>JANAVB010016197.1:1310565-1650565 GCA_029216955.1 Iris pallida | reverse complement strand
GGTGGAAGAACGTATAGTTCAAATCATAAGAGAATTGTTATGGAACATCTTGAATATTGTGTTGGCAAAGAAAAATGGTTTGCTAACCGGGTGTCGCGTGGGAGTGTCAATCGAATGCTCAGAGCTAAACAATTATGGAGAACTCTAACGTCTTCGACTCTATGGGCAGAAAAAAGACCTTTCTATAAGAAAGACTCGCTCTAGTCCTATTGTCATAACTTCTCAAGCCCTATGTATCATCAGAGATTAAGGTGTTTTTGCCCCAAACGCCTCAAAAAGTGTAGAGCCCAAGTGTCCCAAAGACGCAGCTTCTAAAAATCACAGCGCCTTGGTGGAGCTAAAAGCACAGACTATGAGAGCCCGTGTCCCAAAGTCGTAGCTTCCAAAAAGGCACAACATCTTGGAGCAGCTAAAAGCACAGCACCCAAAGGCGCAGCCTTACAGGCCTCAAATCTTGGGCCATTACTTCAACATTTATGGCACGCTGACACGAATGTCAGGAGACAACTATCAGTTGTCAAATGTAAATAGTCAGACGTCAGATACTCGTTGTCGATTCAGTTTTAAGAACGACCTTCAACACATCAAAAAACACAACTACTCTGACCCTCCAAAGCACAACTTCTATAACAGAGCATGAAAGCACAGCTTCAACAGCATATCTCAAAAGTGTAGTCTTCACGACGCCTAGAAGCACAGTCTCCATGATATTTAGAAGTACAGCCTCCACGATGCCTAGAAGCGCATCTCTTATAACATCCTCAAAGCGCAACTCTTGTTAAAGGATGCCACATGACGGCAAGAGTGCAGTATCTCTTAGATACGATTAAATCTATTTTGTTTCAACAGAATGAGATCTTTGAGTAATTTGTATACGATATGTGTCATTGACTCAGTCATATTTATGAATGGGTACCAACCACCTAAGATCTCAGCAACAAACGAATCTCAATAACTGCCACATGTCAGCTCACTTGTAGCCCAACGGTACAGTTATAACAAATTCAGTTCAATCCTCGTGCACGCAGCACTCATGCATGCCAAAACTCCATGCACGCATCGCATATGTGTACATGGGTGGTTCATTCCACCAACTTATAAATAGAAGAAGTCTTCCTTCATTTGGGATCTTCAACTGCTTCTTGATTGGCAACCCCGAATTATTTACACACATGCATTCAAAGAGTCAAAGCAAGTTCATCTCGTCGTCAAATTGTCAATGGAGTAAAGGAACCACTACAGTGTTCGATCTCTATCGTCATACTTCCCTAAAATATACTTGTACTTGATTTTTCTGTTTAGGATTTCTTTTGTACTTCTTCTCATTTGTAATACAAAAGTTCTTCAATTATTTTTCATGGAAAACAAAATGGTGACTCTGATGGGGACGATATTCTCCTCCGACGAGAAAACAGAAACATAATCTGACAACAACCTGCTCCCGTCCTCTCAAAAGATGCTGTAGAAGCATGGATCATGCGCTTCAGAAAGAAGAGTGACCCATGCTTAATTTGGGCACCAACTAGAAGTTGAGATGCCCATGCCTCATCAAAGTAGCATGATGGTCATGCCTTACCTAGGCGTCATATTACCTACGCGCTTGACCCTTAGGCAGAACGCCTCGATCTATGTGCAAAAGGCAGCCAAGGCACTGAGACCAAAGTCATGATTACTTAGGCTACTCAAGCCCCACAAAAAAGTGTGCCCCTCTCTCCTACTCGCACCTCACTTATACAGGCATGCCTAATCCCTTACATCCCTACCTACGCCTCTCAGTTGCTCTTCCTGAGGCTGCATTTAATATGCTTAACTTCTCTCGAGACATTGATTCAACACTTTGATTCTCGTGCAAAGAATGAATACATAAATCGAAGTTTATTCTCCTTAGAAACATTGTAGACAGGCACGTATCACCTGATTAAATTTAGGTGCGTGCTGTTTGATCAAACTCAGGCATGTGCCGCCCCGAGTCTCCCTCAAGCGTATGCGCTTCTACCCTCGCGCATATAGTTCTCTTCCAATATGAACAATTGCCACCTAGGACTATGATTCCTAGGCATGAGTGTCTTGTTTGCTACAGCGGAACTAGGCACGTGCCATGTGTGTCGAAGACCTAATCACGACAGAGAACAGGTTTAAAACAATTCAAGATCTTCTCCAATAGCAAAATCCTAACCATCTGCTACGTGGCAATCAGTCATACCCTATACCAGTAAAGTGCATGCATGGTTACAACTGACTCATGTTTAGGAGTGCCATGTGGCAGACGAAGATGCATGCACCTATTTGCTTTTAAGCGCATGTACTGATCTTCCCCTCAGCTATAAATATGAGGGCTCTTGTCAACGGAGTAAAGAATCAACCCTCCACCATCATAACCCAGATAAAAAGAAAAGTGTAATTGGAATATTCATGTTTAGGATTTCCTTCTTACATTCTCGTTTGCAACCTTCGAATATCTCCTCCAAAGCACCACGAAGCAATGGCAAACAAGATGGCAATGTTCATCGTTACTTCTTGTGACCGTGAAAGAGCATTGGCGATTGTGAACGAGAATGTAATTGGGACTTCCAATTATACTTTATTTTTTTATCTGGGTCATGATAATATAGGGTTGCTTCGTTGCTCTGTTGACGATCTGACTAAGAGAGGTTGCTGGGCTTAACTTCACCGGCTAAGGGGAGCAGCAATGACTCTCTCTGGAATGCTCGGGGGCTCTTGAGGAAAATATAGGAACTGGAGGGAATCAAGCGCTTCAAATGGAGGACTCCTCCTATGTATAATAAAAGGAAAGGGTAACATGCACGCCTATGAGAGGCAGGCGCGTGCCCCTTCATATTGCCATATAGCACTCCTAAACAAGAGTCAATTATAGCAAGGCACAACATGCACCTAGTGAGAAACACGCCTGACGTGTCTGCTTTTGAGAATAATGAACTTTGGCCTTCGTGTTCATTATCTGCACGAGAACTAAAGCATCGGACAAAGGTCTCGAGAAGACCATACTCACTAAATGCAGTCTCGGGGGAGTAACCGCCATGTGTAGGTGGGGGTACAATGAGTCAGGTGCGCCTATAGAAGTGAGGCATGTGGATGAGAGGGACGCGTCCCCTAGCGAGGTGTGGATAGCTGTCACGACCTGTACCCAATATTTGGGCATGAACCGTGTACACGCCCAGCCTATGCCACAGAGTCGACGGTAGAACGCGGTAACATTATGATGAACAACCATGCAATAAAAGATATTACCCACATGGGGAAACACAACTCAGCATCTAGAAGATGAAAAATAAATAGAACCATCTAATAATAAGAAATACGTGGTCACTAAAAATAAATCTCAACTACATGTCTTCAAAAATCAACTCAGTATCAACTATAATGTCTCAACACTAGCTAAACATGACTAAGCAAACGTAGCGGGATCAGACGCTACTTACTCCTCCTGATAAGGAAAATCCATCTCTACTGTATCTTCCATGTACGGGCCATATTGGTCAGGGCACTCGACCTCTTCGCAATCACCTAAAAATTATTTGGTTACCCAGTCAGGATGGAACGAGTACAATTCACTGAATACAGTTCCAATATATGAAAATGACTATAAAACAGAGGTTAGAAATCAATTACATGTTTTGAAAATAAACAGAAAAGATGTAAGAAAAGATGGAAAATCAATAGCAATAAATAAACAAAATACCTTTCCAACTGTTAGAAGTACCTTTGATATGTGATCAGTCTGGGACACTGCACCGCGAGGTCGACGAGGCCTATTTGCATGAAAAATAAACAATGTCTACGAGGTCTACTAGCAGAAATTAAACAATGTCTATGAGGTCTACTTGTAGAAATTAAACAATGTGTACGAGGTCTACTTGCAGAAAATAAATAATGTCTACGGTTGGATCACACATCCTTGGTACTTCTCATTCCCGACTCAACAATTTATGTTAGAATATAAAATGACAAAAACCACATAACCAATGGCCAACAATAAAATATAGTGAAAATTAATATCGAAAACAGATAATAAACTGTACTCGCTTGGTGTCTTGAGCTGCTGGCACGGGTCAGACTCCGAATCAAAAATCCCCAAAACCTAATTATAAAGCAATAGGATCAATACACCAGAATACAATGAGCCTATCCAGAATAGGATCAATACTGTCTAATGCCCCCAATCCATTTTGCAATATACAATATTGTATATTATGTATCTTAGGGTCATGCCTACATGTCTTCCTATATGTGAACTTATCTTAGGATACCCCTTTGTTAATACAGTAACATTCAGTTTAAACAATGTTGATCCCATCACTTCCACAATTATGGAAGATGTCTATTGTAGGTACTCTTAGACACTAACCCCTGTCATAGGCTACAGTGTTACCTGTATCTGTTCCTTATTACTCTTCTTCTTTTTATTATTCAAGGCATGCTATTTAACTACCCTTCTAGTCTTCTTACTCTTAACCTTCCAGAACATCACACTCCCATTTGTTATAAGAGTATTTACTCTACTTCAGTTATCCTACAGGCCATCCAACAGTTCCCCTTCCTACCTAACCAGGTCCCTGTGCAGAAGTGTGCAATGTTTGCATTTTCAGTTTATTTCCTAGCCTCCCCTTTATGATGTCTCTGGTGTCCTGTTTAGAATATGATACCAGGGGTCAACACTAAGGTAGCCTCCAAACTGGTACCTATTATTTTCTCTAGAGCTCTCTTAAAGAGAATGCTCTCAACTATTGGACAATGCCCAGCTTGTATTAGTAGTGGCCAAATCGAGTATTTCCTGATACAAGGCCATGTGTCCTGGCAGGGGTACAAGGGGGTGAATGCCTACTTTAGTTTATACTAGGTACACTTATTCCTATTATGCTCATTAGTCATTAGCCCCCATCTAGAGAGTTTTTCCCCATCACCCATATCTGATACTTGATATCAGGGATCATCTTCTCATTCACAGAGGGTTTGCACCTCATAGTTATGGCCAGTAGTCGTAGCTTCTATCCCATCTTTCAGTTGTTTCATTCGAATACTCAAGGGAACCTAATCCTAAGTCAAGGAGTAGAATTGAGTTGAATTTGAGAGGCCTATTCTCAACCATTACCTTCTGAACAACCAGGGAGAGTCTCACAGGACAATATCCTATTCTTAGGTGATACTTCTCCCCTAGGGTCCATAGGAAACTCCCAACTGTGCCTAGCCTCTAGCAGGGCACGTGGCTATGCTGTGGCCAATAAGCCATCAGTTTAACCCTGCAATCTACATTATCCCCCTAGTTCTTGGCACTCGAATGCCTATACTCCAGTGTAGTACTCTACCCTGCTCACATCTCAGGATAATTATTCAAAGGGTGGTCACAGTTCATGTAGGTGCCTATTGGAAATAAGGGAACTCCTATATGGGTGCTTACCTGCTGCCAAGGATATTTCCTTGTCAGTATCATGGGTTCAAGGAAGTCTAACATCTAAGGAGTCTCACAAGTTCACACCTAAGGGACACAAGGGACATTCTAATTGGGCAATACCCTGGCTGTATTAGTATGGTTGGCTAAGATCAGGGTTTTGGGAATTTCTTCCATCAGTATCCCCTGGTATAATAGAGTTTAGAGTTTAAGTAGCTTAGATAAGGCACATAGGCCATTCATATGCAGGTACAGGTCTGATCAGTAGCAATCTACAACTAGGGCATGAACGAGGCTTAGATATTGCTAATAGGTAATATTATTTTGTACTCCTATTGAAACTGGTCACCCAGGTACTAGGGACTGTACCGCACCTATCCTACCTGACTTCCTAGCCAGGGAGGCATTGTCAAATCGATCTTGGCTCCCTCCTCCTAATATCTAACATGACCCTATCCCACCTGACAGCCTGGCTAAGGTATTCGGGTACCATGGAAAAACTCATGGGTCAGGATTTACTGTTTACAAAGGAGGCTATGTACTAGTTTCCATAGTAGTATCAGCCCTCTTCTCTACAGGTATCAGTCATTCACCAATATTGTCTCAGTGAACAAACCATCCCATGGCTCTTTCCTATCGGTGCACATGGTAGGTACAGGAACATACACTTCTGGAAGGCTACAAGGGTGTATCCTTCATAGTTACTAAGGTTGGGTTACAGTCCATCAGATATGATTGTAGGGCTTAATCTCTTCATTGCACCTGTTCTACTAGGGACAATCATCAAACACCTACCCATCTACCTAAAGTGTCATTCAAGATCAAAACATCATGTTGTCGAGAAGGATAAAATTTAACCTGTTTGTAGCACAAATTCCAAAACTCTAAGACTCTGCTTGAAATCCTCTGTGACAGGAACAATGAGGAGGTTGTTAGGGTTTGTAGAGTCCTCTAGTCGACTGCCCCTCAGCCTCTATATAACTAAAGTTTTAGATAAGATCAAAGAGGAAGGATGGATAGATGAAAAGCGGTTTAAATTCAAATTTGGATTTATGAAGATTCAAACTCAAATCAGAGTTTACTTATATTCGAAGGGTTATTCGCCAACTGGTTTCTTTTTACAAAAAGATCCTTAAGCAATATGTCTAATTATGCCACAAGTAACATCCTTCTAATTTAATATATATACATATATTTGCACATATAAATAAATAAATAAATAAATAAATAAATAAATATATATATATATATATATATATATATATATATATATATATATATATATTTCAATTGGTGAGTTAAAACATGTGACCATTACCATAATTAATAAATATATGGATAAATAAACTAATGGGGCTTACAAATCTACCCCCCTTAAATTAATTTCGTCCTCGAAATTAAATTAGTCGTACGATAGAAATATACCTCAAGGTCCGAAAAGATAGGGGTAGCGTTCGCGCATCTCATCCTCTCTCTCCCAAGTGGACTCGCCTGGGGAGTGGTGTCTCCACGCGACTCAAACCAAGGTGATCGTCTGGTTCCTCTGGACCTTCTTTCTGCAGTCCAAAATCTCTACGGGTTGCTCCTGGTAACTGAGACTCGGTCCCACCTCGATCTCCGAATGGTCCAACACATGACTGGGGTCCGTCACGTATCGTCTTAGCTGAGACACGTGGAATACGTTGTGCACTCCTTCCAGTATAGGCGGCAAGGCCACTCGATACGCTACTGCTCCGATGTTCTCGAGAATACCAAACGGCCTGATGAAACGTTGGCTGAGTTTACCGCCTTTACCGAAACTAATAGTGCCATGCATCAGAGAAATTTTCAAAAACACCAAATCTCTAATCTAGATGCACAAAATGTTATCATGATCTCATAACCATACACGTAGTTAATAATAAAATATTATGTACCTTAAACTCTAACGGCCTATAGTGACTGTCGATCCAGTGCTTCTGTCTGTCCTGAGCTACTCGAAGCTGCTCACTAATCAGCTTGACTTTCTCCACAGCGTCTACTACCATCTCTGGTCCCAACAGTGCTCGCTCCCCTACATCATCCCAAGATAGCGCTCTACGACACCTCCGTCCATACAGTGCTTCAAACGGAGATATCTCGATACTAGCTTGGTAACTGTTGTTGTAGGAGAACTCCACGAGGTGAAGGTGGTCCTCCTATGAGCCACCAAAATCTAGCACACACGTCTACAGCATATCCTCTATCGTCTGAATGGTCCGCTCTGATTGTCCTTCCGTCTGCAGATGATAGACGGTGCTGAACTTGAGCGTTGTGCCCAAGCTAGTCTGCAGACTCCTCCAGAAGTGAGACGTGAACTTGCTGTCGCGGTCTAACACGATAATCACTGGAACCCCATACAACCTGACTATCTGCTTCACATAAAGCTCTGCCAACTTTTCTGTAGATAACCCCACTTTGAAAGGTATAAAGTGGGCCGATTTGGTCAACCTGTCAATGATGACCCAAATCGTATCCTTTCCACATGATGACCGTGGAAGGCCGGAAACAAAATCCATACTGATGTGTTCCCACTTTCACTCGGGTATCGGTAGCGGCTGCAACAATCCTCCTGGTCTCTGTCTCTCGGCTTTGACCTGCTGACATACGAGGCACCTAGAAATAAAACAGGCCACTTCTCGTTTCATACCATACCACCACACGTGGTTTCGTAGATCCTTGTACATCTTGTTGGCTCTTGGGTGTAGAGAATACCGGGAACGGTGTACCTCCTGCATAACTTCTTTTCTAAGCTCTCCACTCGGTACACAAAGTCTCGTCCCGTGTCTCAATGAACCATCCTCTGCAATAATGAAATCATCTAACAAACCGGCCAGTGCTTGGGCCACGATGTTCTTTAGCTTCTCATTCTGGTGCTGTGCCTTCCGAATCCTGTCCATCAATCCTGACTGAATCTCCATGCCCATCATCTGCATTTCGGCTCCTGGAATAAGGATCTCGATGCCCAAACTTTTCAAGTCCGCTAATAAGTGACGATCTCGAGTCAAGCACATTGCTACGGAATACCTGCTCAAAGCATCCGCAACAACGTTGGCTTTTCCTGGATGATACTGTAGAAAAATATCATAATCACTCATCAGCTCAAGCCATCTGTGCTGCCTCATGTTCAACTCCTTTTGTGTGAAGACATACTTCAAGATTTTGTGGTCAGTGAAGATTTCCACTCGCTCCCCGTACAAATAATGTCTCCACAGCTTCAAGGCGAAGATCATGGCTGCCAACTCTAGGTCGTGTGTGGGATAGTTCTTCTCACGCGGTCTCAACTGTCGAGATGCATAGGCTATCACTCTCTTGTTCTGCTCTAGGACCCAACCCAGTCCTTTGTCTGAGGCATCACTATAAATGGTGAAACCTCCCGATCCCGAAGGCAAAGCCAAGATAGGGGCTGTCGTCAGCCTCTTCTTCAACTCATCGAACGCAGCCTGGCAGTCCTCTGTCTACACGAACTCTACGTCCTTTCGAGTGAGCCTAGTAAGCGGCTCTACAATTTGAGCGATGTCTTGCACGAATTTTTGATAATATCCTGCTAATCCCAAGAAGCTTCGTATCTCTGCCACCGTAGTCGGAGTAGTCCAGGCTTCCATAGCCGTAACCTTCTTCGGATCGACAGATATACCGTCGCCTGTGTCACTACCACATTTCTAGTTTGAGGGTATTTTTGACATTTTAGGGGTAATTTAAATTTCTTAGAATTTATTTGAAATTATGGGAATTTTTAGGAATTATTTTGGAATTGTTTGGACTAGGTTGACTTTGACTAGTTTTGACCCTTGTAGACCAACCTAGAAGCTAACCCTAGTTAGTATGGACTTGGTTATGTTATATGACTCTAGTCTAACCTAAGCTAACCCTTGGTTTGGTCAATAGACTCTCGTTAACAATAGGAATTAGAAAGTCATAAGTCATGGCTTATGATTTAGAACCTTTAATAAATCAATTAAGCCATAGCTTTAAAGATTGGCCCAAAGCCCAAGAATTGCAAAACCCTAATCCCTAGACTCACTTGGCCGGCCACCCTATCCACATTGGGAACACCACCCTATAAATACTCTCTTAATTTTAGGGTTGCCTTTTTTTAGGAAAGCTCAAGTTTAGAAGAAAGGTTTGTTCCTACTTCATTTAATCCCTAGAATTCAGTTCCATTTCCTTTTTCATTCAAATCTCTTCCATTAGGTTTTAATATACCTATACTTGCTGTTATTGGAGTTTCATTTAAGTTGGTATTGATTTGTTGGATTGGGACATCAAGGAGAAGAGCTCTACAAAGAAGGATTTTCATAGAAGTTCAACTATAGGTAACTTCCTCATTCCTCAATGAAATTTCGATTTCTTTACATATTCAGGAAGCCCTAGCAGTCCCCTAAGTGTTTGCATTGGTTTCGTATCGGGTTTCATAAGTTTCGTGTCCGTTTGGACACGTATCAGACCTGTCCCTTAACTGTTTGTCAAAATGCCACAAAGAGACTTTTTGTGTTATTTTCGAAATCCTTTTGAATAGGATTGTAGATCTAGGGTCCCTCTTGAATGTTTGTGTTGAAACTTGGGTGTTTCGTGCCGTGTCGTGTCCACACGAGGGACACGAACAAGCTGGAACTGAGTCCAGTTCTGTCCCCTGCTACTCGAGTACGAGTGCTCGATGGACACGAAGTTTGGACTCGTGCCACTTGGCATAGACCAAGGGGCAATGACTGACAGTCTTCTCCTTCAGTTTCGAGTCCAATAGTTTCATGTCGGACACGCACGAGGCCTCGCACGGGGATTTGCCTGGCACTGTGTAGTGTTTTTTCCCCCCCACTGACACGGCCTGTTCAGTCAGACACGGCGATACGAGGAAACGATTCAAGGTGTATCAGACCTAGGTCTACCCTAGGTGCACCCACTGACACGAGCACGTGTCCTAGTTCGTGTCGTATCATGTACACGACAAACGTGAACCTGTGCTCTTTACTGTGTCTGTTATGTGCACTGTAAGTGTTTGTTTTGTGGAGGACACGCTGTGTCCGGCTTTGGGTGACACGAAATGGAGTGTGGGGCTTGTGCACATGGGATGTTTCATTTACCAACCTTTGGGTTCGTGTTTTAGCTTAATTTCATATTGTAATTCTCATTTACCCATTTAACTGATACTTGTATTTTTGTCAAAATTCCAGTTTTCAAATAGGGAATTTGCCAATTGTTTTGGCATATTTAATTGCTGTTTATTGCATGTTTTACAACCTAATATAGTTTACCTATATGTAATCTAGTTGTGTGTCAAATTTTGGGTTGTTTGGTGATGTTTGGAATTCGATTTGGGTGATGGAAAGGTAGGACTGAACTGAGTATTCAGTCTTGTATTTCCAGACTTTTAAGAATGAACTTTGCCATCATTTTTAACACATATAATGCTGTTAATTTATTGGTTTTAATTCCTATATTGGTTCTTCTATAGGTAAACTACCTATGTGTCGAATTTGGTGTAATTTGGTGGGTTATTGCCTTCAAATGGGTTGGTTATGTGTAGGCTAGATTGAATATTCAGATTTTTGAATATTATGAGATTGTTTCCCTTTTCTTTACTGATTAAAACTGAACTGGAGTATTTTGATTTTGGTTAGGACTGAAGTTGAAATCTAGAAATTAGTCCTATAGACTGAAAACTGGGATTAGCTTTATGGATGAAAACCTGAGATTTCACCTAGTGTTTTGATGTTTCTAAAGTGTATAATAGTGTTTGTGTTCCCTTAAAACTTGGGATTTTGTATTAGACTCATTGGTTCAGTTCCTGACATCAGGACAGCCCTATTTCTCTCTACACATAGTCCCCCACATACACAGTTATACACACACTCTTGTCTTCTCTCTCAATCTATATGTATCCTATTTTCTATGTGAATACATATGCTAATAGGTAATATATGTATATTATGTAATGTGAGTATATATATGTATATGGTAGTTGTGTAAATAATGGGTATCTAGTATTGATACCTACATAGGATGTATGGAATATACAAGTATATATATATGTCACATATATATACAACTTGTGTATTTACTATATATAGGTAATATATATACATGTGTTAAGAATAGGCCTAGGTAATGTGATATAGCTTGGTGAGCCTAGATTGGGCTTGTACAGCTTTATTAGACCTAGTATAGACTAGTTTAGACTTGATAGCCTAGTTTAGACTTGGTTAGACCTAGTTTGACTATAGTTGACCTAGTTTGACTTCTAGGGTTGACCAGAGTTGACCAAGAGTTGACTTTGGCCTAGATTGACCTAGAATCATGTAGAATGCATAGTAGGACTTCATTATACCATTTTGGACTTGTTGTGACTTGTGCTGTTCTGATTAGGAGCCAGACACCACTCCTCGGACAGTACTTTCATATTGGACACTCAGATACCAGGCGAGTACATTCTCTGATCATTTCATATCCTGCTTAGAATTATTTCCTGCATTAAATTACTTTACTTGTACTGTCACGTTGGTCACACGGATTGGTACTATATTGATCCCTTCTTGAGATATTATCCTTAGGGAGCATCGGGTACTACATGTTCTGTGCGTTTCACTTACATGGCGTATCACTATGCTTCACTGGTTCTTTGATCACTTGTGACATATACTCTTATGATCACAGAGTCTCCTAGAATCTTTTATCCCATTTACTAGGTATCCTAGAATCTCCTAGAATCCCCATTTATGGGACATCCATGTATCACCCTTCGGGGGCCTTTGCATGGAATCATAACATAACCTGGTTGGATCCTTGTGTATTGATTGGGGGTACGGGGGAGTAGAAGTAGACATGTGAATAATACCCAAGTAATATCTTATCAGAATCTCTTCTATAGTGTCTTATCAGAATCTCCTATGCCATTTACATGTCTATATTGTACTCTGACTCACTAGCCACTGTTAGTCTCTATTTATAGTAGATATTTCTATTACAGCTCTCTCTTTTTACATACAGCATTTCTTTCAGTACTTGTATCTTACTTTACTACATGATTATATTTTCTAACCTGCTATAAACTGTTGAGATGTACTGTACTCGCTCCAGTCCTGACTGGACCTGTTGAAAGTATTACAGAGGACGAGGAGGAGGCATGTCTGGATACTTTCTACGGGGCAGCCTTAGATGACACTTGCGAGCTGGACCCTCAGGAGGACCCAGCTCTAGCTGAGGACATCACCCCCATTGCCTAGACTAGATTAGTTAGGCTTATCTTATTTTATGTAGTCTTGAGACATGTTTTAGCTAGACTTTATTCTGTTCTGAGTTGTATATATTCTTTTATTCTGTATCTGAGACCATGTACCTCTGGATATTTGCTGGGATTATCTTAGACTACTTTATCATCTATTTTCCTTGAGTTCTATTTAATATCGTGCTATCTCTTCCTTAGTTGTGATTGAGTTTATTTACTGTTATGTCACCCCCATTCGGGGAGTATAAACTGTTTAGAGATATATTGCTAGATGTATGTTGACCTAGGACAGCGCTCTACCGTCGACACTGCGGCGTAGGCTGGACGTACCCACGTCTCGTGCCCTTAGCCAAGGGTGCGGGTCGTGACACATTTTTAGTGGTGGCCCATGCAGGTCTAGACTAGAAGTGTAGTGGTATTCGAATTAGAGTATCACTACAGGCTGCAGTAGGATATAGGATATTAATTTTAAGGTACTCAATCACTTTAGGATAAATTCTTTTATTGCCATCTAAATCCTTATTGTCAGCTGATCCTTTGAATTTAACTGTCCGCCTTTGTTATTTCGCTTCTTTCTCAAAAATTGATACTCTTGTTTGTTTATCTTCAGGATGGTAGAGACTAGATCGCAGCGTACCATTCATGGGGATGCTATGGAGGGCACTGCTACCTTCCAGCCAGTACAGCGAGGCCAGGGGACTGCAGCTCCTGCCACCTCTGCTCGTATTGAGACCTCGGCAGCAGCAGCAGGGGGTATGCTTCCACCGGCTCAAAAACAGGACCCGGTCATCCCAGAGGATCCCTTCCAGCAGCCGCCTCCAGGATACATAGACGCAACGCAGATGTTCGCGTACTTCCAGCAGTTCATGGACCGGTAGCAGGCTCGACAGGACAGAGGCATGGAGCTGGCCCTTACGACGGTTGTAGCTCGACCAGTGGTCCATCAGCCGAGGACACCGGGGATCGAGCAGTTTTAGAAGATGAGCCCCAGAGACTTTCTGGGGACAAAGGGGATCCTATATGCCGATGAGTGGATTGAGCATATAGAGGAGATCTTTCGCCTGGCCCGGATACCAGCAGATCTCCAGATTGAGGTCGCACCTGGTATCAGTCAGACCCCAGGGTGGGGGTACCTGGGCAGACTAGGGAGCAGTTCAAGAGCTTCTTCAAGAAGAAGTTCTTCCCAGATTCAGCACTCAGAGCCTTAGAGTCGCAGTTCGAGAGCCTAGTCCAGGGGAGCCTTTCAGTGGAGGAGTACGCCGGGGAGTTTGGTCGCCTCGGCAGGTTTATAGAGGGCTTGAGCGAGACGGTGAAGGCCCAAAGGTTCCGGAAGGGTCTAGTCAAGAAGGTCAAGTCCTTGACCAAGGGCAACCGGGATGCCACATTCGAGGAGATCTTGACGGGAGCCTTATTGGCAGAGGATGATCTTGAGCTTAGGCTCAAGAGGGGGTGAGACCCAGTTGGGGACAGCAGCAGCAGCGGAGGCCAGGCCAAGAAGCCCCACTTTTAGCACCAGCAGCTGAGGCAGTTTCAGCCGCAGCCGATCCAGCAGAGGCCAGTTCATCAGCAGTAGCAGCCGAGACAGCACCAGCAGGGTCAGAGACAGGGTGTCACTTGTGCCTACTGTAAGAAGCCTGGGAACGTCTTTAATGAGTGTTAGAAGAGGTTGGGCCAGTGCCTGGTGTGTGGTTCAGCAGACCACGAGATGAGGGAGTGCCGCATAGCACGAGCAGGCCCGGGAGGAGGAGCTAGGGCTCCAGCAGGCCAGTAGAGGGGACCAGCCCTGCCGACACAGCAGCAGAGGTTCGTCCAGCACCTGTAGCAGGCCAGGAGAGGCCAGTAGGGGCGAGCTTTCGCCATGGCAGCTGGAGATACAAAGGTGATAGGAGAGCTGATTGCAGGTTCGTTTCTTCTCGACTCTAGTCCAGCTTTTGCATTATTCGATTCCGGTGCTTCGCATAGCTTCATATCAGTATCTTTTGCGATTAGACATGGTATCATTGCTGAATCGTTGCCTAGGACTTACAAGATCACGACCGGGGGTGGCATTATCCTCGTGAGTGATGTTTGTAAGGGTCGGAGAGTAGTTTTTGGAGGCCGTAAGTTGGAGGTGAGCCTGCTCGTAATGCTATTGCCGAACTACGATATAGTACTAGGCATGGATTGGTTGAGCAGGCACCACGCCAGCATTGATTGCAGAGGGGGTAGAGTTCTTTTCAGAGCGCCGGGGGAGCCAGAGTTCGAGTACTCCAGACGTTAGACAGAGTAGAGCAGTGGGGTATTCTGTGGAGTCTCGGTCGAGGAGAAGGCGATTCCACACCCCTTGATAGCAGAGTATATGGATGTTTTCCCAGAGAAGTTGCCGGGATTGCCACCAGACAGAGACATAAAGTTTTCGATAGACTTGGTTCCAGGAGCGAAACCCATCTCTCAGCATGTCTATCGGGTGACCAACAGCAAGCTGGTGGAGCTGAAGAAGCAGGTGGATGAGCTACAGGACAAGGGTTTTATCCGCTCGAGTTCATCGCCATGGGGTACACCAGTGTTGTTTGTGCCGAAGAAGGATGGGTCAGTACGCATGTGTATTGACTATAGGGCACTCAACAACCTCACGATCAAGAACAAATACCCACTGCCGCAGATCGACGATCTTTTTGACCAGTTGAGCAGAGCTCGGGTATTTTCCAAGATTGATCTGAGGTCGGGATATCACCAGGTGAAGGTGAAGAGGGAGGATATTCCCAAGACCGCTTTCAGGACGCGGTACGGGCAGTTTGAGTTTTTGGTTATGCCATTTGGGCTAACCAATGCACCAGCAGTGTTTATGAACCTTATGAACAAGGTGTTCCACCAGTATCTGGATCAGTTTGTGGTAGTATTCATCGACGACATCTTGATATATTCCAAGACTTAGGAGGGGCACGAGGAGCATTTGAGGATCGTGCTGGAGACTCTTAGGATGGAGCAGCTTTACGGGAAGCTCTCCAAGTGTGAGTTCTTCTTGGACCGGGTGGACTTCTTGGGGCATATGGTGACTGGAGATGGTATCTCAGTTGACCCCAAGAAGATTGTAGCAGTTGAGTCATGGACAGCGCCGACTTCAGTTGCAGAGATCAGGAGTTTCCTGGGGCGGGCAGGATATTATCGAAGATTTGTGCAGGATTTCTCCCGGGTTGCAGAGCCGTTGACTCGGCTGACCCGGAAGGATGCTGAGTTCGTTTGGTCAGAGGAGTGTCAGGCAGCTTTTGATGAGTTGAAGAAGCGGCTTACGACAGCTCCGATTCTGACATTGCCTTCAGGATCAGGTGGTTTCACTATTTATAGTGATGCTTCAGGGAAGGGGCTGGGTTGCATCTTGCAGCAGCATGGGAAGGTGATTGCCTACGCTTTCAGGCAATTGCGTCCCCATGAGAAGAACTACCCCACCCATGACCTGGAGCTGGCAGCAGTGATATTTGCTCTGAAGTTGTGGAAGCATTATCTGTATGGGGTGATGGTGGAGATCTTCACAGATCACAAGAGCTTAAAGTATGTGTTCACTCAAAAGGAGTTGAACATGAGGCAGCGCAGATGGCTAGAGTTGATGAAGGATTTTGACATCCTACTTCAGTATCATCCAGGGAAGGCCAACGTGGTTGTCGATGCCTTGAGTAGGTATCCGACAGCCATGTGTTTGACCATGGATCGGCATTTGCTTGCAGACTTGGAGAGCCTTGGGATTGAGGTGATCGTGCCCGGAGTGCAGATGCAGTTATGGGGTATGCAGATTCAGTCAGACTTGGTGGAGAGGATCAAGTCGGCACAGTTTGAGGACGTTGCTCTGCGGTGTCTACGAGAGCAGGTTCGAGCAGGATTGCTGGAGGGCAAGTTTTCTCTTGCAGAGGATGGTGCCTTGAGGCACGGTTCCAGATTATGTGTGCCCAGCGGAGATCTCAGGGAGCAGGTTATGCAGGAGGCCCACAGATCTCAGTACTCTATACACCCAGGTGCCAACAAGATGTACCAAGATCTGAGGGAGCATATTTGGTGGTCAAGGATGAAGCGGGAGATGGCTCACTTCGTGGCTAGGTGCTTGGTCTGTCAGCAGGTCAAGACAGAGAGGCAGAGGCCAGGTGGATTGTTGCTGTCACGCCCCAGAACCAGAATACTGGAGAGCGGAGGCAGACATAGCCAGCTACGTATATAAAATAGAATCCATCTCGCTATACGGTCACGGCTGTCTAGATACATGAGGGTTTAACTACAAGCCAGCAGTCTCTTAAGGTCATGAACAAGCCTATTGTCTCAATCACAAGCAAGTAAGTAAATGCTACAAGATGTATGATCATTAAATATACAATAATAAGGCATCCCAAATATTACATATTCAGCTGATCATGAAGCTAGTCGTTACAAAATGTTAGGACTAGCAAGAGTTTAGTCATACATGATCAACCCTAGGATTTGTTAATCATGTTACAGCCCGTAGGCAGACAGTAAGTAAGTGCAATCGAGCTAAATAGGTGCTCGTCGGCTAAACGCCTCAAAAGAATATTTTCACAATAGAGTAGGAGAGCCAAAAATAAACCCACTCGTTGTCAGGGTTCCGTCTAGTGGCCACCATCTGGCTGGAAGGTCGGTTGATCCTCTGGAGCTGCTCCGAAATCTGGCCACACAAAACCAGCTGGGTCAGACCCCAGAAAGAGCAAGTGCCATAAAGGAGGCTTCACTTAGGAACTAAAACCAGCAATCAGCACAAGAGTATAAATAAAGTAAGAATTGAAAATAAAGAAAATACATCAGGATGATATACGACGAGATAACCATGAAGCTATTCAGATAACCAGGTTACAACCCGTAAACCAAACAAGGACCGGGGTTGTAACCCTTCGTCTGAACAGAACTTGGAATTCTCACCATTTATCGGTAAAATAAATACAAGCATTCTGGTCATGCAGTAATCAGGATCAGGGCAAGACTAGACTGGTTAGACTCCATCCAATTATTTCACGGCCAAGCAAAAATTACAGCTTGATACTTTAACTAACTAGGGTTGTCACAAGCCTAATTACTAAGAAGATGCAGTGAGATTATTCCACAGCCACAAGCCTTGCAGACCATCTAGGTTACCCGGGTTGAAAGATTAGGATTGAATTCAGGTGGATACATCGTCCAGGAAACGCATGTACCCTTAGGTAGCTTGAAGGGTGCAACACATGACAGTATGCTGAAAATGTGCCCTACTCGACGGCAGGCTACAGATCCCAAGGCGTGCCCAGATAACGGGATTGTCTGTAGTTGGAAGATCTCTTTATGACTAATGTATTAATCTAGTTATTTAGCCTTAGTCCATTTCAGTAGGTACTCCTGACCGTGGTACTCAGGAGTCCCCTCCTAGACATGATACAAGACAGGACTGGATTATTTGTACAAGCACAATCGCCCACGGTGTCCAGATTAATTATACAGGTCATGTCATGTCAGGTAGCCGTCGCAATAGCTCATCAAGAATGATCTCATGCGGCTGGAAGAGAACAGCCCATGCGGCTGAATAGGGTCAGGCGCATGCGGCTAAAAAGGGAAAGGCTTATGCGGTCAAAGGGGTATCAGTCATATGCGGCTCGGAGATCCACTCAGTCATGCGGCTGAGAAAGGCAAGACATATGCGGTCAGGAGGATAGGGAACTCATGCGGCTGGCGGGGGATGGATCCATGCGGCTGGCAGACCAATCAAGTACATGCGGCCGGGGAGGAGCAACCCATGCGGCTGCGGGGAGTAATGACTATGCGGTCAAGGGAAGCAAACCCATGCGGCTGGGAGACTGCGGTCGATGCGGCTCGCGAGTGCTGAGTTCATGCGGCTCAGAGTGGACGGAGTCCCATACGGCTGGACTAGGAAGTTCAGTCATACGGTTAAGTAAGAAGGACTTCATGCGGCTAGAAGGAATACTTACCGCATGAACTTGTCATGCGGTCAAGTCAAGGCAATAGTGCATGCTGTTGGAACTGACTTGCCGTATGAATGTTCATGCGGTCAAGTGCTACTGTGCGGCTCGGGACTGTGCTTCTTCTCCAAATTTCCGAGAAGTACACCATAAGCCATGGCTTCCAAGTTGCATAACTCTATCATCCGGAGCCCAAATCCGAACTTCCATAGGTCAAAATAGGGTAGAACGAAATTCTCTACGACATGGAACCATCAAAACTCGGAAACAACAAGATTAAGTAGATCAAAACCCAAGAAATCTAAAAATAAGGTAAATATAGATCTACAAGAATCTAGCCATGGAAAGTGAAAATGCCAAGTTCTAAAGTAAGTTAGAATGCTGTAAGGAAGAGAATGAAGCAATAAAATTGGAGTTCCTCCATGAAGCAAGTTACACTTGCCTAGACCTCTCTCTCCCTCTCTCTGGTAGGTGAAGAATTAATGGAGGGAAGAAGGAGAGTAATGAAGAGAGAGAGAAGGAAGTGGGGTTAATAAATGGAAGTGGTGGTGGTAGGTAGGGGGTTCACCCTTTGGTTCATAATGAACCAATAGCAATCCCAAACCGAACCAAGCCAACCCGAACCAAGAATAACCCAAGCCAGGATAGAAACTAAGCAAGGAAATCATGCAATACAGGAATAAATACGTACACGTATTCTAGAATACGTAATACGAACCACAGGCATTACAACTCTACCCTCCTTAAAAGAATTCCATCCTCGAAATTTAATCAAGAGACTAGAGGAGCAATGACAAGCTATACTAATCATATGCAAGCTATAACTAGGCAGGCAATCACTCATTCAAGCAAGGAATCGAAGGCATGAGGCATAAGGAAGACATTATACCTCACTCATTTTCTGATGAAGAAATGGAAATATAATTTTGTCAATTTATGGCAATATTATTTTCACTTTTGGTATCAATCGTACAGGATCCGAGTCAAACAGGTCGGGATATCGCGATCGGATATCGTCCTCACGCTCCCACGTTGACTCACCCAAAGAGTGATGACCCCAAGCAACTCGGACTAACTTGATAGTCTTGTTCTTGAGGATCTTCTCTCTCCGGTCCAATATAGACACGGGCCGCTCCTCATATGAAAGGTTGGTACCAATAATCAATTCCGAATGATCCAGGATGTGGCTCGGGTCTGGGATATACCGTCGTAATTGGGATACATGGAACACGTCATGCACCTCGCTTAGCGACGGCGGAAGAGCGAGATGATAGGATATCTACTACTCGCTCTAGAATGTCGAACAGGTCCTATATACCTAGGACTAAGCTTTCCCCGGATGCCGAAACGTATGACGCCACGATTAGGCGAAATCCTCAGGAATACATGATCGCCGACCGAAAACTCGAGAGGACGCCGATGAGAATCGGCCCAATGGTACTGGCAATCTTGGGCAACTCGAAGGTGATCTCGGACTCTCCTGACCACCTCAACTGTCTGGGCAATCATTTTTGGACCGAGCATCTGCCTCTCCCCAACATCATCCCAGTCTAACGGGGATCTGCACTTCCTACCATACAGTACCTCGAACAGTGCCATCTGGATGCTGGCCTGGAAACTGTTGTTATACGAGAATTCCACAAGGTGCAAGTGATCTTCCCATGAACCACCGAAGTCAAGTTTACAGGACCGCAACATGTCTTCAAGAGTCTGGATCGTGCGCTCCGACTGGCCATCTGTCTGCGGGTGATAGGCTGAACTAAACTAGAGATGAGTCCCCAAACTCTCTTGTAAGTTACGCCAAAAGTGCAACGTAAATCTTGAATCTCGGTCCGACGTGATACTGACTGGAACACCGTACAACCTGACAATCTGCCTGAGGTACATCTCTGCTAACTGAGCTGTCGACTGACCAACTCTAAATGGGAGAAAGTGAGCCACCTTCGTGAGCCTGTCAACTATAACCCAAATAGCATCCCGACCAGTTGGGGATCTAGGCAATCCGGTCACAAAATCTATGGTCACATGCTCCCACTTCCACTCTGGAATGGGCAAGGGCTGAAGAAGTCCAGCCGGTCTCTGATGTTCGGCCTTAACTTGTTGGCAAACCAAATACCGAGAGACAAACCGAGCTATCTCCCGCTTCATGCCATTCCACCAGAAGTGCTGACGGATATCACGGTACATCATCGTACTGCCAGGATGGATGAAATACTGAGAACTGTGCACTCCTGACATGATCTTCCGTATGATATCTCCACTGGGTACACAAAGACGATTACCATGTCGAAGTGTACCATCCTCATGAATGCATAACTCTGGTCTTCGTCCTACCTCACACTCTGCTCTGAGCCGCTGAAGCTTGGAATCTGTTGACTGCACCATCCGGATCCTCTCGACTATAGTGGACTGAACTTGCATACTGGCCATCAATGCCACACTGGAATGGAGAACAACTTCAATACCCATCTTTTGAAGATCTGCTAACAGCTCCGGTTGCGCTGGTAGGAAATAAACTCCGGCTCTCCTGCTTAAAGCATCCGCAACAACATTGGCCTTCCCAGGATGATACTGCAAGTTGACGTCATAATCCACAAGAAGCTCCAGCCACCTCCTCTGACGCATGTTAAGATCCTTCTGGGTGAAAACATACTTCAGGCTCTTATGGTCGATAAAAATCTCCACCCTATCTCCGTATAAGTAGTGCCTCCACAACTTAAGTACAAACACTACTGCTGCCAGCTCTAAGTCATGGGTTGGGTAATTCCTCTCATGATCACGAAGTTGTCGTAAAGCATAAGCTATTACCTTCCTATGCTGCATCAGAACACATCCTAGGCCTCTGCCTGAAGCATCACAATATACTGAGAATCCTTCGGTTCCATCCGGAAGCGCAAGAATGGGAGCCGTCATCAAGCCTTGCTTCAACTTCTCAAAAGAATCCTGGCACTCTGCTGTCCAAGCAAACTGCGCATCCTTGCGGGTCAACTGGGTCAATGGTGCTGAAATCAGAGCAAAATCTGAAACGAACCGACCGTAGTAGCTGGCCAATCCAAGAAAACTGCGAACTTCTGCAACTGTGCTTGGCACCGGCCACGACTCAATAGCCACAATCTTCTGGGGATCCACTTCTACTCCTCCTCTGGTGATGATATGACCCAAGTACGAAATACGATCGAGCCAGAACTCGTATTTACTGAACTTGGCATATAATTGGTGCTCCCTGAGAGTCTGAAGAACCATACGGAGATGCAGCTCATGCTCCGCTTCACTCCTGCTATAAACCAGGATGTCATCCAAAAACACGATCATAAACTGATCCAAGTAAGGCATGAAGATACGGTTCATGAGGTCCATGAATACTGCTGGCACATTGGTCGCTTCAAAGGGCATAACAAGGAACTCCAAATGCCCATACCTCGATCTGAAAGCTGTCTTCAGGATGTCCTGCTCTCTGACTCTGATCTGGTGATATCCTGAGCGCAAGTCGATCTTCGAGAATACTGATGCCCCTTTGAGTTGATCAAACAAGTCGTCTATCCTCGGGAGAGGATATCTGTTCTTGATTGTTACTGAATTAAAAGTACGATAATCAACACATAACCTGGACGTACCATCCTTCTTTTTCACAAGAAGCATCGGGGCTCCCCAAGGCGATCCACTAGCATGAATGAATCCCTTGGCTCGAAGTTCTTCAATCATCTTGTACAAGATTTTCAATTCTGACAGCGCCATTCTGTAGACTCTCTCTATCACTGGGGCTGTTCCGGGAGTCAAGTTTATGGTGAACTCGATCTTCCACTCTGGCGGCATACCTGGAAGCTCTTCCGAGAAAATATCTGGGAACTCATCCACTATCCTGGGCGACTGAACTGCCGCTACTGCCATCCGCAATATCGGAGGAGAAGACTCAACTTCACCTCGGGAAAAGAAAAACTCCGGCTCGCCTGGAATACTAAAAACAACCCTGCCAATGTGGCAGTCTATTCTAGCATACTGGTTCCTCAACCAATCCATCCCTAAGACCACATCATAATCGACCATCGGGAATTCTATCAATCTAGCGGGAAATTCTCTACCGCTAACTACGATCTTACATGAGGAAAACACCCTATCGACTCCCACAAGTCCGTTACCAGTAAGTATATTGAGCCTTACTGATAATAACTCGGGCTCTAATCCAATCTGTGTCGTAAATCGTGCGGATATAAAAGAATGCGATGCACCAGAATCAAATAAAGCTGAAGCTGGAAAGGAGTTGACGAGAATAGTACCTACCACTACCTCTCCTGGTGCCAATCCTTCCTCTGCGATCATCACCATAGCCTGACCATGCCCTCGGGGTGTTGGTCCCCTCTGCTAAAATATTCGCTTCCTATTCTGACTCTGGACTTGGGCTTGTGCATACTGCTGGGGGTTCTGCTGCTGGAACATCTGGGACTAAGGCGGCAAGGGCCTCGGCAATGGATACTGCTGCTGCTGGACCGAAGCTGGTCCTCTCACCGAAGAGCTAGAAAGGTTGGACAATGATGAACCACCCCTATTCGGACAGGACCCAACCCTATGGTCTGGTGCTCCACAAGCCAGGCATAATCCTAGCGCCCTGCGACATTCTGCCACCACATGGCCTGGCTTTCTACAATGAGAACATCCCACTGCGGAAGACTGCTTCTGCTTCTGCTACTGCTAGGGGTACGTCAGGGTGGAATGCTGGACCGACGTTACTGAGGCCACTCACCTCGGAGCTCCAATAGTCAAAGTCCTGGCTGCCGGGGCTCTGGCTGAAGACTGATTCATCTGGCCGTGGGATCTCTTCCGACCTCCGGCCCTATCCACAATCCTCTGGGAGGTATACTCATGCCTCCTAGCTTCTCTCAAGACTGCATCAAAAGTCTGATGCTCAAACTGCTCAACTGCTAATAAAATCTCCAGGTGAAGCCCCTGCTAGAATTGCTGGGCTCTATCATACTCGGTTGCCACCAAAGTGGAAGCAAACCGACTGAGTCTCGAAAACTCGGCCATATATCCATCGACCGTCCTGCCCATCTGCTTCAGATTGGTGAACCTCGTCTGTAGATCGTACCGAGCTACAGCATCAAAATACTTGGTCTGGAATCTCTCTCTGAATACTGCCCAAGCAAAAGGGGCCACTAATCCGACGGCCTGCATTGCCCACCAGCTGCGGGCAAGATCCAATAACTGTAAGCGCACTACGGCTACCTTCTCGTTCTCTGGGGTCCTGGCTGCTTCGAGAATCACTTCAGTATCCTGAAGCCAAGCATCTGCGGCGATAGCATCTTCACTACCGTCAAAGAATGAAGGGTTCAAGCACTTGAAGCTGTTGGCCGCGATGTTCCCTGGATGACCGCCTCTGGTCAAAGCATCTGCCACTGCCTGTTGTAAGGCATCTCCACGACGATCTTGAGAAGCTATCAAGGTCCTGACGAGACCTACTAAAGTACCATCATCAGGCTCGGCAGGCTGAACTGGCTGGACTGGTGGTTCTCCGTCAGAAGGCACGACTCTGGAGGCTACTCCCGAATGCTGGTCTTGATCTCCGGGTTGCTGCTGGTCCACGGGAGGTGCTTCGCCTTGCTGACCGGCAGGTCCAGGAACGATGCCGCTGAAGAAGACGACATGGGGAACAATAAGGAAGGACCAAGACAAATCAATGATACAAGCATATGACCAGGACAAGAATCCAGGGATTCAGAAGATACGAGCAGAGATCAAAGGCGAATACTGATTGAGATATCTATTCGGTAAACCCTCACATATCTTGATTTACAAGACCTGCATGGGCCACCACTTAAACCATGTCACGCCCCAGAACCAGAATACTGGAGAGCGGAGGCAGACATAGCCAGCTACATATATGAAATGGAATCTATCTCGCTATACGACCACGACTGTCTAGATACATGAGGGTTTAACTACAAGCCAGCAGTCTCTTAAGGTCATGAATAAGCCTATTGTCTCAATCACAAGCAAGTAAGTAAATGTTACAAGATGTATGATCATTAAATATACAATAATAAGGCGTCCCAAATATTACGTATTCAGCTGATCATGAAGCTAGTCATTACAAAATGTTAGGACTAGCAAGAGTTTAGTCATACATGATCAACCCTAGGATTTGTTAATCATGTTACAGCCCGTAGGCAGACAGTAAGTAAGTGCAATCGAGCTAAACAGGTGCTCGTCGGCTAAACGCCTCAAAAGAATATTTTCACAATAGAGTGGGAGAGCCAAAAATAAACCCACTCGTTGCCAGGGTTCCGTCTAGTGGCCACCATCTGGCTGGAAGGTCGATAGATCCTCTGGAGCTGCTCCGAAATCTGGCCATACAAAACCAGCTGGGTCAGATCCCAGAAAGAGCAAGTACCACAAAGGAGGCTTCACTTAGGAACTAAAACCAGCAATCAGCACAAGAGTATAAATAAAGTAAGAACTGGAAATAAAGAAAATACATCAGGATGATATACGACGAGATAACCATGGAGCTATTCAGATAACCAGGTTACAACCCGTAAACCAAAGAAGGACCGGGGTTGTAACCCTTCGTCTGAACAGAACTTGGAATTCTCACCAATTATCAGTAAAATAAATACAAGCATTCTGGTCATGCAGTAATCAGGATCAGGGCAAGACTAGACTGGTTAGACTCCATCCAATCATTTCACGGCCAAGCAAGAATTACGGCTTGATACTTTAACTAACTAGGGTTGTCACAAGCCTAATTACTAAGAAGATGCGGTGAGATTATTCCACAGCCATAAGCCCTGCAGACCATCCAGGTTACCCGGGTTGAAAGATTAGGGTTGAATTCAGGTGGGTACATCGTCCAGGAAACGCATGTAACCTTAGGTAGCTTGAAGGGTGCAACACATGACAGTGTGCTGGAAATGTGCCCTACTCGACGACAGGCTATAGATCCCAAGGCGTGCCCAGGTAACGGGATTGCCTGTAGCTGGGAGATCTCTTTATGACTAATGTATTAATCTAGTTATTTAGCCTTAGTCCATTTCAGTAGGTACTCCTGACCGTGGTACTCAGAAGTCCCCTCCTAGACATGATGCAAGACAGGACTGGATTATTTGTACAAGCACAATCGCCCACGGTGTCCAGATTAATTATACAGGTCATATCATGTCAGGTAGCCGTCGCAACAGCTCTCAAGAATGATCTCATACGGCTGGAAGAGAACAGCCCATGCGGCTGAATAGGGTCAGGTGCATGCGGCTAAAAAAGGAAAGGCTTATACGGTCAAAGGGGTATCAGTCATATGCTGCTCGGAGATCCACTCAGTCATGCGGATGAGAAAGGCAAGACATATGTGGTCAGGAGGATAGGAAACTCATGCGGCTGGCGGAAGATGGGTCCATACGGCTGGCAGACCAATCAAGTACATGCGGCCGGGGAGGAGCAACCCATGCGGCTGCGGGGAGCAATGACTATGCGGTCAAGGGAAGCAAACCCATGCGGCTGGAAGACTGCGGTCTATGCGGCTCGCGAGTGCTGAGTTCATGCGGCTCAGAGTGGACGGAGTCCTATGCGGCTGGACTAGGAAGCTTAGTCATGCGGTTAAGTAAGAAGGACTTCATGCGGCTAGAAGGAATACTTGCCGCATAAACTTGTCTTGTGGTCAAGTCAAGGCAATAGTGCATACGGTTGGAACTGACTTGCCGCATGAATGTTTATGCGGTCAAGTGCTACTATACGGCTCGGGACTGTGCTTCTTCTCCAAATTTTCGAGAAGTACACCATAAGCCATGGCTTCCAAGTTGCATAACTCTATCATCCGGAGCCCAAATCTGAACTTTTATAGGTCAAAATGGGGTAGAACAAAATTCTCTACGACGTGAAACCGTCAAAACTCGGAAACAACAAGATTAAGTAGATCAAAATCCAAAAAATCCGAAAATAAGGTAAATATAGATCTACAAGAATCTAGCCATGGAAAGTGAAAATGCCAAGTTCTAAAGTAAGTTAGAATGCTGTAAGGAAGAGAATGAAGCAATAAAATTAGAGTTCCTCCATGAAGCAAGTTGTACTTGCCTAGACCTCTCTCTCCCTCTCTCTGGTAAGTGAAGAATTAATGGAGGAAAGAAGGAGAGTAATGAAGAGAGAGAAGGAAGTGGGATTAATAAATGGTAGTGGTGGTGGTAGGTAGAGGGTTCACCCTTTGGTTCATAATGAACCAATAGCAATCCCAAACCGAACCAAGCCAACCCGAACCAAGAATAACCCAAGCCAGAATAGAAACTAAGCAAGGAAATCATGTAATACAGGAATAAGTACGTACACGTATTCCAGAATACGTAATACGAACCACAGGCATTACAGTTGCAGCCGCTGCCCATTCCCGAGTGGAAATGGGAGCATATCACTATAGACTTCGTATCAAGATTGCCGCGTACACTAGGAGGAAAAGACGCGATTTGGGTCATCGTTGACAGGTTGACCAAATTGGCCTACTTTTTGCCATTCAAGGTGGGTACGTCTACAGAGAGGCTGGTGGAGATGTATATGCGGCAGATAGTCAGGATTCATGGAGTTCCGGTCAGCATCGTCTCAGATCGGGATAGCCGCTTTACTTTCTATTTTTTGAGGAGTCTGCAGACCAGCTTGGGCACTCAGCTCAAGTTTAGTACTGTATACCACCCCAGACGGACGGACAGTCGGAGCGGACTATTAAGACACTTGAGGATATGCTACGGACGTGCGTCATGGACTTTGGAGGTTCCTGGGAGGATCATCTTCATTTGGTGGAGTTTGCTTACAATAATAGTTTCCAGGCCAGCATTGAGATGTCACCTTTCGAGGCTCTGTACGGACGTAGGTGTCATACACCCTTATCTTGGGATGATGTTGGTGAGCGAGCTTTACTGGGGCCAGAGATGGTTGTTGACGCAGCCGAGAAGGTGAAGCTCATCAGGGACAGATTTCGCGTGGCACAGGACAGACATCGACACTGGGTCGATAGCCACCGGAGGCCGTTGGAGTTTGAGGTACAGATTAGAGTAGGATTAGATTTAGGTTTGTTTGTTTGTGATTTTTGATCATGTTTGTTTATTACAATTAATTGAGACCTTGCTTGTGATTAGGTCGGAGACCAGGTTTTCTTGAGGATATCTCCGACTTGTGGTATGATACGTTTTGGTGGAGGCGGGAAGCTTAGCCCGCGCTTCATCGGCCCTTTCGTTATCAGCGGGAGAGTCGGTGACGTTGCATACAGGCTAGACTTACCGCCTGTGCTAGTGGGGGTCCACAACGTATTCCATATATCACAGTTGAGACAGTATGTGGCTGACCCTAGCCATGTGCTCGATCATTCAGAGATTGAGGTTGGGCCTTCTCTCAGCTATCCAGAGCAGCCAGTGGAGATTCTGGATCGACGGGAGAAGGTTCTGAGGAACCAGGTGATACCTTTGGTACGCGTCGCATGGAGGCATCGTTCTCCAGGAGAGTCTACCTGGGAGCGGGAGGATGAGATGCGCGAGCGTTATCCCTATCTTTTTGGACCGTGAGGTATACTTTTTATCCTTCTCATCAGTTGTATTTCGCCTTTCAATTTCGAGGACAAAATTCTTTTAAGGAGGGTAGATTTGTTACTACCATATTTCTAGTTTGAGGGTATTTTTGACATTTTAGGGGTAATTTAAATTTATTAGAATTTATTTGAATTTATGGGAATTTTTAGGAATTATTTTGGAATTGTTTGGACTAGGTTGACTTTGACTAGTTTTGACCCTCGTAGACCAACCTAGAAGCTAACCCTAGTTAGTATAGACTTGGTTAGGTTATATGACTCTAGTCTAACCTAAGCTAACCCTTGGTTTGGTCAATCGACTCTAGTTAGCAATAGGAATTAGAAAGTCATAAGTCATGGCTTATGATTTAGAACCTTTAATAAATCAATTCAAGCCATAGCCTTATAGATTGGCCCAAAGCCCAAGAATTACAAAACCCTAATCCCTAGACTCACTTGGCCGGCCAACCTATCTACATTGGGAACACCATCCTATAAATACTCTCTTAATTTTAGGGTTGCCTCTTTTTAGGAAAGCTCAAGTTTAGAAGAAAGGTTTGTTCCTACTTCATTTAATCCCTAGAATTCCATTTCATTTCCTTTTTCATTCAAATCTCTTCTATTAGGT
The DNA here is from genome assembly GCA_029216955.1 of Iris pallida. NCBI lineage: Eukaryota > Viridiplantae > Streptophyta > Magnoliopsida > Asparagales > Iridaceae > Iris > Iris pallida. The sequence continues at coordinate 1,621,834 of JANAVB010016197.1, read as the reverse complement.
TTTAACATACCTATAATTGCTGTTATTGGAGTTTCATTTCAGTTGGTATTGATTTGTTGGATTGGGACATCAAGGAGAAGAGCTCTACAAAGAAGGATTTTCCTAGAAGTTCAACTATAGGTAACTTCCTCATTCCTCAATGAAATTTCGATTTCTTTACATATTCAGGAAGCCCTAAGAGTCCCCTAAGTTTCTGCATTGGTTTCGTGTCGGATTTCATAAGTTTCGTGTCCGTTTGGACACGTATCAGACCTGTCCCTTAACTGTTTGTCGAAATGCCACAAAGAGACTTTTGTGTTATTTTCGAAATCCTTTTGAATAGGATTGTAGATCTAGGGTCCCTCTTGAATTTTTGTGTTGATACTTGGGTGTTTCGTGCCATGTCGTGTCCACACGAGGGACATAAACACGCTGAAACTGAGTCCAGTTCTGTCCCCTGCTACTCGAGTACGTGTGCTCGATGGACACGAAGTTTGGACTCGTGCTACTTGGCATAGACCAAGGGGCAATGACTGACAGTCTTCCCCTTCAGTCTCGAGTCTAATAGTTTCATGTCGGACACGCACGAGGCCTCGCACGAGGATTTGCCTGACACTGTGCACTATTTTTCCCCCCACTAACACGGCTTGTTCTGTCAGACACGACGACACGAGGACACGATTCTGGGTGTGTCAGACCTAGGTCTACCCTAGGTGCACCAACTGACACGAGCACGTGTGTCACGACTCGCACCCTAGAATAAGGGCACGTGACGTGGGTACGTCCAGCCTACGCCGTAGTGTCGGCGGTAGAACGCTGTCCTAGGTCATAAAATCTAACAGATAAGGGTAATGTACAGTTATACTCCCCAAATGGGGGTGACATAACACAATATAACTCAACCACATCTACGATAGAACAAGAATGAGATAGAAAGATAAAGATAGATGACAACCAGGAATGTAACATCACAGAGATACAAATCCAGAATTCTTAGTGACTAAAATAAATACATATCTCAGAAATATCCCAGAATCTAACTACAGTAATCCAGAAGGTAAAGACAACCCTAATCTAGAGAAGTATCATCCACTGCTAGCAGGTCCAAGTCACTAGTGATGTCTAATGCTGCACCAAGAGGGATAGACACCAGAGCCTCATCATTCACTGTAAAAATTTCAACAGGTCCAGTCAGGACGGGAACGAGCACATATCTCTCAAAATAGTTCATAGCAGGTTAGGAGTATAAATCATGCAATAGAGTAAAATACAGGAAGTGCTGAAAAGGAAGTACGAGTAAACAGGAAATATTTTATAACTGAAAGTAAATACATGATAGTAGAGACTGTAAGTGGCTACGTGATTTAGAGCATAATGGTTATGTAAACGGATTGGGGGCACATGAATACAAATAAGGAGGCACATTTATACAGCTACTGGGGATAGTGTTCACATAACCAATTCTACTCACCCCGCCCCAACCAGTACACAAGGATCCATTCAAGTTACGTTATAAGCACATGAATACAACTAAGATACGTGAACTCATGTAATGAGTAGTACATGAGGCACGTGAAAGCACATGAGAACATGTAAAAACATGAACTAATACGAGTACAAGGAGTACCTGATGCACATGATAAAGTACATGAACCTGAAATACCCGATGCACCCGTAGTGGGATAACATCTCAGGAAGGGATCCATATAGTACTAATCCGTGAAGATACGTGTCAGCATCATGTAGAGTAATCTAGAGCAAGAATATAATCCAGGTAAGTATGAAAAGATCAGAGAATGTACTCGCCTGCTAACTGAAAGTCCGAGATGAAAATGCTGTCCGAGGAGTGGTGTCTGGCTCCTATTAGAACAGCACAAGTCACAACAAGTCCAGAATGGTAATAAGATGCACTACAATGCGTTCTACATAAATCTAGGTCAATCTAGACCAAAGTTAACTCTTGGTCAATTCTAGAAGTCAAACTAGGTCAACCAAGTCAACCTAAGTCAAACTAGTCTAATCTAGGTCTAACCAACTATTCTAGGTTAACAAGACCACACAAGTCTAACTAGACTCTAAACTGACACACAGATACACCCATAGGCTAAGAGACTAGGCCATAGGCTATATCATGCCTATAAGCCAACCATAATCACATATCACATGCCAATCTATAAGCCACACATTAATATATATACAAACTAATATAGAATTATACCTAACATATAGGCTACCTATAAATATCACCCATACATTATATATCTAATATATATAAAGTACAACACATTGATATATTATACATGATACCTATATATACCCCTCAATACATATATATATATATATATATATATATATATATATATATATATATATATATATATATATATATATAGGTAAAGGGAAACACATGTGCTCATGTGTCATGTGTGTGTGAGCATGAGGGTGTGATATGGTATGTGTGTGTCAAGAGGGAGTGAAATACAAGAGTGTGAAATATGAGATAGTGAAGGGGGCTGTCATGAGGATAGTGTGGTGTTAGTGAAATAAAAACAAGAGTGCATGTGTGTGTGTTGAGAGTGTCAAGTGTCATTAAGAGTGTTATGAGTGACAAGAGTGTGTGTGTAATATCCTGAAAATCAGTGAGTGATACATTGATATAACTTGTGTGTGTATGAGGGTAATTGGGAATGTGTGTGTAAATAGGAAAATGGAAGACAGTGAGTGAACAGGGATAGGAAACAAACAGTGTACAGTGTCAAATGGAAGGAAAAATCAGTGAGTGCACAATTCCTGGAAAATCAGTGATGTACATTGATACTTGTGTGTGCAAAATAGGAAAAGTGGCATGGCAATAAACTGGAATCAGTAAGTAGTGTTAGGCAATGTGCATTTGCTCATGTGTGTACAGTGAGTGTTATGAAACAGTGGGAACCTGGGAAATATGGAGTGGTATCCTGAAACATTGACAGTGTATAACCTGTGAGTGCAATAAGAGGAAGTATGAAATCTGGAATACTAAAAAAAGGGTATGATATGGGATCACATGACAGTTTACATGTACTCTAAATCTCAGTTTTAATAGCATTTCAAAAATGAAAGAAAATCAGTGGCATATTAACACTGGTAACAGTGAACAGTTATTCTCAGATTTTAAATAGAAAACTGGAACATAACCAAATCAATATCAGGTTAATGTTCTCAGGTTTTCACCTAATCAGGAATTCAAACAATATAAGTGAAAGAAGAACTCAGGTAACTAGATAACCAATCCACATATCACACCAATTCGAGTCACATGAAAAAAACCAACACCCAATGCAAATATGAGAATTCACATTCAAAATTTAGCTTAAGGAAGGAAATCAATGTCAGGTACTTGGAAGGGAAAATCAGTTAGAAAGATTCACAGGCTGCTCATAACAGTGAATGTAATTCTCAGGTTAATGCCTTAACAGTGAATCACCACAGTCAAAGGGAAAAAAACTGGAGAGTAATCAATTCAAGAAATGAACCACCTCATTCTCAGGTTATAAGACACAACTCAGATTCCTAGTGAACAAAAGAATCAGTGTAATTTCATATCAGGTTATATTTAACAGTTCACAAACATGAAAATAAATGAAGGAAATCAATTCACAACTAAACAATATAGTTAAACTATTCTCAGGTTGTGCACACATGAAGACAGTTCAATAATACTAATTAACCCAACCTCATTTCCAGTTAACAGATGATTAGGAAGGAAGGGAAACTAGTTCAAGGATTAGGGAATTAACTAACATTCATTTATAGCATAATGAAGAGGAATAAAATCAGTTACAACATAACAGGAACCAATTTAGTTCACCAACAGTTGAGACCAACTCAACTGCTAAAATCCTGTTTACACATTCCAAAAGCCAACATTAATTTAAATGTACATTAACATATACTAAGAAACATGTGAGGGTAGTTTACAGTGCTAAAGAATCAACAAACAGGAATTTACATGTTGGGAATTTATGAGGAATCCCATGCATCAGGACAGTGTATCAGAAGATGCACAATTTAACCAAAATCGAGCCAAACACAATATTAAACCCAAACAATATGTAACTCTATAATAACAGGGATTAAACTTGATATTTAGAATCTAAATAATCATTAAAACATCATCTGAAAACATTTAAAACAATTAACATCAGAATACAAATCCAGAACACTCGACTACACAGTGTATTCCCCGTGCACACGGAAATACGTGTCCGACACGACACGAGGACTCGTGAAACGTTGCGAGCCTCGTGTCAGACAGTGCCCCTATCACCACGTCAAAAATCTCGTGTCGAGGTGGCGTATTCTACGCGCAGTAGCCCCCGAGTAGCAGGAGAGCTACAGTGCCGCGCGCACGCCCCCGCATTCCCGTGTCCTCCACGACTCGACACGACACGAAAATCATCACGAGACACTGGAAATCCTTAAGCAACCCTAAAGGCTAGATTCCTATTCAATTAGATTCCAAAAACTCGACTGAAATGTCCTTTGAGACATTTCGTCGAACACCTTGAACTAACTCCTGATACGTGTCCGATTCGGACACGAAATGGGTCCAAAACCTAGGGTTAGCCTATCCTACTGTTAGGTTAGGGTTAGGACAACCTAGAAATGAATTTTTACAGAATTTAGAAGCAATGGAAGGAATTATACCTATAGGTGAACAATGGTTCAAAATCCCCAAATGGGAAGAGCTCCACAAACCACCAAAAGTTCTCCAAATTGTTTCCTCCCTGTAAAAACTCAATACCAACAGCAAGAACGTTGGATTTAGGTTCTATTGCAATTTATTTGAAGGAATTTGGAGAAGAAATGGATTTTCTAAGGATTTACAAAGTTGGGGACTCACCTCTTCCAAACGGCAAAGTTTCCTAAGGAGGCAACCCTAGTTTTAAGAGCATATAAATAGGGGGGGCTGACCATAGTGGCTGTTTAGAATTCCTAGGGTTAGGGCTTGGTTCAATGGGTGTGGGCTATGGGCCATTAAGCCTATTAGTCATAAAATGACTTGTGACTTCACAAGACATTCCTTAATCAAACTAGCTCCTATTTTTCCCTAATTAATTCCAATGAGTCAAACCTCACTAACTTAAGTCAACCTAGGTTTTCAAATCCTAATCACAAAGTCAAGACCTAGGTTAGCCACTAGGTTAGTCTACAAGGTCAATATAAGTCAAAGTCTCTAAAACACCAAAAACAATTATTCTAAAAATCACTCAAAAATCACATTAATTATAAATAATAACATTAATTCAAATTAAAATTCTAAAATTTTGAAAATGACCAAAATACCCTCATTTAGAAAACTGGGTGTTACAATCCTACCCACTTTAGAAAAATTTCGTCCTCGAAATTAAGATGATCGTACCCCTTCTAGGTCGAACCCCCACAATCAAAGTCTCAGAAACCTATTTAAATCATTCAGTTGGAAAATGTAACCTATGGGGTCATGGCATGTAATATCAGTCTGGGGTCTCATCTAGTTACACCAACATGCTACAGTACTAGGCAATCACAAGGTATCAAAACATACAACAATATGGTAGGGTGCATCAATTTTCAAAGACTGGCTAAGATATAGGTCAAGGACTCACCTCCAACTAGGTCTGGTGGCTGGAACTCCCTTCCGAAGGCGGAGTCCTGGCTGGGATAAGTGCAGCAGGACAGTCTCGCAGCCTGTGTGCAGCTGACCCATATAACAGGCACACTCCTCTTCTCTTCTTACAGATGTCCCACACATGTCCAGGCTTCTTACAGAAGGTGCAGGTAGGCACTCTCTCAGCTGGCCTCTGCTGAACAGGAGTCTGGACTGGGTTAGCTGGTCTAGGCTGATAGTCTGGGAGCTCACGGGGCTCTGGGTATACACTGCTCCTCGGCCTCTTAGAACTAGGCTCCCCTCTGAATGTACCAAATCCTACAGTAGTTGGATTCCACGACCCTGCTCCTTCAGGATCTCAGCCTAAACTCTCTGTGTCTCCAACACATCCCGGAGAAGTCTGGATATCTGAGCTTCGTCAGGAAACAAACCTGCCGAGGGTATGGTATGGGGTACTGCTCCTGGAGGCAGAGGAGGAGATGGGGAAGAACTCTTGGTCTCAGATGAGACTGCCACTCTCTCCTGAGTAGCAGGTGGTGGAGGGAAATTCTCTGGTAAGGATGCTGACACCTCCTCGATGGCGGGAGGTGCCACTACCGTTGGGTCAGCCTGAGGGGTCACTACCTCCTGAGCAAAAGGAGGTGGAAGCACACTATCAGTAGCTGCAGCTGCTCTCAGACGACAGGCTCGGGTCATGGGTGCCATACTGGAAAGGATAAAAAAAACACAACAATTATTAAGGCTGTACAGCAGTCTACCATCCTATCTGTAAAACTGGTAATTATCAACAACCAATTAAAATATAAAAAGGGGTACTAATAAAAATCAAATCAAAAGTTTAAGGGACGAAAGTCAATAGCATTGAAATCCAATCACGATATATGTATAAAGAGGTAAGGATTAATTTATGCATCTACATATACTATAATATGCATACAGTACTATATATACCCTATGTGAATCATAACATAGAGATGAAGGGTTAGGTTTTCATGGCAGTTGTAAACATTAGTGTAGAGTGTCAAGTGTACATGGGTTAAGACTTGAAATGAAGGGTTCAATCATTCAGCTAGCTCAACATTACATATTAGATCTGAAATTGTACTACGCATTTGAAAGCAATAAAAATGTTATCATGTATTCACTTTTCAAAATTTTGGAGAGATTCGAACAAAAAATAAATCAACTCAATGTGTACCCTAACCACAACTTAACATGTAAGAGTACGAACCTAACATTATATACCTGCACACAACCATGTATACGGCTCAAAACTTCACAATTTAAAACTGCAATTTGAACTAAACACTTAGAATCCAAGGTTAAGGGTTTACTATGTACACAGTCTCAGTTTTGACAATTCAACACAAAACTCAACCAATTTTCTTGAAATAAAGCCCTGTATATAACATACATGTATAGTGATGTAAGCCAAACTAATAACATGAAATTTAAATTTAAATTACGAATTTAATATGGAGAAACATAGAACTATTCACTAATACTGCACTATCTCAGAATACTAGGATTTTGAGAACTTAACATTAATCATATTAACATGTATTTAGATAGGTTGGTAACAAGTGTAGTATGCATAGGTAAGGCCGACATCGGCCATAAGGCTAAGCAGCTAACAGATTCAAGACGTTTAGGGAGTACGTGGCTGACGCTACGTGTCAGGCAAGTATCTGTGTCCACTATATATATATATTTAAGCTAATACAAGATAAAATGGCAAGAAGGAAACAATGATAAAATCTATTCTGCTTATCTGTTTTAAAGGTAGGAACCATTTTGAAACCAGAGCTATAATATCAAATCCAAGTTAAGGTCTAGCAAAATCATCGATTCATTGCATTAGGAAGAATTTATAGCAAGAAGTTACACAATCTTATAATAATAGCTAAGCTACTTCTATCATACTCCTACTCCTAAGTTATTTGATGATGGGGGGGTATAATTTATACAACAGAAAGGTACGATAGAGATGATATGTTTAAAAACCTTCTCAAGATACAATCTGATAATCATATGCGTCTGTCCAAAATTATGTTACTCAGAGTCCTCGCCATGCCAGTAAGCAAGGCTACGAATAATGATAGATTCCATAACTAGGGTATGCACCTCTACAATCATGTCGTCTGAAAATCTCGCTATGCCGACTAGTATAGCTGCGAGAAATTCCAAATCTCATAACCAAGATACGTACATCCGAAGCCAGGTCTCCATGTTCCGCCACGCCAGTTAATATGGCTGCGATAAACTACAGGTTCCATAATCAAGTAGACGTTTTACCATCCCTGTATTTTCGTCAATATATGTTATCAGAAAGTATCGTAACTCGGGCTATAAAATTCATCTCGATAGGAAAATCAAATCAATAACGATCCAACAAATCAAATTCAATAATCAAGGAGTGAGAGCAACAAAACAAGGGAAATGATTCAAATTAAAGTTTAAATAAGATTCTCAAGGGTCGTCCCAGGAATCTTTCAAGGAATCCTAACTGTGATTGAGTACCCTCAAAATATCCTAATTCTACTACAGGCTGTAGTAATACTCTAGTTTGAATACCACTGCATAAACTCGACCTGCATGGGCCACCACTAAAAATGTGTCACGACCCGCACCCTAGAATAAGGGCACGTGACGTGGGTACGTCCAGCCTACGCCGCAGTATCGGCGGTAGAACGCTGTCCTAGGTCATAAAATCTAACAGATAAGGGTAATGTACAGTTATACTCCCCAAATGGGGGTGACATAACACAATATAACTCAACCACATCTAGGATAGAACAGGAATGAGATAGAAAGATAAAGATAGATAACAACCAGGAATGTAACATCACAGAGATACAAATCCAGAATTCTAAGTGACTAAAATAAATACATATCTCAGAAATATCCCAGAATCTAACTACAGTAATCCAGAAGGTAAAGACAACCCTAATCTAGAGAAGTATCATCCACTGCTAGCAGGTCCAAGTCACTAGTGATGTCTAATGCTGCACCAAGAGGGATAGACACCAGAGCCTCATCATTCACTGTAAAAATTTCAACAGTTCCAGTCAGGACGGGAACGAGCACATATCTCTCAAAACAGTTCATAGCAGGTTAGGAGTATAAATCATGCAATAAAGTAAAATACAGGAAGTGCTAAAAAGGAAGTACGAGTAAACAGGAGATATTTTGTAACTGAAAGTAAATACATGATAGTAGAGACTGTAAGTGGCTACGTGATTTAGAGCATAATGGTTATGTAAACGGCTTGGGGGCACATGAATACAAATAAGGAGGCACATTTATACAGCTACTGGGGATAGTGTTCACATAACCAATTCTACTCACCCTGCCCCAACCAGTACACAAGGATCCATTCAAGTTACGTTATAAGCACATGAATACAACTAAGATACGTGAACTCATGTAATAAGTAGTACATGAGGCACGTGAAAGCACATGAGAACATGTAAAAATATGAACTAATACGAGTACAAGGAGTACCTGATGCACATGATAAAGTATATGAACATGAAATACCCGATGCACCCGTAGAGGGATAACATCTCAGGAAGGGATCCATATAGTACTAATCCGTGAAGATACGTGTCAGCATCATGTAGAGTAATCTAGAGCAAGAATATAATCCAGGTAAGTATGAAAAGATCAGAGAATGTACTCGCCTGCTAACAGAAAGTCCGAGATGAAAATGCTATCCGAGGAGTGGTGTCTGGCTCCTATTAGAACAGCACAAGTCACAACAAGTCCAGAATGGTAATAAGATGCACTACAATGCGTTCTACATAAATCTAGGTCAATCTAGACCAAAGTTAACTCTTGGTCAATTCTAGAAGTCAAACTAGGTCAACCAAGTCAACCTAAGTCAAACTAGTCTAATCTAGGTCTAACCAACTATTCTAGGTTAACAAGACCACACAAGTCTAACTAGACTCTAAACTGACACACAGATACACCCATAGGCTAAGAGACTAGGCCATAGGCTATATCATGCCTATAAGCCAACCATAATCACATATCACATGCCAATCTATAAGCCACACATTAATATATATACAAACTAATATAGAATTATACCTAACATATAGGCTACCTATAAATATCACCCATACATTATATATCTAATATATATAAAGTACAACACATTGATATATTATACAGGATACCTATATATACCCCTCAATATATATATATATATATATATATATATATATATATATATATATATATATATATATATATATATATATACATATGCATAGGGAAAGGGAAACGCATGTGCTCATGTGTCATGTGTGTGTGTGAGCATGAGGGTGTGATATGGTATGTGTGTGTCAAGAGGGAGTGAAATACAAGAGTGTGAAATATGAGAGAGTGAAGGGGGCCGTCATGAGGATAGTATGGTGTTAGTGAAATGAAAACAAGAGTGTATGTGTGTCTGTTTAGAGTGTCAAGTGTCATTAAGAGTGTTATGAGTGACAAGAGTGTGTGTATAATATCTTGAAAATCAGTGAGTGATACATTGATATAACTTGTGTGTGTGTGAGGGTAATTGGGAATGTGTGTGTAAATAGGAAAATGGAAGACAGTGAGTGAACAGGGATAGGAAACAAACAGTGTACAGTGTCAAATGGAAGGAAAAATCAGTGAGTGCACAATTCCTGGAAAATCAGTGATGTACATTGATACTTGTGTGTGCAAAATAGGAAAAGTGGCATGGCAATAAACTGGAATCAGTAAGTAGTGTTAGGCAATGTGCATTTGCTCATGTGTGTACAGTGAGTGTTATGAAACAGTGGGAACCTGGGAAATATGGAGTGGTATCCTGAAACATTGACAGTGTATAACCTGTGAGCGCAATAAGAGGAAGTGTAAAATCTGGAATACTAAAAATAGGGTATGATATGGGATCACATGACAGTTTACATGTACTCTAAATCTCAATTTTAATAGCATTTCAAAAATGAAAGGAAATCAGTGGCATATTAACACTGGTAACAGTGAACAGTTATTCTCAGATTTTAAATAGAAAACTGGAACATAACCAAATCAATATCAGGTTAATGTTCTTAGGTTTTCACCTAATCAGGAATTCAAACAATATAAGTGAAAGAAGAACTCAGGTAACTAGATAACCAATCCACATATCACACCAATTCGAGTCACATGAAAACAACCAACACCCAATGCAAATATAAGAATTCACATTCAAAATTTAGCTTAAGGAAGGAAATCAATGTCAGGTACTTGGAAGGGAAAATCAGTTAGAAAGATTCATAGGCTGCTCATAACAGTGAATGTAATTCTCAGGTTAATGCCTTAACAGTGAATCACCACAGTCAAAGGGAAAAAAACTGGAGAGTAATCAATTCAAGAAATGAACCACCTCATTCTGAGGTTATAAGACACAATTCAGATTCCTAGTGAACAAAAGAATCAGTGTAATTTCATATCAGGTTATATTTAACAGTTCACAAACATGAAAAAAAATAAAGGAAATCAATTCACAACTAAACAATATAGTTAAACTATTCTCAGGTTGTGCACACATGAAGATAGTTCAATAATACTAATTAACCCAACCTCATTTCTAGTTAACAGATGATTAGGAAGGAAGGGAAACTAGTTCAAGGATTAGGGAATTAACTAACATTCATTTATAGCATAATGAAGAGGAATAAAATCAGTTACAACATAACAGGAACCAATTTAGTTCACCAACAGTTGAGACCAACTCAACTGCTAAAATCCTGTTTACACATTCCAAAAGCCAACATTAATTTAAATATACATTAACATATACTAAGAAACATGTGAGGGTAGTTTACAGTGCTAAAGAATCAACAAACAGGAATTTACATGTTGGAAATTTATGAGGAATCCCATGCATCAGGACAGTGTATCCGAAGATGCACAATTTAACCAAAATCGAGCCAAACACAACATTAAACCCAAACAATATGTAACCCTATAATAACAGGGATTAAACTTGATATTTAGAATCTAATTAATCATTAAAACATCATCTGAAAACATTTAAAACGATTAACATCAGAATACAAATCCAGAACACTCGACTACATAGTGTATTTCCCGTGCACACGGAAATACGTGTCCGATACGACACGAGGACTCGTGAAACTTTACGAGCCTCGTGTCAGACAGTGCCCCTATCACCACGTCAAAAATCTCGTGTCGAGATGGCGTATTCTGTGCGCAGTAGCCCCCGAGTAGCAGGGGAGCTACAGTGCCGCACGCACGCCCCCGCACCCGCGTGTTCCCGTGTCCCCCATGACTCCACATGACACGAAAATCATCACGAGACACTGGAAATCCTTAAGCAACCCTAAAGGCTAGATTCCTATTCAATTAGATTCCAAAAACTCGACTGAAATGTCCTTTGAGACATTTCGTCGAACACCTTGAATTAACTCCTGATACGTGTCCGATTCGAACACGAAATGGGTCCAAAACCTAGGGTTAGCCTATCCTACTGTTAGGTTAGGGTTAGGACAACCTAGAAATGAATTTTTACAGAATTTAGAAGCAATGGAAGGAATTATACCTATAGGTGAACAATGGTTCAAAATCCCTAAATGGGAAGAGCTCCACAAACCACCAAAAGTTCTCCAAATTGTTTCCTCCCTGTAAAAACTCATTACCAACAGCAAAAACGTTGGATTTAGGTTCTATTGCAATTTATTTGAAGGAATTTGGAGAAGAAATGGATTTTTTAAGGATTTACAAAGATGGGGACTCACCTCTTCCAAACGGCAAAGTTTCCTAAAGAGGCAACCCTAGTTTTAAGAGCATATAAATAGGGGGGGCTGACCATAGTAGCTTTTCAGAATTCCTAGGGTTAGGGCTTGGTTCAATGGGTGTGGGCTATGGGCCATTAAGCCTATTAGTCATAAAATAACTTGTAACTTCACAAGCCATTCCTTAATCAAACTAGCTCCTATTTTTCCCTAATTAATTCCAATGTGTCAAACCTCACTAACTTAAGTCAACCTAGGTTTTCAAATCCTAATCACAAAGTCAAGACCTAGGTTAGCCACTAGGTTAGTCTACAAGGTCAATATAAGTTAAAGTCTCTAAAACACCAAAAACAATTATTCTAAAAATCACTCAAAAATCACATTAATTATAAATAATAACAATAATTCAAATTAAAATTCTTAAATTTTGAAAATGACCAAAATACCCTTATTTGAAAAACTGGGTGTTACAACGTGTCCTAGTTCGTGTCGTGTACACGACACGCGTGAACCTGTGCTCTTCACTGTGTCTGTTATGTGCACTGTAAGTGTTTGTTTTGTGGGGGACACACCGTGTCCGGCTTTGGGTGACACGAAATGAAGTATGGGGCTTGTGCACATGGGATGTTTCATTTACCAACCTTTGAGTTTGTGTTTTTAGCTTAATTTCATATTGTAATTCTCATTTACCCATTTAACTGATACTTGTGTTTCTGTCAAAATTCCAGTTTTCAAATAGGGAATTTGCCAATTGTTTTGGCCTATTTAATTACTGTTTATTGCATGTTTTACAACCTAATATAGTTTACCTATATGTAATCTTGTTGTGTGTCAAATTTTGTGTTGTTTGGTGATGTTTGGAATTCGATTTGGGTGATGGAAAGGTAGGACTGAACTGAGTATTCAGTCTTGTATTTCCAGACTTTTAAGAATGAACTTTGCCATCATTTTAACACATCTAATGCTGTTAATATATTGGTTTTAATTCCTATAATTGTTCTTCTATAGGTAAACTACCTATGTGTCGAATTTGGTGTAATTTGGTGGGTTATTGCCTTCAAATGGGTTGGTTATGTGTAGGCTAGATTGAATATTCAGATTTCTGAATATTATGAGATTGTTTCCCTTTCCTTTACTGATTAAAACTGAACTGGAGTATTTTGATTTTGGTTAGGACTGAAGCTGAAATCTAGAAATTAGTCCTATAGACTGAAATCTGGGATTAGCTTTATGGATGAAAACCTGAGATTTCACCTAGTGTTTTGATGTTTCTAAAGTGTATAATAGTGTTTGTGTTCCCTTAAAACCTGAGATTTTGTATTAGACTCATTGGTTCAGTTCCTGTCATCAGGATAGCCCTATTTCTCTCTACACACAGTCCCCTACGCACACAGTTATACACACACTCTTGTCTTCTCTCTCAATCTATATGTATCCTATTTTCTATGTGAATACATATATATATATGGTAGTTGTGTAATTATTGGGTATCTAGTATTGATACCTACATAGGATGTATGGAATATACAAGTATATATATGTCACATATATATACAACTTGTGTATTTACTATATATAGGTAATATATATACATGTGTTAAGAATAGGCCTAGGTAATGTGATATAGCTTGGTGAGCCTAGATTGGGCTTGTACAGCTTTATTAGACCTAGTATAGACTAGTTTAGACTTGATAGCCTAGTTTAGACTTGGTTAGACCTAGTTTGACTATAGTTGACCTACTTTGACTTCTAGGGTTGACCAGAGTTGACCAAGAGTTGACTTTGGCCTAGATTGACCTAGAATCATGTAGAATGCATAGTAGGACTTCATTATACCATTTTGGACTTGTTGTAACTTGTGCTGTTCTGATTAGGAGCCAGATACCACTCCTCGGACAGTACTTTCATATTGGACACTCAGATACCAGGCGAGTACATTCTCTGATCATTTCATATCCTGCTTAGAATTATTTCCTGCATTAAATTACTTTACTTGTACTGTCACGTTGGTCACACGGATTGGTACTATATGTATCCCTTCTTGAGATGTTATCCTTAGGGAGCATCGGGTACTACATGTTCTGTGCGTTTTACTTACATGGCGTATCACTATGCTTCACAAGTTCTTTGATCACTTGTGACATATACTCTTATGATCACAGAGTCTCCTAGAATCTCTTATTCCATTTACTGGGTATCCTAGAATCTCCTAGAATCTCCATTTATGGGACATCCATGTATCACCCTTCGGGGGCCTTTGCATGGAATCATAACATAACCGGGTTGGATCCTTGCGTATTGATTGGGGGTACGGGGGAGTAGAAGTAGACATGTGAATAATACCCAAGTAGTATCTTATCAGAATCTCTTCCATAGTGTCTTATCAGAATCTCCTATGCCATTTACATGTCTATATTGTACTCTGACTTACTAGCCACTGTTAGTCTCTATTTATAGTAGATATTTCTATTACAGCTCTCTCTATTTACATACAGCATTTCTTTCAGTACTTGTATCTTACTTTACTTTATGATTATATTTTCTAACCTGCTATGAACTGTTGAGATGTACTGTACTCGCTCCTGTCCTGACTGGACCTATTGAAAATATTGCAGACGACGAGGAGGAGGCATGTCTGGATACTTTCTATGGGGCAGCCTTAGATGACACTTACGAGCTGGACCCTCAGGAGGACCCAGCTCTAGTTGAGGGCATCACCCCCATTGCCTAGACTAGATTAGTTAGGCTTATCTTATTTTATGTAGTCTTGAGACATGTTTTAGCTAGACTTTATTCTGTTCTGAGTTGTATATATTCTTTCATTCTGTATCTGAGACCATGTATCTCTGGATATTTGCTGGGATTATCTTAGACTACTTTATCATCTATTTTCCTTGAGTTCTATTTCATATTGTGCTATCTCTTCTTTAGTTGTGATTGAGTTTATTTACTGTTATGTCACCCCCATTCGGGGAGTATAAACTGTTTAGAGATATATTGCTAGATGTATGTTGACCTAGGATAGCGCTCTACCGCCGACACTGCGGCGTAGGCTGGACGTACCCACGTCTCGTGCCCTTAGTCAAGGGTGCGGGTCGTGACAGCCTGTCACCACATGACCAAGAAACTCTACCTTGTCTAAGAAAAACTCATATTTCGAGAGTTTTCCATAGACCTTCTCCTTCATGAGGATCTCTAGCACGATCATCAGATGTTCCTCGTGTTCTTTCGGTGTTTTCGAATAAATGAGTATATCATCGATAAAAACCACTACAAACTTGTCAAGGTACGGATGGAATACCTTGTTCATCAAGTTCATGAAGACTGTCGGGGTATTAGTCAACCTGAACGACATCACCATAAACTCGTATTGTCTGTACTTGGTCCGGAAGGCAGTCTTCGGTATATCTTCCTTCTTCACCATCAGCTGATGGTAAACCGACCTAAAATCTATCTTTGAGAATACCCGTACGCCGCTCAACTGATCGAAGAGATCGTCAATCCTCGGCAGCGGATATTTGTTCTTGATAGTGTGATTATTCAAGGTTCGGTAGTCGATGCACATTCGCACCATACCATCTTTCTTCGGCACAAAAAGGATAGGGGATCCCCATGGTGACGAACTCTCTCGGATGAACCCCTTCTCTAGCAATTTATCGATCTGCTTCTTCAATTCTTCAGCCTCCTTGTTGTTGATCCGGTACACCAGTTGTGCTATAGGTTCTGCTCCTGGCACCAGATCAATAGTAAACTTGATGTCCCTATCTGGCGAAAATCTGGGTAAGTCCTCAGAAAAGACGTCCATGAATTCCGCGATGATGGGATGTGGGATCTCCTTCCCTATGATCATAGCTCCGCAAATAGCCCCGCGGTGCTGCTCTACTTCTCCTCTGGCGAACTCGAATGCCGGTACCCCCGGAGGATTGAATACAACACATCCTTGGTGGCAGTCTATACTAGCAAAATTCTTACTCAACCAATCCATATCGAGGACGATGTCGAAACTCGGTAGTGGCATTACGAGTAAGTTGGCGAGCAACACTCTTCCCTCCAAGGTGATGCAACGCCTCATACAAATATCCTTGACTAGGATAGCACCTCCGCCCGTCATAATTTTGTAAACTCCATCCAATGGTTCCGATGCTATGCTATGCTTGAATACAAAAGCTACAGAAATAAAACTGTGGGATGCACCCGAATCAAACAAGGCTATAGCTGAAAAGGAGTCTAGTAGTATAGAACCTGCTATCACATCTGGGGTAGGCTCCGGCTCCTCAATGGCAATGGCAAAAGCTCGGCCCTGTTGGGGTGCTCTTCTCTGCTGGTGCTGAGCGAACCGCTGCTGCTGAGTGGGTAATGGGGGACCTCGTGGCTGTGGCACTGCTGGTCCTCTCGGTGCCGGTGCCATCTCGCGTCCTTTCCGATTAGGAACCAGTAAGCAGTCTTTTAGCTGATGCGATAGAGATCCACAATACAAGCATGCTCTGAGTCTCTTCCTGCAGTCGTCCCAAATATGTCCGCTCCTCCCGTGGTAAGTATATTGCGGGACCTGCTGTAGCTGTCTCTGTGGATGCTGAGTCTGGGCTCGGGCTGGAACTCGGTTCTGCTGATATGCTGGGGTTTTACCAATAGGCTGGAACTGCTGCTAATGCTGGTGCTGAAAGAACTTCGGTTAGAATTGGGGACGCTTCGTCGTTGCTGATTGGTTGTTGCTTCCTCCGAAAGTCTCTTGACTCCTATTTGGTCTGTAATTCAGTTCTTCTTCCACTGCTTGGGCGACCTCCAGAATCTCCTCATAGGTAGTGGCTTGGCTGGTGGCGATGGCTAAGCGAATCTCATGAGATAGTCCCTTCCTGAATCATTGTGCCTTATCTTCAGGGGTGCTGACCAAGTTCTCTGCGAAGCGACTGAGGAGAGAAAACTCTGATGTGTACTCGTCGACGGTATGGTTGCCTTGCTCCAGGTGCTCGAACTGACTCACCAACGCCTCTCGTGCTACGTATGGATAGAATTTCTTCTTAAACAGTCTCTTGAATTCCTCCCAGGTTACATCTGGAGCAGAAATTTGTGGCTCGCCTTGGTACCACATCCGTACGATGTCAAAAAGTTATACGCTAGCTGACTCCACTTTTAGATCTTCTGAGACGCAAGCCATTTTCAGGTACTGTTCCACATTCTCCAACTATTCATCAACGTAAATGATTCCCTCTGTCCCATGGAACTCTCTGGGCCTGAGGTCCATGAAGTTCAAGGACGTCCCAGGGCGGTGTTGGGGAGCATCCCTCTGCTGAAGAGCCTCTCGTAAGGTATCGCAAAAAATGTTGGCCTGCTGCTGGAAAATTTCCAGGAAGGTAATATTGTCCAGTGCCGGTGGCGGGAGCAGAGCAGGTGCCGGATACATCACTGGTGCTGGATGCACGGTAGGTGCCGGGTACATAAAGGGTGCCTGCTACATCATAGGCGCTGGATACATGGTTGTTGCCGAATGCATCGTAGGTGGTAGATAGACTGCTGGTGCCGGTACCGGTGTCGAAGGAGTAATGGTGCTGGTACTGGAGTCTGCGGAGGGAACTGTAGTGGAGGTAGAATGTCATCCCTGCGGAACCTCGAGTACTGCGGCTGAGCCAGATCGCCCTGGTGAGTATGCTGGCCTCCCTACGTCGGTGGGGTCCCATAGGTGAAGAATCCGCCAACGACCGGTGGAGTCTTCAGTGCTGCGTTATTCTTGTCTTGCGAATCCATTGGCTGAAAGCAAAGGAAATCATTAAACGATAGAAAGATTCAAACAAGATGCATAAGGGTACTTGAAGTCGAGTATAGAAGTCAATAACGCAAATTTCAACTCATGGGGACGGTCCTTAGGTTCCTATTCCTAGTCCTAGTCACAGGCCCGCAGTAGTACGGCTAACTTAAATACTACCACGGTTTCGCTGTCTTTGCAAAAACTGACCTGCATGGGCCACCTTAAAAATGTGTTACGACACGTACCCAATATTTGGGCATGAACCGTGCACACTCCCAGCCTACGCCGCAGAGTCGACGGTAGAACGCTGTAACATTATGATGAACAACCACTCAATAAAAGATATTACCCACATGGGGAAACACAACTCAATATCACAACTCAACATCTAGAAGATAAAAAATAAACAGAACCATCTCATAATAAGAAATGTGTGGTGACTAAAAATAAATATCAACTACATGTCTTCAAAAATTAACTCAGTATCAGCTACGATGTCTCAACACTAGCTAAACATGACTAAGCAAACGCAGCAGGATCAAATGCTGCGTACTCCTCGTGATAAGGAAAATTCGTCTCTACTGTATCTTCCATGTACGGGCCATACTGGTCAGGGCATTCGACCTCTTCGCAATCACCTAAAAATTATTTGGTTACCACGTCATGATGGAACGAGTATAATTCACTGAATGCAGTTCCAATATATAAAAATGACTATAAAACAGAGGTTAGACATCAATTACATGTTTTGAAAATAAACAGAAAAGATGTGAGAAAAGACAGAAAATTAATAGCAATAAATAAACAAAATATCTTCCCAACTGTTAGAAGTACCTTTGATATTGTAGAAGCATGGAATTTCACGATCAGAAATCCCATGCGCCAAACACTACATGCGCCAGGAAGTTCAGACAAAAGTACTCGGACACAGCAAAACAAGAATAAAAACATTAAAAGAAGATTTTTATGTCATATAAAAGTCTATTACATGTCTTAAAAAGGGGGTTGCACAAAGGAGAAATTCTAAGAAAAGACCCTAAGTTTACAGCCAGGCGTAGCGATCATCATGCGCACTCAGTCAGGCGCAGTAGCCACCATGCGCTCTCAGTCAGGCGCATCCCAGCATGCGCTCCTAGTCAGGCACATCCCAGCATGCGCTCTCAGCGGGACGCATCCTTTCAGCAGCTCAGTTATGTGCATGCTCAGTTATGTGCATCCCTTCAGCAGCCCAGTTATGTGCCACTCTTCCACAGAACAAGGGTGGCAAAGAGCTCCCCAAACCGAGGAAGAGAAGAGCACCGCAAGCCAACCTGTGGCCAGGGGAGGCTTCGAAAGAGCCTCCAAAGGCGAAGGAAGACCGCAATCGAAACACGGCTAAAGGAGCAGCTTTCAACCCAACCAGAATGGGCAAACACCCACTCCAGCGGGAGGAGGAGCTCTCCCAAACCCCAAGGAAGATGATCGGAGCACCGCCATTCCGATCTGCGGCTCTTCCAGAATAACGGAGATGAGGTTCGTGCATCCCGATCTTTGGATGCAACAGGCACCTTCTGCCTGCCTCAGAAGCCCTCGACTCCGACTTTTAGATGTAACAGTCACCTTCAAGTGCATCAATGAAGACAAGGCATCGCATCTTCACCCTCGGGAACATCTCGTCAACAGAATGTGCTCGAGTAACCAAGTTTATTTTGGGAGGACGTGAGAGAACGAGAAGCAAACTCTCTCCATGCCACTATTTATAGGCCAGGCAAATCAAACCCACGCACCAAGTGGATGGCCCTCCGAATTCCGTACAATAAATTTGCATTAAATGGATGAACCTGACGCTTCGAATTCAGCTAAGTCAAAAATGCTATTTAAAGCACTTAAAAAATGTAACAGTCGCACCAAAAGACGTGTCAAACGGAGCGGATGCGCCGGCCAGACCGTGCATCACACAGACGCGTCCCTCAACACCGTGCCTCCCAAGGATGCGCCCTTCAACACCAAGCATCTCATAGGGGATGCGCCCCCCATGCGTCCCCATACGCCTAGTAGAACACCGATCGATGCGCCCACTCAGCTGTCCATCGAATGTCAAAAACATTAAATGCCAAACTGACAGAGTTGGCAGCATACCTCCCGAAGTCTGAACAGTTGACAGCTTTTTCAGAAGACGAAGCGTCGCCAACGTCAGCATCATTATTACTTTCCTTCGGCGGTTACAAGCCACGTGGCTGCCCAACCACTCGCATGCGCCTCCGCAGCCATGCGCCCAAATCTCTGCATGCGCCTCAAAAGCCATACGTCTCAGGCTTTCTCTCTGATCCCTAAAGACAGAAGTAAAGTCACTACTGAACCTCTGCATGCGCCTCAAAAGCCATGCGTCCCAGACTTCTCTTTGATCCCAAAAGACAGAAGTAAAGTCATCACTGAAGCTTCGCGTGTGCCTCAAAAGCCATGCGCCCTGAATGGTTCGTGACTCCCAAAGGTTACGAGCCAAAGTCTCCTCATATGCCCAATCCTAGGCGCATCCTACCAGATCATTCCCCCACCAAATCTGAGATCTCTGAGCCATGGGCCGATGACACGTGTCCTTTGACTCGATTCATCCAAGATCTCAACAACAGAAAGATCCTCTTCTCTGCTACGTGCTGGCCCACAACAGCAGTATAAAGAATTCAACCCCTTAATCAGGGCATATTGTCCATGCACCTCCATCAGCAATCACCACGTGGCGTCCCCACGACCAGGCGTATCCTACATATGCGCGCATGAGCAACCAGCCTGCAGACTATAAATAGAGGGATCATTTCCTTCTTCTGACCTACACACACACAGAGACGAACATTCGTAGACAGACAAAGACATCGCGCAACCAGAGAGGTAGATACAGACACTCAACGTCTTCCTCCTCTCAGCAAGCTCCAGCACCCAGAGTAATCTAAACCTTCAGAGAACCGATAACCGTTGTCAGATCATCAACGGAGTAAATGCATTACCACTCGCTCCATCGGCACAAGGGACCCAGATTAAACAAAAGTGTACTCCTAGGACTACATCTAAGTCCTATATTGTAACACTGTTCTGTTTGTATTGAAATTTGCAATCAAAATATTTTAATGGCAAACAAGCTAGCGACTCTGCTAGGGACCTCTTTCTCCTCCACCGAGAAAGCTGTGTCACAATTCGACGATGTGAAGGTGGGCTCCTCCCACAAGATACTGGTCGTACGCCTCAATCAATAGACGTATGAGGAGTTTATCTCTGAAGGATGTACAAGTCCTTCGAAGTGGCTGCCAAAGCCGAAGAAGACCCGCCGAGTCTGGGTGCGCAAGGTCGACGCCTCTGGCACCACCACCGAAGGGGATACGCCAATCCAACCTACCCTTCCTGCTGATGTCCTCAGCAACCAAGAGGCGCCTACCGGTGCAGCGCATCTCTCGGGGAAACGTGCGGTTGACAACATTCCCCAGCCATCTCCCTCTCAGGCGAGAAAGATGCATTGACGGAGCAGGGGCGCAGCCAATGCCCCACGCATCATCTCTGATGCGCCATAGAACGTCTCTATCTTTGACAGACTCACTCGCTATAGTGGCGAGGAGAATTTGGATTCTGAGTAATATGTGCCCCAGCAGCCTGGTACGAAGAAGTCCAAGGCAGCACGAGCCATGCATCCCAAACGTGCTATGCCAGCAGCAAGCCAGAGCATACGCTCACAATCATGCATGCTGCTGATGGTAAGCTGTATAAGGTTGACTCAGGTACTGCGGCACCAGAAACGAGCCAACCTTCAAAGTCCTTATCTCACTTGGGCGCATCTGTTGTATTCGTAACCAAGTCGAGTAAGGCAAACCTAGTGGTCTTGAACCCTCGTGCCCCCTCGAGTTGTGCGTCTGAGGTTCGTTCAAGTCACTTTAAATGTTGTTCTTCCACTACTGATCGGGGCACCTGTTTGGTGTTAGATCAGGGGGCGCAACATTCACCTGACCACCCCGGCGCTTGGCCTTGCCAAGCGCCTGAAGGGGTGCGAAGGTAGCCCTCTCCTCCAACGATCTGCGTAACATGATCACTCACAAGCGCCGATCAGGAGAGTCGACTGTCAAGCACGATGCCCCCCTCACAGGGCACACTTGTGCTGTGGTCACCATCAACTGTTATTGCAAGTCAGCAGTCCTACCAAGATAGTCGGTGTTCCAGCGGCTGCAGTCATTGACACCCCTTCGACGTCGCCTCAGGTAGAAAGTGTCAACAATAGAGGAGCCAGAACTGGAGGTTGCTTCATGCAATGTAATCTCCAACTCCTCGTCAGTCCGAAAGACGACTGGCATTTCCTCATCCAAGAGCCAGCCGAGGAAGTCCAAAACAACCGTCTCGTCCTCCGGAGTTTTCGAAGGCACTCGGGGGAGGAAGAAGCTCTTGGAGGAAGCTGGGGGTAGTCAAGCCCTTGTTGATCCTCCTTTCGAAGACGAGGGTGTCCTCCAAAGCACAGCTGGGGTCGATCTTCATCCTCAGGGCGAAGTCAACCTCCCCGACATAGCTGGAGGTCATCTAGCCCCTGTGGACCTGCATCTCGAAGATGAAGAAGTCCTTCAAGACATGACTGGGGTAGTCAGGCCCTTACGGATACTTCTCCCGAAGATGAAGGCATCCTCCAAAACTTAGCTCGGGGTAGCCTAGCCCCTGCGGGTCCGAGTCTCGAAGACGAAGGAGTCCTCAGGAACATAGCTGGGGGTAGCCAAGATGAAGCTCCGGGAATAACAACTCCTCCACAGGAGAGTGAGGCTAAAAGCGAAGCCTCAACCGAGCCATCCGACTCCAGCCGTGTCATGACAGTCTACATGACTGGGGGTGACACCGATTCGGATGCGCCGCCACCAGACCTCGTCCAGCGCATGGATACCTTGGAGAAAGGACTCAAAACCCTCTCTGCCTCTATGCAAATACTGACTCAAGCAGTGTTTGAGATACGGTCAGCTTTGGCCAGGACACCTTCTACCGGTCCCGACCCAGGTGCCAATGGAGAGTCAAGTGTACCTCCTCAACGGGTATCCTTGGATACGGATTGTCGCGAAGCCCCCCGGACGTCGGAGCCCTCAAATGCTCAACTCCAGGTGGTACCACCTTCCCCGACTCCCAGCTCCACGAAAGACATGGTCGAGATGATCAGGGACCTGCGCGAGCACTTTGAGTCCAAGACGAGACAAGAGGAGCGCCAAAAGATAGGCATCCCCCAACCTTATTCCCTCGAATAGAATAAAGTGGTTTATCCCCCCAAATATAAACCACAAACACTGACGCCATACGACGGGAAGGACTCTTCGCGTCGCTATCTGACGTATTTCAAGTCTCAGACGGGACATCTTTCGAAGGAGGATGCGCTACTCACCAGCATATTTGTCGACGTACTGAAAGGAGTGGCATACGACTGGTACTGCTGCCTCCCCGACAATTTCATATCGTCCTTCGACGATTTGACGCGCCTTTTTCTCGACCGTTTCTACGACGGCGGGAAGGACATGACAATGGCATCCCTCATAGAGATACGCCAGAAGGAGAAGAAAACAGTTCGGGTATTCATCAAACGCTTCCGACAGGCCTGCTTCAGACTGCCCCCGGGCATGCCAGAACATGCACTCCTCTCCTCCTATAGCATGAACATGCTACCTACAGTCAAACTCTGGCTCAACTCTACTCCTCCTCCCGACTGGAGTTTCCTGATCATCGAAGCCGAGGCCGCAGAAAAGAAGGCGGCCAATGCTCGTCTTTTGGGAGTCAGTTTCCCCGCCTTTGAAGACAAGGGGAAGCGGCATACAGCCAACAACCCCGGACGAGAGATGAAGGAGTAACATGCATTGACTGTCAATGCCTCAAAAGGTGCATCAGCACCTACTCAGAAGCCTCCACTTGCACCAAGGCCAAAGGAGGTGTACTCTTTCAACGATGAAGACACCCTGCAACTCTTTGAGATACTGAAGCAGGGTGAAAAGATCAAGTTGCCAGACCCGAAGCGTCCGGACGAGGTTAGAAAAGTGGACAATCCGAGGTACTGTCACTACCATCGGTTTGTCGGACATCCAACCAAGGACTGCTACGTCCTCAAAAACTATATCTATCGCTTGATCAATGCGGACGTTATCTCCGTTGACTACGAGGAGAAGACAATTTCGGCCAACGTGGTGTCGCTCCAGTTCGGCACCTTGCCGCCAACTACAACACAAGATGGCGTCGTCCCCATCCCTAAGGCGACAATGGAGGTGGTTAACTTACCACCTACTCGTGACAACGTGAGTGGACTCATCCCACTCACCACATCTCGGAGAGAGATCTTATGGGTTCACCATGATCTCATCTCCGAAGTTACTCAACCGGAGGTACGCTCTGCCTCCAAAACCAAAGGCAGGAAGATCAAGTCTTGCCGCATGGTCTCTTCCTCCGCAGAAGAAGCTCTTCCTATACAAATGCGTTCACAACAGAACGTCCAACCCGACGAAGCTGCCGTCGAGGTGGTGCCTCCTTGCACCGTCCCTACTACCGAAGAAGGGGGACCGTCTAAGCCTCCAGCAGCTAATAAGTAGTAGCGTGTAGAGGCTCGTTTCGACAGGCCTCTACGAAAGGAGAATGCTTCAGGGCTAGCCAAGCCCCACAACTTCTACATATTGGCACAACTTGCCAGTACTCCTGCCCGTCTCTCTCTGTTTGAGCTCCTTCGTCTTTCCATGGACACTCGCGAAGCTCTCTGTGAAGCCCTGAAGGATGCTGAGTCCTTCATCAGTCAGGTCAAGCAGCCTGAAGATCTCCCGACTGCATGTGCGCACTGTCATTGTGTGGATGAGGTTCTCCCAAACATAACCTTCACCCAACAAGACATGCTGCTCAAGCACAACCGACACAACAGGCCACTGTATTATACAGGGTATATCGGTTCTGTCAAGGTAAAGCGGATTCAGATCGATCCGGGGTCTTTCCTCAGCATCATTTCGAAGATGCTGCTCTCAACACTGGGGATCCTAATGTACCGACTGGCGCCATCCAACACAACAATCAGTGGCTTCAACGCTAGCAAAAGCGAGCCACTGGGCAAGATACGACTAAAGTGCCATATCGGTAACCTCAGAACTGAGGTGACTTGTTACGTCGTGGACGCCGACGTCAACTACAACCTCCTATTGGGTCGTCTATGGCTGCATGAGTACATGGTGGTGCCATCCACACTCCACTAATGTATGAAGTACGTGTCCCCCAACGACGTCATCCGGACGGAGTTCGCGGACATTGACCCTTTCAAAGGGGTTGAAGCCTACTTCACTGATTCCAACTTGTACAAATCACCTGACGAGGAGGAAGCCAATGATGCTGACGACGAGGCAGAAATGGCAGCAAAGCCGGATATGGAGCCTGAGATGACTCCATCGCTCCTTTGAAGATCCGACTCAAAGGCAAACTGCCTCAGAAGTTGCCTCCCATGAACATCAAGCTACCCGAAAAAGCACCAACTGCTCCTGAAGCTCCCTTGAAGATACGACTCAAGGAAAAGCCACCTCAGATATCGGCTCCCCTCGTGGCAAAACTACAGGGGAAGGTACCCATCACCGAATGCGCGGTTGAGGCACCTCTGAAGGTGCGCCTTAAGGGCAAGCTGTCGCAATCCAAGCTGCCAGAGAAGGCCCACATAGCCCTCTCAGACCCCAAAATCAAAGCTGTGGTGGACTCTCCCGATCCAATCCCAGTACTCACAGATGAAGAGCTAGGGGAATATATCTATGCTGATGTAGATGCACCCTCTCTGGACAATGTAATCCCGCGGGATAAAATCTCGTATTTCATCAATAATAGAGTATCTTTTAATTATTCTAGTCTTCCACATTGGAATGCCATGTATACATTAGATAACGCTCTACGGTCGTTGCAAACACAAATAACGACTGTCCATCATGTAAATCGAGTAGTCCCATTCCAAGGGGTCTGTTCTGTAGTCCTACCGCAGAGTCGAGACGAAGAATCCATCATTTTTGGCAAAGTCGAACGTAATCAAGACCTTCCGCCACTCGAGCCAGAACCAGATACCGGCAGAATACAAGTCTATCGGTACACGAACAAGGAAAAGTACCTCATCCAGAAGATGGGTTACGACCTAAAAAGCAACAAAGGCCTAAACTACGGCAAGGGTCGACGTCTTCCTCTTCGGCTTCCAACACCTAAAGGAAAGCCGCAGGACTACTATAATCGGACTCGACGGGGGATAGGCTATGTCATGCCGCCGTCAACTCCAGAGAGTTCGGAGGCAGAAGAAGCAGAACATTCTCATTCGTCCGAAGCATCAATTTGGGATTCCGATACCTGTATCGGCTCAGTCTTCAAGAGAGTGCTGTCAGCCAACATGACATCCGCTTAACCTCAAGAAGATGAAGGCGAAGATCAAGCGCCGGAATTCTTCGAAGAAGAACCCTGGGCGCAACGATTAGGAGAACAATGGGAGTCTCGTTTTGAGCTACGCGAACCCCCTACCGAAGACGAAGTCGAGCAGATCGACCTTGGGGATGGATCTTCTTCCAAACCCATCTTCATCAGCAAAAGCCTAAAAGGAGAAGACCGGGAGTCTCTAATCCAACTGGCTAAAGAATATATTGATGTTTTCGCCTGGAGCTACGAAGACATGCCAGGACTTGATCCTCAGATTGCGATGCATAGGCTCAACATCTTGCATGAGGCCAAGCCTATCAAACAACAACAGCGACGCTTTTGTCCGGACATCATAAACGCTATCGATCAGGAGGTGGACAAACTCTTGACCAGCGGCTTCATCCGTGAAGAACAACACCCGGATTGGGTGGCCAACGTTGTCCCTGTCACCAAGAAGAATAGGAAGATTCAAGTCTGCATCGACTTCAGGGATCTCAACTCCGCTTGCCCGAATGATGAATTCTCGCTTCCCATCACCGACGTGATGATCGACAACACATGTGGCTTCGAACGCATATCTTTCATGGACGGGTATTCGGGCTACAACCAAATTAAGATGTTCCCCGATGACATAAAACTTACGTCATTCAGGACTCCAAAGGGCGTTTTCTTCTACACAGTGATGTCCTTCGGCTTGAAGAACGCTGGTGCTACATACAAACGAGCTATGAGTACCATCTTCCGTCAGCATCTTCGCAAGACAGTCGAATGCTATGTTGACAACATTGCAGTCAAAAGCCGTCTCAAAGGAGATCACCTACAAGACCTGAAGACAGTCTTCGATCTCATGCGGGCGTATCAACTCAAGATGAATCCTGCTAAATCCTTCTTAGGGGTTTCTAGCAGAAAGTTCTTGGGTTTCATTATCACGGCGAAAGGCATTTATGTCGATCCCGAAAAGACCAAAGCCATCCTTGACATGGGCCCTCCGAAGAACCTCCGAGAACTTCGAGGCCTGCAGGGGCGTCTGGCATACATCCGGAGGTTCATCGCAAACCTTTCCGAAAAATGTCGACCCTTCACTCAGCTTATGTAGAAGGGAGTCTCTTACATCTGGACAGAGGAGTGCCAAAAAGCTTTCGATGACATCAAAGCTTACCTGACGAGTCTGCCAGTCCTAGTGCCTTCCGTCGCCAGCAAACCATTCCTCCTCTACGTCCGTGCCATGGATCATTCCTTCGGCGCTCTGTTGGCTCAGAACAGCGATACAGGCTATGAGCAAGCCATCTATTACCTCAGTCAAACACTCATCGGGGCCGAACACCGGTACAGCCCCGTTGAAAAGGAGTGCTTGGCGTTGGTATTTGCCATCCAGAAGACTCGCCATTATGTCTCGGGCCAGACGATTGATGTCATCTCCCGAGTCAATCCACTCAGAGTTCTCATGACAAAGCCGGGGTCATTAAACTCCAGGCTAGCTACGTGGGCGATCCTGCTAACACCATACAACATGGTGTTTGTCCTACAAAAAGCCGTCAAGGGTCAAGCTCTGGCCGACTTTTTAGCTGCACACCCTATCCCGGAGTCCTCCAGACTCTATGAAGACATCCCCGATGAGGTCCAAGAATCTAACATCACCGAAGAAAGCTCCGTCTGGCGGATGTTTTTCGATGGCGCTTCAAGAACAGGCCCCAAAGGCCAAATTATAGCAGGAGTGGGGGTAGTCTTGGTCTCTCCCGATCAGTTGGTCATCTAGCGAGCCTACTCCCTTTCGAAGCCGTGCTCCAACAATGTTACAGAGTACAACGCTCTCATCATGGGACTCCAGTTGGCGCAACAGCTGGGGGTGGATCATATGGAGGCCTACGGCGACTCAAAACTCGTCGTAAACCAGATCAGAGGGCAATACGAGGTTCGCCATGAAGACCTGATCACTTACCATGGAGTTGCGTTGAACATCATTTCAACCTTCGCCGAGTTCTTCATCGAACATGTACCTCGTTTACAAAATCTGGAGGCTGACGCTCTGGCTGGCCTCGCAGCCTCGTTAGCAGCACCCTTCGGGACTCAACACTATGTCACGGTAGTTGGTCGAGACTTGGTCTGTCCTAAAAATAACCTGTGCTCATAAGTGACCCATGCCATGTCAACAAGTGCTGGTGTTAATGTCTGAGACTGGAGATTTCCGTTCATCGACTTCGCTGTTCACAGAATTCTCCCAGAAGACCCGAAAGAAGCCGTCTCAGTCAGAAGGTGCTCCCTTCGATTCTACTACGATACAGCTACCAAAATGCTGTACCGACGCTCCTACGATGGACTTCTCCTGCGATGTTTGTCCAACGAAGAAGCAGCCGAAGCTCTTCGAGAAGCTCACGATGGGACCTGCAGAGCCCAGCAACATGGCCCTAAGTTGCAGGATCGACTGTGATGCATGGGCTACTACTGGCCAACCATGGCCGCTGACGCTGTTGACTATGCTAAGAAGTGCCATGCGTGCCAACTTCACGCAGACTTCATCCATACACCGTCAGAACCACTACATCCTACAGTCGCCTCTTGGCCTTTCGAAGCTTGGGGCATGGACATTGTAGGACCGATCACCCCTCCTTCATCGAAGGAACATCGCTTCATCCTAGCAATCACCGACTACTTCTCTAAATGGGCAGAAGCAGTCCCACTGGCGGAAGTGAAGAGCTCTAGGGTGATCAGCTTCATCAAGCACCATATCATCTACCGTTTCGGGGAACCCCGGAGGATTATCCACGATAATGGTCCTCAGTTCATCAGCCATGTTTTCAGCAGATTCTGTAACAAGAATCGCATTCAAATGTGGCCTCAACCGCCTACAATCCGGCAGCAAACGGATTGGCCGAGGCGTTCAACAAGACTATCGTCAGGCTACTCAAAAAGGTCGTGTCATCCAACAAACACGACTGGGACGAAACGCTCGGCGAATGCCTTTGGGCCTACCGCACAACGGTACGAACCCCGACGGGCAACACACCATTTTCCCTGGTCTACGGGAGCGAAGCGGTACTACCTCTCGAGATCCAGATACCCTCACTCCGCGTAGCAATCACAAACTAACTCACAGAAAAGGACAATCAACGTCGTCGTCTGTGGAAACTGGAGGGACTTGACGAAAAGCGTCTCCTAGCTCAACAACATATCGAACTCTACTAAGCCCGTATATCACAGGCTTTCAACAAGAAGGTCAAGCAAAAGACTTTCCAAGAAGGCGACCTGGTTCTGGCAGTTCGGAGGCCGATGGTGTTGACTCACAAGACACCAGGAAAGTTTGTGCCCAAGTGGGAAGGACCTTTCATCATAGAGACAGTATACTCAAACGGTGCTTACCACCTCGCTAAACCCAATGGGGACTTGTTCATGATGCCCATCAATGGCAAGTTCCTAAAGAAGTACTACTCTTGACATCTTTCAGACATGTACTTCCATAAAATCAGACGCTTCCGGAACCCAGCTGTTCCGTGGCATCCTCCAGTAGAAGGACAACCACGTCCATATCACCTCTGAGTTGTCCCCCTATGCCCTACAAAGCAGAATCTTACACTCCGTAAGACTACGCTACCCATCATGCTTACCACGTCTACATTACCTTTGAGTAAACATCCCGTACAGATAACCCCTGCGTTGCCGTACATTGATTGCAGAACTTCCACGTCCACATTACCTCAGAGTAGTTTCGCATATCCCCCAGAGTCATTCCTACCACGTTCATAGCACCTATGAGTAGGAAGATTCCATCATTTGAATCCCATATTTGCCACGTCCACATCACCTCTGAGCAAACATGTTGGTTCTCTCAAACTTAATATCTGTACCTAAAAACCAAGGTGCGCAAAAGATAATAGGTCCACACAAATCATCAAGTTCATGACAGCAAAAATGAACACATCACAAAAATTTTATAATTCATTATTCGAAAGAGTAAAGGATTACACCCCCCCAGCAAGAGTTGCAAAAAAAAGAAGAGACTACAATCCCTAAACCTCCCCAGGGTTGACTGAAAGCTCATCAATCCGGTGCCTCAAGTATGTCGCTCGAGTCTCCACAGTCGCCAGGACCCGACGTTCAACTTCTTGACGCATCGCCTCTACGGCCTCTGGAGAAGTGTCATCCTTATGCTTCTCATCCAATTGCTGTCATTGCTGAGCCAGAGTAAGAGCCCGGTAGGTGAAAGCTGCTTCTTCCTTCTTGAATGCTACATGTTCAGCCTGGGCATACTCAGCATCCAATAGGAGTCGGGCCTGCTGGTCCTCAAGATGGTGAATCTGGGCATCAACCTCTGCGATACTAGTGTCCAACGTAGTTCGTAACTCTACCTTCTCCTGCGTAGACTGAGACAACTGCTCTACTGTAGCTTCAGTCTCAGCCACTTCGTGCTCCCAAACACCCACGGTGACCTGATAAGAGGGCTCAATTTCAGCAATCAGCTTCTTTTTTTCCGCGTCTATCAGGGCGGAAAGATCATTCAGCTGGATATGCTGAAACTCGAAAAGCAGTTGATCCAGCTCAGTTATCGAGGCCTCCAGAATCTCGGCCATATGATCATGGCCCTGATGGAGACGTATCAGGTTGATGTGTGGAAGCACCATGGATTTTGCCATCGCAAAACTCCCATTGGTGTTTATTACTGTCGACACACCCTTCTGCAGCATCTTGTATACTGCCTCAACGATGAATTTAACATACTCATCCGTATCCGCCAACACTTGTGGTGTCATGGCAGGAGTTGGAGGAGTTACCCTGGATGGTGGACCTGAAGAAGACCCGCCGATCTCATTCTGCGAGGTTTGAACATCGACCTCAGCAGACTCTCCCGCACCAGGAACTTGAATTCCGCTACCAGTGCCAGATCCCAAGAGTGCGGAAGGAGTTGGGTGAGGTGTCGATATCGTCCCCCAAGTTGCAGAAGCAACAGAGGGATCTTGCATCAGCAAGCCCTTGCCCTTTCCTGGCTCAAAGGGACTATCAGCATCCGGAGCTGCCTCCTCCACCACCGAGGCACGATCTATAACCAGCACGGAGCCTTCCTCTGGCACGCTAACCGGATCAGCTCCCGTTTCTTGGCGGGACGCGTCTTCTGGGGTCGGACTCGGTAGACAAGTCTCCCCCTCATCATCGAATCCCTCCACGGGGACCAAATCTGTCGCCACCTCCCGGTCGGCAGCCACCTCAGCTTCCATTGCTGAGCATGGGGTAGGGCTCGGCAACCCTACAGCGGACCTCCCCGTATCATGACAAGGAGGGGAATCAACCCTCTCCTCTGTTGCAATCACGTCTGTTGCCCCCGTAACAGACTCACGCATCTCTGGAGGAACGTCTTCCGAAGACGACGAACTCCACCCCACTTCATCATCAGGAAGCCCCGTGTCCACAGGACCCTCAACGTCCAAGGCCCCCACGGCGGCTTGCACCATCCCGGAAGTTGCTGCAACCTCGGCATCTCTTCCGACAAAGTCCGGAGATACTAAAATCTCCACAGGAATAACATCTTCAGGATTCTCCTCCATTGGAGACATTACCATCGGAGGAATCCGCTCATCAGAGAAGCTTGCCACCTCCTTCGGTTTACTGATACCCGGTTTCGAAACACGGGTTCTCTTCTTCAACGATCCCAGCAAGAAGAAAAGCACAAGTCACCAAAATGACATGATGAGCCAGATTACAGAGGACTCCTTACCTAAGCAGGGACTGATTCTAGTGACGCAGCCTTTGGAGTCGTCACTTTCCTCGGCCTTTTTGGTACAGACGAACCGGCCTCTGCGTCAGCCCGTCTCTTTCCAACAGGGGGATCTCTCACTGATGCTACAAAAGCAGCCCGATATCCCGCTAATTCTGGTGGACGATATGACCGAGCCGCCACCAACATACTTGTCGTAGACTCTAGCTGAGTTCCGATAATGAAACTAGTCTCCCTATCATAACCAGGAGACACAGCATTAATGGTGCAATACAGTTTAACGGCTGAATACAGGATTTGTGGCCGAGGGTTGCGAACTGGCGTAGTAAAATGAACACCAGTACACCCGATATTGTAATATTGCCAGCCCCGGGCTCCATCCAGTAAACTTTCGGCAAACCCCAAACTGTTACTGGGGTTCCGTAACATTAATTGGGTGTAGCCGAACTTACGAGCAAATCGGCTTGGCAGATATGGCTCCAGATAACACCTGTTCTGGTTGCGGTAGACCAATTGGGAAGACCGAATACTTTACAACCAATAAAAACCCCATTTCGGCAGAGTAATCGCATCCTCACCAAAGTCGTCTAAATCTTGGTCGGCCTCGAAATCTTTGAAGATGGGACCGACCTTGACAATCTTCCACCCCTGAAGATAGGACAAAACTCTCCTACAGACGGGGACACCAGTGTGCAACCACTTCCTCTTGTAGAAGCGGCGGATAAAGGCGTCACCTTCAACGTGATCCTCCTCCGAGCCTGGACTCATCACGTTCGGGTGATGAAGAATCAACCATCCCATCAGATAATGGAATGGTAGTTCGTCCCGGGGAAAGTTGTCGTTTCTACCTCTCTCATGGATCACGTCCTCAGCAAAGGTCCTCAAGCCCCGCAACAGGTTACACACCATCGCGGGGAGAAGAGCCAAAGGACAACCAAAGGCCAATTTCACTGCTAGCAAAATGAGGTTCCGGTGTACCCTCTCTACGGAACCCGATCCGCCCGTGAACACACAATCCCGGAGCCATATCATCAAATAAGCAGCCAATACTGTCTTAGATGACATCCGGTGCGCACAGTGCCAGAAGTAGCTATACGCATTTTCGCTACTCTCATTTGAACGAGGGGCCCTCTCGTCCAACCGGCTCATTTCAGAGGTCAACTCCGCGGGTTTCAGCCCTTGCGGAGTCATAAATCGAATCTTCGAGGAATCTGCCAAATCCTGCTTGAAGACGTAATCCTTCTAAGCAGTCACATGTGGTTGAGACTTGCCTTTCTCCCTCCGTTGCATCAGATAATGATGGCTCGCTACCTCTTTGAAGACAGCCATCATCTCCGGGTCCTTATTTTCTAAGACAAGGATCTCTTCTTTGACGAAAAATATTCCTCGTACGGTTCAGATCCCCAGGGAAGCCTGGATACCTCGTACATTTCGTGGAGAGCCAATCCCAACTATCCCACTGGAGTAAAGAAAGTGCCAGTCTGGGTATTGAACATTTCCAAGAGAGCAAGGAACATATGCTTATTGAGATCCACGCCAGCCTGTATGGCACGGATAGCGGCCGTCAGCCCAATCTCTTTAAGCTCAGCCTTGAACTTCGATAACACCCAAACGGTCAAGTCGTCCCACTTCGGCATGTTGTGACACCAACCTTCAACCCTTAAGCTACCTTTCGGATATATGACCCTCGATGTTAGCATCCGATTTGCAAAGGTCGAAGCACTGAAGACGAAGGTGTCATTAGGAACCTCACTATAAAGGCTACAAGGATGCAGAGTTCTGCAACTAAACGAGGGTCCGATTCGCGAATTGGCCAAGGTATCCCTTTGATTCAAAGTAGCATCAATCGAAATAGTACCTCCCAATGCCCCTCCTTGAGAAGGAGTAAGTTCCCAGGGCATCCTTCTCTTGGAAGCTAAACGGTATAAGGCCATCAGCGGCAACTGGCGATCGAGCTGTCGCATATGCAGAACCATGCCCTTCGCAGAGAAGAACCAGTCTTCTTTGATCTTCAGTATCTTCGCCTCAGTGGAGATCAGGTGGTCACCGAACAAAAGGACAGGTTTTAAGAAGGTCACATCCTCGGATTCAGCAGATTTCAGTTTTCTGCTCTCCATCATACTCTGAAGGAAAATCGGTAACTGATTCTGGATCTGCAGCATTCTCTCAGGAATTTGATTCTGTAGGATGGCATCCTTCGCAGGGTTGATAACCTCCTCGTCAAAATCAACTCCCATTTGACAAAGAGAAGCATCCAGAAGGACCTCATTCAGCAAAGGGATTGTCATCAACACAGATACAATAAAGACAAAAGTCAGGCAAAAAGCTAACCAAGCAAAGTGTGTCAAGCAGCCTGGCGCATCATCAGGGTACAAACCCATGCGCGCCAGCAGTGAATCTTCGGCGTATCAACAGGGGGTAAACCCATGCGCATCAGCTGAGAAGCTTCAGCGCATCATCAGGGTACAAACCCATGCACGTCAGCAGTGAAGCTTCGGCGCATCATCAGGGTGTAAACCTATACACGTTAGCAGTTAAACCTCAGTGCATAATAAGGGCCTAAACCCATGCACGTCCGTGGGATAAAACCTCGGCGCATCATCAGGACAGAGGTCCATGCGCTTCGGTACCAAAACTCGCCTGAACAAAAAAAATAAGGGAAAAGACGACACCCACCTGTCACCGTAGGCCGAACATCGGCCGGAGTCACAATGGTGACATGAGCGTCTTCCTCGGTAAACTCCGCAGGCTCTTTTCCCTTGCCAGCACCGCCACGAGGAGTCTTGGGAGCCATTTCTTAAAAGGAGAAAGTTAGGGTTTTGTCGAAGAAGAACTCTAAAAGCAAATAGAGGAATCAGGCTAGAACTCTCTCTCTCTTCTCCTCACGCCTATTTATAGGCTCAGTCGTACGCGTGAACCGATGAAGTGTGACCTCAGCCGCCGCTTTGGGTTCTGTGAAGAGATAACTGCAGATAAAACCAAAAGATTATCATTAATCTTCTTGGTTATCGAGGCGTTATCACTTGCATTTACTGAGAGGAGCATGCGCCCATCACTGATGCACGGAGTATCTATGCGCCCGAACAGACATGCGCCCCAACCACCATGCTTCTTATTCAAAGTATTCCAAAACTTGACAAAAAAAAGTTTTGAAAACTTTGAAGGGGGTCTTGTAGAAGCATGGAATTTCACGATCAGAAATCCTATGCGCCAAATACTACATGCGCCAGGAAGTTCAGACAAAAGTACTCGAACACAGCAAAACAAGAATAGAGACATTAAAAGAAGATTTTTATTTCATATAAAAGTCTATTACATGTCTTAAAAAGGGGGCTGTACAAAGGAGAAATTCTAAGAAAAGACCCTAAGTTTACAGCCAGGCGCAGCGATCATCATGCGCTCTCAGTTAGGCGCGACAGCCACCATGCGCTCTCAGTCAGGCGCATCCCAGCATGCGCTTCCAGTCAGGTGCATCCCAGCATGCGCTCTCAGCGGGGCGCATCCTTTCAGCAGCTCAGTTATGTGCGTGCTCAGTTATGTGCATCCCTTCAGCAGCCCAGTTATGTGCCACTCTTCCACAGAACGAGGGTGGCAAAGAGCTCCCCAAATCGAGGAAGAGAAGAGCACCGCAAGCTAACCTGTGGCCAGGAGAGGCTTCGAAAGAGCCTCCAAAGGCGAAGGAAGACCGCAATCGAAACACAGCTAAAGGAGCAGCTTTCAACCCAACCAGAATGGGCAAACACCCACTCTAGCGGGAGGAGGAGCTCTCCCAAACCCCAAGAAAGATTATCGGAGCATCGTCATTCTGATCTGCGGCTCTTCCAGAATAACGGAGATGAGGCTCGTGCATCCCGATCTTTGGATGCAACAAACACCTTCTGCCTGCCTCAGAAGCCCTCGACTCCGACTTTTGGATGTAACAGTCACCTTCAAGTGCATCAATAAAGACAAGGCGTCGCATCTTCACCCTCAGAAACATCTCGTCAACAGAATGTGCTCGAGTAAACAAGTTTATTTCGGGAGGACGTGAGAGAACGAGAAGCAAACTCTCTCCATGCCACTATTTATAGGCCGGGCAAATCAAACCCACGTGCCAAGTAGATGGCTCTCCGAATCCCGTGTAATGAATTTGAATTAAATGGATGAACCTGATGCTTCGAATTCAGCTAAGTCAAAAACGACTATTTAAAGCACTCGAAGAACGTAACAGTCGCACCAAAAGACGTGTCAAGCGGAGCGGATGCGCCGGCCAGACCGTGCATCACACAGATGCGCCCCTCAACACCGCACCTTCCAAGGATGCGCCCTTCAACACCAAACGCCTCACAGGGGATGCGCCCCCCATGCGTCCCCATACGCCTAGTGGAACGCCGATCGATGCGCCCACTCAGCTGTCCATCGAATGTCAAAAACATTAAATGTCGAACTGACAGAGTTGGCAGCATGCCTCCCGAAGTCTGAACAGTTGACAGCTTTTTCAGAAGATGAAGCGTCGCCAACGTCAGCATCATCATTACTTTTCTTCGACGGTTACAAGCCACGTGGCCGCCCAACCACTCGCATGTACCTCCGC
Source organism: Iris pallida (assembly GCA_029216955.1). NCBI lineage: Eukaryota > Viridiplantae > Streptophyta > Magnoliopsida > Asparagales > Iridaceae > Iris > Iris pallida. The sequence continues at coordinate 1,585,048 of JANAVB010016197.1, read as the reverse complement.
AGCCATGCGCCCAAATCTCTGCATGCGCCTCAAAAGCCATGCGTCTCAGGCTTTCTCTCTGATCCCTAAAGACAGAAGTAAAGTCACTATTGAAGCTTTGCATGCGCCTCAAAAGCCATGCGTCCCAGATTTCTCTCTGATCCCAAAAGACAGAAGTAAAGTCATCACTGAAGCTTCGCGTGTGCCTCAAAATCCATACGCCCTGAATGGTTCGTGACTCCGAAAGGTTACGAGCCAAAGTCTCCTCATGCGCCCAATCCCAGGCGCATCCTACCAGATCATTCCCCTACCAAATCAAAGATCTCAAGCCATGGGCCGATGACACGTGTCCTTTGACTCGATTCACCCAAGATCTCAGCAACAGAGAGATCCACTTCTCTGCTACGTACCGGTCCACAACAGCAGTATAAAGAATTCAACCCCTCAATCAGGGTGCATCATCCATGCGCCTCCATCAGCAATCATCACGTAGCATCCCCACGACCAGGTGTATCCAACTTATGCGCGCATGAGCAGCCAGCCTACAGACTATAAATAGAGGGATCATTTCCTTCTTCTGACCTACACACACACAGAGACGAACATTCGTAGACAGACAGAGACATCGCGTAACCAGAGAGGCAGATACAGACACTCAACGTTTTTCTCCTCTCAGCAAGCTCCAACACCCAGATCAATCTAAACCTTCAGAGAACCGATAACCGTCGTCAGAACGTCAACGGAGTCAACGTATTACCACTCGCTCCATCGGCACCAGGGACCCAGATTAAACAAAAGTGTACTCCTAGGACTACATCTAAGTCCTATATTGTAATACTGTTCTGTTTGTATTGAAATTTGCAATCAAAAGATTTTAATGGCAAACAGATATGTGATCAGTCTAGGATACTACATCGCGAGGTCTACGAAGTCTACTTGCATGAAATATAAACAATGTCTACGAGGTCTACTTGCATAAATTAAACAATGTCTACGAGGTCTACTTGCAGAAATTTAACATTGTCTACGTAACGCCCCAGTCCCAAAATACTTTGGACTAGATACGTATCATGCCAGCTGTATACATACGAGTAAATAAAAGGCTCGTATGTATACATAAGCTGTAAAATGTAGAAAGCCATGCTCAAACTAAATTTTATCCACAAATATAAAATTTTAATGATATAATCAAATAGTCATTTGTATAAACATTGGGCGGAGACATATCCACTACCAACAAGTTTAATTTAGAAAGAAATATACAAATAAATAATTTGGTCGAGCGAAGCAAATGACGAGTCCAAGAGTAATCATCACGGAGGAAGAAAGACATGGCCTTAGCTAGAGCACCTGCAAGAAATCACGAAATACACACTTGGAGAGGTCACCAGGTCCTCAGAAGGATGTAACAAGACACATAATATCATGCCATAAACTGAATAGTAAGAGCTCAATAGAAAAATATATATGAGTAAAGGTTTCTAACCATTCTATGTGAAATAATGCACTTTGGAAGACAAATTTCTACGCAGGAGCTTAGGTGTTCAGCATAGAGGGATAAAAAGTGGCAGTAGGTAGCGCTCATAAGAGACACTATCGGCCATGGGCAGAAAGTAGCGCTCATACGAGTCACTATCGGTCCCGGGGCAGTAAGTAGCGCTCATACGAGACACTATCGGCCCAAATCTGTATGTACTGAATATGTAGCCCCTATGCTAATAACTGTCTCCTCCCTCCCCATGATACTATACATGCATCGTCTCCACGATACTGTTTAATCCTTAATAACTGCCAAGTCTTCTACACAAATCTATTAGCAGTTATATCCTAACGTACGGCCTGTACACACCGATGTACGAACGATACGCAAGTCCGAAGCTAAATATGACTCGTAACTCACACACAACCCGTGGCACATTGTGACAGTTTATGAGATGCTCTAAACATATGGTAGTCCCTTAACTCTAAGCCAATTGCATAAAATATAGTAATTTGTATCTACATATAGTTTTGAAAGAACAACATTATATTTGCTAAAAATAAGAAAAAGAATGCATGATATTGAGAAAGAAATTTAAACAGTAAAGGCAAGGTGTCTTGCCAGGTATTTGTATGGAGTTCTGACATGTACAAAGTACTCCAATAGCTCGAGTCGACATCGATATGTCCAGATTCACGAGAAAATAGGAAGAATTATTAGTCATTATCATGGAAGAAAAAAAATCGCAAGAAGATTTGAAATTCAATATATACATAACTATTTTGGAAAATACTCATAATTCTTGAAAATATATTTTATTTAGTAAAAGTAATTATTTAAAAAGTCGACAAGTTTATTTATAATCTTTTTAGAAGATATACTTTTATGAATATTTTTAGATAAACACTAGATAACTCAATTTAGGATCGCCTCTAAAAATATTTTGGATAAATACTAGAGCTGAACAAATATTTTTGGATAAATATCTAGATAAATATTAGAGATAAACAAATATTTTTGGAAGATATACTTGATAGACAAATATACCATAAAATAATTAACCTATCAAATATTAAAAGACAACACAAAATAAAATATCAATAAACAATTTAGAGGCGTAGTTCTAGAGAGAAGATAGTCCATTAGATGAATACAGTTAAGGAACAATCATATCATCTTTCAAAATTTAAAATGGTTAAAAAGGAACAATAAAAGATCTAGATTTGAGGGAAGGTCGAGTGAGTCAAGATTGAAATACAGTCACATAGTTTGGTAGATGACTAAAAACACTTGTGTATATACTACTATCATGGCCATGAGTGATACAGCAATTTAGTGTGGAACACATCTATCTTATTTGGACTCTCTTGGTTGTCCACCATTAAAAATTTAAACTCAAGTTTCCTCCAAGAAGTTTTCTGACATTTTTTTCCTCTAAAAAAATGAACAACCATAATTCGTATTAACTCCAACCGTCTAATTTAGTCATGATTAAAAGTTAAATCATTTCCATAAATCTCCAAGTGAACTTTCATCACATTACTACTAACTTTTCCAAAATTTAACATTTTTACTCCAAATTTTAAACTCAAGAGTTCATAAATCATGAATCCATAAAAATTTCTATATTACTTCATGACTTTAAAACCCAAAATTTTCTCAAATAATCCTCAAGATAAACCCTTAGTATATCACAAGCAATCTAAAATTTACAGCTCAATATTTTAACGCACTTATCAACCATAACTTCTATTTCTAAGTCATTCAAACATAATCACAACTTTTAAATGGTAAATTCTTTTAATCAATCAAAATAACTTTTCTTAGCAAACCTACTTAAACTCAATATTCAAATGATCCTATCAGTCATAATCATTTTTTCCCAAAATTTGATATACATGATCACAACTCTTTAAACCCAAAATCTAATTAGATTTGTAAATCTTAAATCAAAGGGCACAATTTCAAATTTGAAAATTTTCCTCAAAATTATTTTCATATCTTCCAAATATTTTAAACCAAACTTTGTACTATTGTTTGCCATGAAATATAAAAGAGCAGAACAATTATCGGAGGACTGGACTTTTACTTCACGTTACAAACTCGCTTGTACAAAGAAAGCCTAGGGACGTAAGCCTAGGTACAGCAATCTAAGTACAATTGTTTATTTTAGATTCTAGGGGGTGACGATAGAGTCTCGAAAAAGCTACGGCAGCTCTGCCTTACTCCTTGGACGATCGGTATGCAGCCTTGGCTCCAGAAGATTGCTTGGCGTTGAAGAAATGCTCTCCTTGCTCTCTCTCTGCTTTTTCTCTCTAAGTATTATGGTGCTCTCTGATCTCGAAAAAGGGTCCTCTTTTGCAAGGGAATGGCACCTTGCTATTTATAAGACACTACAACAGAAATACCTTTTAATGACGGATAAAAATCGTCATTAATGACCAACCATGACGCTTTTTTTTCCAAAGAAAGCGTGATGAAAATGGGTGTTATAAATGTTTTTTAAAAGCGTCATAAAATAAACGTCATGAATATGATGAGTTTCTGCTACACTTATTTTCAGCGTATTTTCAAAGCGTTATGAATAGATAATCTCTATAGACTCAATTCAGCACATTTATAATGCTCAATTCTGCACATTTATATATTACTTTCCAAAAAATTATAGATCAATGCTCAATGTTGCTCAATTCAATTTCAAAACATTCATTTTGAACCATATTCACAAGAAAACATCTAAATGTCATAGAGTACCATTTAATCCATTTACAAATATATACATAATATATAGCACCATCTTCATTATATTTTTTCAAAATAGGACATCCAAATACATATATTTACAACTACTACTAGTAAGTAGACCCTCAAAACTATTAGTACATTGGCTTCAACTTTGAGCACATCAAAACTGTCGGCATCACGTAGCAAAACCCTGAAAAAGATAAAAAAAAATATTACCAAAAGATCACCTCATGTCTTAAGAGTTGGTACCAAGTTTCCAACAAGAAACTAGCAATTGAGGATCATGTAATAAAATACTTTCATATATATTGAATCTAAAATTAAATCGACATGAAAGAAACAAGGGGTAAAAAGCATTAAAATACCTACCTGTAGTAATAAAAGGGCCTGAATGTAATTTGGTGCAATTTAATTGGTGCAATTTAGGAGCATTCTCAAAGTTCCCGTAGTCTAAAAAAGGGTCTTAGATGAAGTGTATGGAATCACACTCATCTCCTCGACACATTAAGACAGAACAAAAATGAATGGCATTTACAAATTGAAAGGATATCTCCAGCAATTTTATATTTTTCAAACTAAATTGTATGAGAATAGATTAGTAGGTAGAAGAAAAAGCTTACAGCTTTGAAGTGACACAATCAGGATTTTTGAAAAATGTTATCCGGGACCCCAATCTCATTGTACTTCCCATGTGTGTTCCTGATCCCTGCATTCACAAATTGATGTGGTCAAGAACTACCATCTTTAGTGGTTGAAGCACAAAGTAAATAATAGAGCATGCAACACAGGCATGTAAGAGAGCCTAAAATAGAGTAGCTTGTTAATTACACCAATTAAAAATAATTTCAAGCGATGGATGGCTGCAACTTTTTCGTCTCACTATAGGATTATCCATTAGCCTATGTATTTTGAAAACAAAAGACGCCATTGGGAAGTGGAATTATTCGGATGCCTTATACTTTAGAGGACTTGCTTGAAATAAGGTGCTAAAGGAAAAGAAAAGAAAAGAAATTTATAATGCTTATTATTTATAACTGTGAGCAATTACACAAAACAGTAAGTGAAACAAGTGAGGCAAGGATCTCAGGATCTAGGATGAGTGAGTATATACTTAAATCAACATTATAGCTGAACTAAATATCTAATAATCTTTATCGTTAGGATGATTAGATCAACATTATATACTTAAATATCTAATAATCTTTATCTAATAAATATCTAATAATCTTTATCGTTAGGATGAGTGAGTATATACTTAAATCAACATTATAGCTGAACTAAATATTTATCTAATCAATATTATTAGGATGTTTTCTTATTATTTCACTTCATTTGTCTTGAGTAAGTATATTTTCTTAGGATCTCAGGATCTTAGGATCTAATCATCCAAGACTAGTGAATAACAATTATTGTGCTCAAATATCTAGTAATCTTTTATCGTTTATGATGCCTTGAGGAGGCTGCTAAGCCTTGGCAATAGCAATTACTTTGCTCAAGTATGAATTAAATCAAAGATTTTCACTTTTATTTTTATGCTATGTTGAGCAGGCTGTTAGGCCATGGCAATGATCAGAAGGAAACTGTTCCTAGCACATGGAAAATAGTTGGTGTTCAGGCTACAAGAGGAATTGTTGCTGGTGCAGTTGCATCATGTGTCACAACCCCTTTAGACACTATCAAGACCAGATTGCAGGTTCTTGATTTCTTGACATCTATTATTTTCACCTTCTACTCTCTAGTGTAATTAATGTTCTGCTATATATTGTGTAGTCAATTTCATATGGACGACTTACAAATTGAACGTCAATCTGGCCCCATGCCTAATGAACTTTCTGTTTACATACATGTTCACTTGTGCTCAAACTCAAACTCATGCAATAAGAATAAGGGTGAGGTTGTCTAAGTTTTGAAATTTGGCTTTTTCTTTTTTTTTGGTTAAAAAAATTGGGCTCTTTCAGTCCTCATGTCAATTTGTCTACGTACAAACTGCAAACATAGTCATAACATTTTGGACACAGGCACTGAGAACCAATATTGTGTGACAGTCGGGCACTAGTGCTAAGGATTCAAAATGTCTACACAAATAAATATGGATGTGCAAGAGAGTAAGAATTATATAAAATTTATTTAAGACAAAAGTAACCTTTTATTATCAAATTTCATCCTTCATATTTCGATAAGTAATAACAATGTGTGATTTTCTTTACAGTTGTTTAACATTCTTAGACTTAAAAGATCTGATGCTTGCCATATGGAACCCTGTGGTCTCAGGCCAGATGTATTCTTTATAGTTGTATTTGGGATTAAAATTCCTGTGAGGAAGCCTTTGATCTGATTACCTTCTCATGGACATACTTAATGGGTGTCAAAGAGTAAGTTCGTAATCAAGCTACACTGTCACAGGTGCTTAACAATCATGGATTGCCATAGAAAACTTCTATCAACAATCTAATTGGATACAAGTGTCAAGTAATAGAATGCAAATACAGAAGTAACCTTTAATTATCAAATTCAATATTTGGAAAAGTAATAACAATGTATGTTGTTCTCTACATTTTTTTAACATTCTTAGGGCTAATTCAGTTCCTGTTTGGGGTGTTTTTTGTTTCCATCGAAATTTTGGCCAAAACGGCAAACAAAAATGTGTTTTGATTAGTCTTAAAAATGCTGATGCTTGCTATATGGAACCTAGAGGAGCCAGATATATTCCTTTGTCTGAATCGTTTTATTTGGGACACTGATCCTTAAATACTGTGAGGAAGTCTTTGATCTGATTACCTTCTCATGGACACACTGAAAGGGTCTCGAGGATGCATTGGTTATGAAGTTACAGTTGCCCAGGTGGTTAACCATCATGGATGGCCATAGCAAACGTTGACCAATGATCTAATTGGATACAAGTGTCAAGTATCCCATAAAATACAAATACAAGCTATAATTTGTGGCTTGGACGGACACAGAATCAAATGGTCTCACATTTTAGTTATGTCCAGCTGAAGCCAGAGCTTCTAAATCCAACTTCATTTTTAGCAACAAATGTAACCAAAAAAAATAATCTTTTATAACCTAAACTAAATATCTAATAATCCTAAACTAGATATCCTGAGATCCTAATATCTAATAATCTTGGATGATTAGATCCTAAATATCTAACATTACACAAAACATTATTTACAACCTAAGAAAATGAAGTGAAATGTTCTCTGAGAGGGGAAAAAGAGGAAATGGGAGAAGTTAGAAGTAGCAAATCAAGACTAGGTTGACCTGAACAGGGGTTGCTGCCTTCAGCACTCCAGCCACAACGCCTCTAAGAACACGGCCATCTGATCCTGCTAGCGCCACGCTCAGCACTCCAGCCACAACGCCTCCAACGCCCTCGGCGGAGGAGAAGGACGTCCGGCGGTCGAAGTAGTTCTGGTGGCCGAGGAGCTCGAGGAGCTCGATCCACTCTGGCCACCGGTGGATCACCTCCACCTCCTTCTTGAGGAAGTCGGTGATTTCGAAATTAGGGTACTCGATCATAGGGACGTTCGCCAGCGGGAGGAGCACCTGGGAATTTCAAAATTATGGTTCAGAGATTTTAGGGGTTTTCTAGGGTTAGGGTTTGGTGAGACGTACTTTTGGGCGCTCGAGAGTGATGGGACGGAACTTCTGGGTGAAGCTGTCCGCGAGGAGGACGGCCTGGAGAGTGGTTCGGGCGAGTTCGTCGGGGTCATCGGAGTTGGCACGGCCGTCGTCGTCTTTCTTCTGCGCCATTGGAGCCGCCGATGGAGCCGGTAGAGAGAGGGAGTGGACTAGGGGTTTACGTACGAAATGGTCTGAGCTGAGATATTTGTGGTTCTCCTTGCTCTCTCTCTCTGTTTTTTCTCTCCAAGTGTTCTGGTGCTCTTTGATCTCGAAAAAGGGTCCTCTTTCGTAAGGTAATGGCACCTTGCTATTTATAAGAAGGGAATGCCATCATTAGCGTTTACAATGATTGTCCCTTAAAGTGGCGGCGGCCTGTTGATTGATCAATCTGGGCCATTGGTTTTGAGTGTAATAAATCTGGGCCATTAATGTAGATTATGCCAAATCCTCTCAGTAATTGATGCTGATTGGAATAAATCTTCCTTATGATGATCTGCTGATGTCTGCGAATTTGAATGAATAAGTTTAATTCATTCTTCTGCCACGTGTCCCAGATCATTGGGATTTGACCTAATCTTTGATTGCAATAAATCTGGGAAAGTGATTGGCTTTATGACACGTGTCCCTGGGAGCCATTGAGGGGATCTGAGCCGTATGAGGATTGAGCCGCATAAGCCTGGCCACGTGTCAAGGCTGTTGGAGAGTGGCCCCCGACCCTTCGAATCACATGATAATCTGGACCGCATGGACGTATGTGGCCGCATAATGGGTAACTCCTTCGTGAGCCGCATGAAGATGGTCCTTGTGAGCCGCATGGGGGAGCGTCTGCTTGAGCCGCATAGGGCTGTTTCGATCTGGGCCGCATAGAGCAACTTCGGCCTGAGCTGCATAGAGAGTCTCCGCTCGAGCCGCATATGACTGTCCACGTGTCTAGGCTGCGTGGCATTTTTTGGATCTCGGGAGATTTATGTCAGAGATTTCTTTCTTTTTCCTAGGAGTCTGTCATTATGACAGAGTCATAATTACGTCTTTGTGTCAGGGCTGTCGTCTTGTCAAAGCTGTCAGCCGTCCAGACAATTAATGCAGTAAGGGAAGAGTTACTTGTATGCCACGTGGCACCTCTCTGAGTCGCATGGAGATCACAGAGCCGCATAGACGCGTTGAGCCGCATGGGTTCTCTAAGCCGCATAGGCTTTCTGAACCGCATAGGGTTTCCTGGCCGCATGGCTCTTTCTTTATTATTTTCTATGCTTCTACAAGACCCCCTTCAAAGTTTTCAATTTACAAAATTGAAATACTTTGAATAAGAAGCATGGCTGTGTGCAAGCCCTTTCTAGCCGCATATGAGGTCCTAGCCGCATAGATGTCTTGGCCGCATGAAAGTTTCAACCGCATGAATGTTTCAGTCGCATAGATAGTTCAGCAGCATAGATGGCTTAGCCGTATGGCTCCTTGCCACGTGTGTGTGTCTTTAATTGCCTCAAATTCGCTTTTAGCACCGTCTTTAGGGGGAATCCCGAGGATTGGTTCATTAAATCTCTGGATTTTATGCCCTGGGTGAATCTCCTTTATTACGGGAGAGAGGGCAAAATCCGAGGTATCAGTTTTGTCTTTATATGAGGCATTTTATTACTCCACGTGTCTTCCTCCTCTCGTCCTCCTATAAATAAGAGGAGTTTGAGAGAGAGAGGACTTCTTTACTTCCTTTTTTACTTCAAATCCTCCCCTATCCTGTACTTCATCTTCTTCTTGATTGATAATGGCTCCCAAGAAGACCGTTACAACGAAGAAGGCAGCGTCTTCGTCGACCGCGACGACGAAGGGCAAGGCTGCTTCTACTTCGACTGCGGTCGCTCCTCCACCGATCGTCGTCCCCACGGCTCATCCTGACGTTTATCTCCCCGTTGTTGGTAAGGACATTGCACGGGTTAAAGAACCCTAACTGCTATGGCTACGTCGCATGCTTTATGTACGAGCCTTTGTGAGCCGCATGTTCGGCCTATGGCCGAGCTATGAGCTGCATAAGAATAACTGCTGTGACCGTATACGCGCTTTGCCAATGCAGTCGTATGAGCTATGCTGAGCCGCATAGATTCGCACAAATTTTGTCTATCACGCGGTCAGTGCAAATTTTGTCCGAACCCTGAGGGCCTTATGAGAGCACTGCCGCATGAATTTTTTCTGAATAGGGCCGCATAAGTATTCCTCTGAGATTAAGCCGTATAAGGCTTCATTAAATTGGAGCCGCATGAGGCTCTGTTGAGTTGGAGCCGCATAAGCTTGATAATACTTTATCAGTTCTTTTGTCCGTCTTTTTTTAACTTATCTCTTTCTGTCTTCTCCTCAGTGAATTTGCCGGTTAATGCTGCTGGAGAGCTCCTGGTAGGCAGCGCCCAAGCTGCTCTGGGCTATAGGTACGACCATATAGTCCAATACATGGCTGACCAGTTTCCGAGTGACGAGCCCCCGGCGAGATCGAAGGCTCTCAAGAATCAGCCTTCTATTTTCTCAATGCTATGATGACCTCGGGAAAATTCCAAGGGGAGTACCTGAAGCCTACGTTCTTCTTTGGAGACGTCTTGACTATGAAGAACAGTCAAGTTTTAGAGGTGTCAGAGAACTGGAGTTTTGTTTCTAACGGGACGGTGATCCCCATCCCCCAAATGGAGCGTCACTTCCCATTATCTTGGTTCAATATGCTCCCACTGGATCGGAAGATGGAAGAATCTTTAACTCCTACCCGAAGTGGGATGTTCGTGGGAGACATCCATTATAACAACAGCCTAAAATCGGTGTGTACATGCAATGTGCATACCAGCTGTTCTGTAAAGGGGTTGGCCCCGGGTACGTTCTTCAATGTGCCGGGTCCCAATTTCATATTTTCTACAACCGACACTTTTATGAATCGACTTGCTCGAAAGGGGTCTTATCCCATTGGTCGGTTGATGCTTCCCAGCTGGATACATTCGATTCCCTCGTGGACCAATCTGTCTTCGTGGATTTTGCAAAAGTATGAGGCTTTTCTGTACGAGATTGGTCTTTACCATGCTATTCGGGGCACCAGCTATGGCTTGCCCATAAACAAAAGGTTATTTATATCTCTGCTGGAGATGTATAACAGCCGGACGGGGACCTTCTATACACCCGTGGGGGAGATGGGACTTGCGCTCCATGAAATACACGCGGTCTCCAAGCTTTCTTGGGGGGACGAAGCTTTTGAGGCGTATACTCCTACGAACGAGGAGTTTGAAGATTTGGAAAGACAATATCCAGTCTTCGTGGCTCTTTACCAAGAGATATTGTGCCATTATAGCACATGCCATCAGATAGCCAGAAAGGAAAGCAGCTCGGAAGGGCATACTCCCCATACCAAGGACTGGGTGCGCTATCTCTTCCCGACAGATGCCTCCGGTCAAATTACTTCAAAACGTCCTCGGTCCCTAGAGGCGGTCAAAGCCTTAGTGTCGTCAGCTAAGAGGACGACCACCACTAGTGATACGTTTGGAAGCAAGACCGACTCTTTTGGCTATTTTTATCATGATACTAAAGAGTTGTCGGAGAAGGCGCTCCTGGCGGGATTCTTAATGATATGGCTGCAAAACTGTGTAGTCTCGGGCGGAGTAGGTTATATCGAGAGGATCAGTCGCAATTTCATCCTTCCTGCTGTGAAGTTAGTTTTGCGGGTCCGGCTAGCTCTCCTCCCGGCCATGGTATGCAGCATACACCGTGGCCTTCGTACTTTCACATCCAAAGTCATTGCTCGCGATGTGACAAAAGATTTTGAACGGACAGAGCTGCCTTACCATTATTTGATGGGGGTGGCTGTTAATGCTTTATCCGTCTTTGATGAGATCGGGCTCTGAAGACGGCGTAACTGATGACGATGCTTTTATCTTCCGCTATCGTAATGAGTCTTGGGAATTTGAGACCATGCGTGCTTGCTAGATGGCACTGGCGAGGGCAGACATGTACAACATTTTTGCGTCTGTCCCTCGTTTTACTGACGAAGAAGTAACGGCTGTCCATCTTGACGGTATTGGCCCCCTTCAACTTCGGGACGGCCAGATGCTTCTGTGGCTGCGAAATGTCCGCCCCGCTCATCTGGTGTATCGCAACCGTAACACTGTCTTTTTGGAGCCCTATCTGCCTAGTAGGTTTGCTCGGCAATTTGGGTATAGTCAGCTTTTTCTAGACCGCCCCAGCCCCTGTCTGGGCTTTGAAGGTAGCCTTCTAGACGGCATCCGGGCCTGGCATTATTATGACACATTCCATACTCGTGCCGTTTTCTCAGTTCCCGCTATCAAGGCGTCAGTAGATATCTTGTATATAGTGGCTCTGTACCACGTCATGGCGAACAAGCTCCCTGTTAGCTTTAATCCATGTACTAGTTTCATTGTTGGTACTGGCCTGGATGAGGGTTCCCAGGGGGCCAAGACAAGAAAGACGAAGAACAGGGTTGAGGTGCCGGATTCAGACTCTGATGCTGCAGATGACGAAGACGATGAGCCTGATGGAGATGGCCCTTTCCTTCCGGCGGCCGATGTAGGGACGAATCAGCCGCCTGTTTTGCCAAATGAGATAGTGGTTGGTCATTCATCCGTTGTGCCAGGTCTTGCACGAAAGCGTAGCAGGCGACTTTCTCCTGTCGGCGGCATTCTTCGCTCCCGAAAACTGGCTGCAACCAGACACCGCGGGCTAACTATAAAGGAAAGAGGTGAAGAAGTCGGTCCCGCTTCAGAGGTAAATCAGTTACTACTGGTCTTTCCTTTTCTTTTAGCTTTGATTTTAATTATCTTACTTCCCTCTTGTAGGCGTCGGAAGAAGAGGACTCTCGAGTAGCCGAGATCGTGACTCGTGATGACGGGGGCTCCGGTGAGCCTGCCCCTGGAATTGCTGAATTCCATCCAGATGATGCTGATCAAGTTGCCTCTCTCTCTGAGGTGGCAGGGTCAAGGGAGCTGGCCAGATTTGATTTGGAGATCGTGGGTGAGGAGATCCTACCAGCTGCGAATGAACTACAGCCTCGATGCTCCTCTCCTGGTAAGATAAGCTGGATCTTAACTTGCGAGGAGGCCTATCGGCTCTATGATCACATCCTTCGGGTCACGTCGATTGATCATTGTCATGAACATGCAGGTCCTGTCCTTCCCGTATCGAGGATGGACCTTGTCGAGACAACCTCTGCCGAAGGGGTATTGGGGGAGAGGGGCGTACCTCTTACCCCTCTGGCTCGTTTTGATGGTTCTCTTGCAGGCTCGAGTTTGGCAAGTCCAGTGATAGGACAATCGGGACAGGAGACGATGGTCCTCGTGTCTTCCTCTACTCGGGCGGCCGAGAGAGTCGACCTCTCCGCCCTACCAAGCGTCCAGGCTCTTCGGGTGGCAGAGGAAGAGCTAGCCGCTATCCGTGCATCATTTTGCTCGGAAGTCGCCCCCTTGGTAGCAAGTTCTGGCTCCACTACTTAGATGCTGTCGGCCACGCTCCCTCTAACGTCGTCCTCTACAGAGGTCTTGGAAGAATCTTTACAGGACGTGGTCGACAGCTTTCATCGTCACTTGGGAAGGGGGATCGAAGCTAATGTGGGCAGAGGGACCTCTTTCGTTTTGGCCCGACAATGCACCCAGGGTCAAATCGATATCCTTAATGTAACACCCAATTTTCCAGATGAGGGTAATTTTGAAATTTTGTAATTATAATTATTATTTATTGATAATTATTTCATATTATGATTTTTGGTGATTTTTAATCATTTTTAAACTATTTAAAATTATGACTTGTGATTTTGACATTTTACTATTGTTTGGTTTTAATTTCGAGGAATTTGTCACCCCCAGTTTTCAGGAACAGGAGTATTTTTGTCATTTTGTATTTTTAAAATATTTTTGAAATTTATTTTATTATTTATGATATTGTTTTGGGGTTATTTGAGTCGGGTTCGAATTTCAGCTAATCCGACTTGAAACGGGGACCCGGGGGTAGTGTTGACTTTAGTGGACCCACACATTAGTTAGCCATGGCCCACATGATAGAAATATTTTAGTTAGAGGTTAGACTAATTATTATGGATAAGGTTAGTGTGATTAGAGACTTTAGAATGACTAATTTAGCCCCAACCAATTAGCCCTTTCCTAATACTAATAGAATAGGTTAGTAGGGGCATTTTGGACCTTACCATAATAGAACAAATAGCCCCATATGGCCAGCCACTTTGGGAGAGGATAGCGTCAAGTTCATTTCATTATTCTCATCCACACTCTCTCTCTTGTTCTTCCCCAAATTCCTAGAGAGCAATCCCTAGCAATTTCTCCACCAAATCCTACCATTTCGCCACCAAATCTTCTTGTTTCCTTCTCCATTCTAGCCAAGGAGGAAGCTACCCAAGTTTGGGAGGATTCGGAGCTCGTTCGTGTCCTTTTGGAATCTCTACGTGTCGGTGTCGCTCCGGAAAAACTTTTTTTCGATTCGATCTACCGGGAGGTATAAATCCCTTCTCCTTTTCATTTTCTCATGCATATAGGTCTATTTTGAACCCATAGAAATGACCCCCATGGTTGTATCTCCATTTGTGTCCATTTCGTGTCCATTTGGAGGTCATAGGAGTGTCCTTTGTGTTGTGGTTGTGTCCATGTGGAAAAACTCCAAATTTGGACACACTGTGTTGTTGTTATGTATGAATGAATTATTACATGTTTAATCTCATATTTTTGTATTGTAGATGTGTTCTATAGTGTCTCATATATATGTATTAGTATAGAGGGTGAGTTCTTGATATATTATGTTATATACTTGTGTTCTTTTGTCTCAAACTACCCAAATTCGTCATAATTTTTATCCACGTTTTTAGTAGCAATAGCAACTTAGAAATGTCATAACTTTTATCTTAAAACTCTGATTTATCTCCCATTTTTTTAAAAGAACCGTATCGAAGTTAGCTTTCCAAATATATATTTTAATAAGCCAAACTCTTTCTGTAACTTTCTGTAGAATTATTTGAGTGTCAGCTGTACGAAAGACGAACGCGTTTCGGTATTTTCGTGATTTCGGGAGCTTCCGGACACGAAAATGCGATCCGTTTGAAGTTTCGGAAAGCTAACATGAAGTACTACAACATAGTTTAATCCTAGAATTTAGTGAATGCCCAATTGGTACAGTATTGATTTTAAGTAAAAGAGTGATTATACGATATATGCATTTTGTGTAACCGATGAGCCTATGTAGTATGGATATTAAATGAATATAGAGTATGTATTGCATGATATGTTAGATGAATGAAATGATATATATATGATATATATCCTATTTACATTAATGTATATATATGGTTGAATGCAAGCATGTAGGAATGCAATTAATGTAATATATGTAAGCAATGCATAAATGCATAAATGAAAGAATGATATACAATGCATGCATGAAAGTATATAATGAATGCTAGATACAAATGCAAGGTATATATGTAATGATAGATATGAATGCATAATGTATAAATATTGTAAATGCAATATCAGATTTCATATGTAGACATAGAACCAATGCATAGCTGATATTTAGATTGAATGTTAGTTCATTTTAGGTTGTTCGAACACTGAACTGTCCATGTAAGCATATATACCTTCCTTTTTCCTATTGCCAAGCTAATTTTAGTTTTCAATATAGTGGAATGTAATGTTAACCTTCAACCCCTTAATTCGAAATGTTAGTTAATTGAGCTGTATGCATATGGGATGTTGGCTTAATGGCAGATTTCAGATAACATGGTTCATTTTATGTGGTTAGTTACACAGTTTATGGGATAGCTCACTTTAGTTTATATGTAAATGTGGAACTAAACTGAGAATGAACTTCACCCTCTGCACAAGGACACCCCACTCTATATCAACCACCATGCCATGTAACCCTTCTCTAAATGATTGCTATAATATATATAGATTTATGTAATGTATAGATGCATGTTAGTTATAACTTAAATAGTCTCTACTCTAATGTATATAGATGTATACTTGTAGCCATGCATGTTAAGTATAATACATGTGTAATGTAGATGGGTTAGCTTTGTGCCATGTGTAGTGTAAACTCATAACTAGTGTTGATTTCTCTTTTCATGTACACCTCCATGTTCACACACACACACATAGCTTTAAATGTTAGTTCTTTTCTCTTATATATATATATATATATATATATATATATATATATATATATATATATATATATATATATATATATATGCATGTTAAGTATAATACATGTGTAATGTAGATGGGTTAGCTTTGTGCCATGTGTAGTGTAAACTCATAACTAGTGTTGATTTCTCTTTTCATGTACACCTCCATGTTCACACACACACACATAGCTTTAAATGTTAGTTCTTTTCTCTTATATATATATATATATATATATATATATATATATATATATATATATATATATAAAAATATATATATATATATATATATATATATATATATATATATATAATGTTGAATATGCATGAATGTGATGTATCTTGATATGTGACTTGTGTTGGCTTGTATAGCCTTGGATTTGTATGGTGTATACAAGCTAGGGTAGACTGGTTAGGCCTAGTGAGACTTCATTGCGTCTATGTTGACCCAGTTGACCTAGCATTGACTAGATAGTTGACTAGAGTTGACCAAATGTTGACTTTAGCCTAGTTTGACCTAGACAGCATGTAGATGCATTGTAGCAGTCTATTTCCTTATTTTAGACATGTTGTAACTTGTGTTGCTCTGATTAGGAGACAGACACCTCTCCTCAGGCAGTACATTTACTTCAGACATTTAGATACGAGGCGAGTACATTCTCTGACCGTTTCATACTTGCCTGGATTTACATTCTTGCTCGAGATTAGTGTACTTGATGCTGACACGATTGTTATCACGGATTGGTACTATAAGGATCTTCTTTTGGGATGTTATCCCCTTGTATTCACTAGATACATATTGTGATGTGCGTTTTACTTCCATATTGTATTTACTGAATACCTATATCCTTGAACACTCATTATGCATATTGTACTCTTATTATCACATGAGTTCCAGGGATAGACCATTGTACACTATTGTATAACATTGTACAACTATTGTATAACATTGTACACCTATTGTATAATATTGTACATCTATTGTATAACATTGTACACTATTGTGCAAGATAACGTAACTGGAGTGGATCCTTGTGTATTGATTGGGGAGGGGGAGTAGAATTGGTTATGTAATCAAATCCTATTGTACAAGATTGTATAACTATTGTATATGTCTATTGTACACCCACGTACAATGGAGTTACCGTTGTATTTTTCTAGACCGTTTACATAACCATATTGTACTCTAAATAACAGTAGGCTTACAGTTCTTACTTATCATATTTAGATATTTTTTGTTATCAAATCTCTACTGTTTTTCATACACTTCTTTCTTTCAGCGTTTCATGTACCTTACTCTATTGCATGCTTTATATTTCCTAACATGATATGAACTGCGTGAGATGTTTTGTGCTCGCTCCCATCCTGACTGGACCTGTTGAAAATTTTACAGAGGATGATGAGGAACCCTACACCCTTACTTGGAGTTTGCCTAGTTGACACTCGCGACCTGGACCCCTGGGGAGGTTCAGGCAGCTGCTCAGGATGATACCTTGTATAGTGTAGATAGCTTAGACTGTTCCTTCTTTTCATGCTTAGTTGTTGTCTTTATTTTCAGAGTTGTATATTTTAGAGATGATGAGACTTGTATTCCATTTCTGCTATACCTCAGTTGAGGATTTCTTATCTATTTCTATCGTGCTACATTCTACCTTAGCTTGTGATTGAGTTGTACCTAGGTGTTGGCCTCCTTCTGGAGAGTATATTTCATGTTATGTAGTTATAGTTCATGACCTAGAATAGCGTTCTACCGCCGACACTGCGGCGTAGGCTGGGCGTTGTTACGTTCTCGTACCCTCACGGTGGGTGCAGATCGTGACACATTTTTAGTGGTGGCCCATACAGGTCGAGTTTATGTAGTGGTATTCGTACTAGAGTATCACTACAGCCTGCAGTAGGATTAGGATATTTTGGAGGTACTCAATCACATTAGGAAAAACTCTTAATCAGATTCTTTTTTGTCAAAAATTGTTGCTTATTGACTTCCCTTGAATATAAACTGTCCTCCTTTGAATTTTTTGCTTCATTCTCAGAAATTGCTTCTTGTTTGATCAGTTTTCATGATGGTTACGAAGACACGATCTCATCGCTTTGGTTCGGGGGACACTATCGAGAGGCTGGCCACCTCTCGTCATGTTCATCAGGGCCTCGAGACCGCAGCTTCTGTTGTGCCGACTCAGGTTGGCATTTCTTCTACATTGGAGGTGCACCTCTATCTGTACAGAGATTTTTTTCTCGTCATTTCTGATTTCTCTCAGCATCGGTGATTCATGTAGCATCAGCAGTAGACCAGGGAAAACTAGCAGGGCGAGCTATCGTTAGGACAGTCAAGGATGCGCAGACCATTGGAGATCTTGCTGCATGTTCCGTTCTTCTTAATTCCATTCCCGTAATTGTCTTTTATAATTACCTTGAAATCCGATTCCATTTGTTCCTTGTTGATTGATTAATTTTGTCATGTTACTCTTTTGTTGTGTTTGTTTTTTCTTCTGAGAAAATCATATGGGCTAGGTCGCCTAAATCATGGAATCTAGAATCCTCGATAGTCGTGTTAGTTGGCATAGTGAGGACATGTAGTCAGATTTTGGATGTATTATCGGGTATGGGAATTTAAGGTTTTCGCCGTCCCATGCGGCAGTATGAAAATTTTAAATACCATGAACCTAGAGGTACTTACCTTAGTCAAGGACTCTGTGATTATCGTAGCCTTGCTCACTAACATGATGAAGACTCTGGACAACATGATTTTGGACAGACGCATATGATTAACAGATTGTATCTTGAGAAGGTTTAAACATCATACCCTTTTGATTGTTATAAATGACTTAGGAGTAGGGATATTTAGTTTTGTAGAGCTTATTCATAGGTAGTTTCTTCATAGTATAATGGTATGTTGACTTGTAGAGTGTCTGTACCCTAGAGGTGATAGTTAGCATTGGTGTTAGAATAGTAACCCATTGCAGATAATTCTCCTGTTATCCATAATACCAACCAGTTACACATAGGATGTTAGTATGTCTTACATCCTTGATGATTATTACTACTTTCCCTGACCTTTTCCAGTGAGGCACCCATGACCAGAGTCTGCCTTTGAGTATAGTTATAGTTTCACCTAAGACCGAGAGGTCTATTTGCATAGATAGATTGCAGATGATATTGGCATATGGGATATAGGTTAGTTGGTATCTATAGGCCATTGTTGTATAGGGTTATAAACATGTTGTTTAGCCTATACTTGGTTCAGTTTTCCATTTTAGTTAAGTTCCCTTCGTGTTGAGTTCCTTTGTGTTGATCACCTTTATAGGCAGTGTGCAGACCCTTCACTAGATACCATGTCCCCTTGATTCAGACCATTCATCCTTAGCCTAGTTCTAAGCATTATTTCAGACCCTTATAAGTTTATTCTGCCTTAACCCTTGGTTGATCAGTCATGTATATATATAGATGATATACTTAGGATATATATGATGGGTTGTTGTTCTTGAGCATATATATATATATATATATATATATATATATATATATATATATATATATGGTATTTGGTATTCATGTGCTTAGCTTGTAGGTATTTAGTTATAGGTGATTTGATAGGATTGGGAAGTTAAGAGTTAGTCTATTATAGAGTTTCTCTTTCGCTAAATTCTAGTTGCCAACACCTAAATAGCTAGCATAGGTAAAACCCTAAGAAGTTGACCAGTTGATGACCAAGTACTTGGATGTTGAGAAATTGACTAGTGATTAAACCTTGACTATGTTTGACCTAGAAGGGAGTGCGATCATCTTAATTTCGAGGACGAAATTTTTATAAGGTGGGTAGGATTGTAACACCCAGTTTTCCAGATGAGGGTAATTTTGAAATTTTGTAATTATAATTATTATTTATTGATAATTATTTCATATTATAATTTTTGGTAATTTTTAATCATTTTTAAACTATTTAAAATTATGACTTGTGATTTTGACATTTTACTATTGTTTGGTTTTAATTTCGAGGAATTTGTCACCCCCAGTTTTCAGGAACATGAGTATTTTTGTCATTTTGTATTTTTAAAATATTTTTGAAA
Source organism: Iris pallida (assembly GCA_029216955.1). Taxonomy (NCBI): domain Eukaryota; kingdom Viridiplantae; phylum Streptophyta; class Magnoliopsida; order Asparagales; family Iridaceae; genus Iris; species Iris pallida. The sequence continues at coordinate 1,564,986 of JANAVB010016197.1, read as the reverse complement.
TTTATTTTATTATTTATGATATTGTTTTGGGGTTATTTGAGTCGGGTTCGAATTTCAGCTCAATCCGACTTGAAACGGGGACCCGGGGGTAGTGTTGACTTTAATGGACCCACACATTAGTTAGCCATGGCCCACATGATAGAAATATTTTAGTTAGAGGTTAGACTGATTATTATGGATAAGGTTAGTGTGATTAGAGACTTTAGAATGACTAATTTAGCCCCAACCAATTAGCCCTTTCCTAATACTAATAGAATAGGTTAGTGGGGGCATTTTGGACCTTACCATAATAGGACAAATAGCCCCATATGGCCAGCCACTTTGGGAGAGGATAGGCTCAAGTTCATTTCATTATTCTCATCCACACTCTCTCTCTTGTTCTTCCCCAAATTCCTAGAGAGCAATCCCTAGCAATTTCTCCACCAAATCCTTCCATTTTGCCCCCAAATCTTCTTGTTTCCTTCTCCATTCTAGCCAAGGAGGAAGCTACCCAAGTTTGGGAGGATTCGGAGCTCGTTCGTGTCCTTTTGGAATCTCTACGTGTCGGTGTCGCTCCGGAAAGGCTTTTCTTCGATTCGATCTACCGGGAGGTATAAATCCCTTCTCCTTTTCATTTTCTGTGAGCACCCTGAATTTCGAGTTGAATTTTTTTCATTTTATTTTATTTTTCTGATTATTTGGTTTTTGATAAATATTTTATTTATTTATCTGTAAGTGTACTTTTTTATGCCATTGATATTTGGAGTATCAGGGATGTTCAATTCTGGAAATCTTCTTCTTGAGTTTTGGAGTGGACATGATTACCTTCATGACGGTATATAGTGTACCATCCAAACTTGTTCCCTTGTGCTCTTTCTGCTTCGCTGAACTTTGGGTCGGTTTAGACCATTTGATTGTTATTTATTTTCTCACTCTTTTTCTTGATCATTTTCAGCGCGTTACCATGACATTTAAATTGGGAGAGCAAGACCAGTCAGTTTCTTGAAACCAACTCCTTATTGATGATCTACTCGAGACGCTCGTCACCCATGACCTTTGTGTCCCACTCAGACACGTCATTTTGAGCTCCATTTGATTCGCACAACTTTTCCGACACGTGACCCGATTTTATTTCACTCTACGGCGTCACATTCATTTTTTAACTTGATTTGTGGGTCCCCTGTCGACCAAAACCTGTCAGCCCCAATTATGGACATGGCCCACATTGAGCCTACTACCCGTCCGCCACTTGTGTCCCATTTATTGGAATCCCCTTGTGCTACTTATTCACTCATGATTATCAACACCTAATTTTAATTGGATTTTTACACAATATCCAGTTTTGACCCAATCCGGCTCCACCGAGTCCAGCCCAGCTCCATGTTGCCCTCCATCATGACACCCTCACTTTTCTCGTCCAAAAATAATATTAAATACCATGTTTCCCTATTTCAATATTTATTTGAATTTCTGTTTATTTAAATTCCCTATAGGAATGACCAAATTCCTATAATTAAATTCTACCCTTGATTTCCCCTCATTCAATCCTCACCATTAATTTTTTCCCAACACTAAATTTCCCCCCTCTTGTATTGGCCGGCCCTAGAAAAAAAATGCATGAAGAGATTCCTTTCTCTCTCTAACTTTTCATTCTTCCATCTTTCTCTCTCTCATTTATTATTACTACACTTCTTTCTCTCTCTCATTTGTTTTCTCCCTACACCACACAACAACAGCATCCCCACACCACACCGGACCACTTCCTCCTCCTCACCCGAGCTCCATGGCCGGACCACCCCCTCCACTGGTCGGCCATTGCTGCCACCCACAGCCGAGCTCTCCTCCTCCATCTCTGTCACTCCCCGATCCTGAAATACGTATTTTAATACGTAAATCGATAAATTGTATTTATCTTGTATTTATACTATATTTATTATGCTGTATTTCTTCATGCATTCCCAAAAATATTTGACAAAATATTATTTCCTAATTTATTTTCTGTATTTGGGCCTACAGTTTTGGCTCATTTGGGTAACCCATTCTTGGTTCACCAATGGTTCATCATGAACCCTTTGGTTCATCATGAACCCATGGGTCCAAGATCTTTATATATACTCATCTCATTCTCTCTCCTCTCATTTACTTCCTCCATCAACCAAGGCAAGTACCAACTTGCTCAAGAGATGGATCCATAATTTTGTCAATGATTTCTTATAAAACTATTTGCCAAAACATGTTCTTCTCCTCAATCTATACTAGTTTAGAACTTGGAAATTTCCATTTTGAAGCTTTGATTTTTGTAGATCTAGGTTTTAATCATTTTTGGATTTTGCATGGTTTGATCTACTTTAGTTGGATTTTATGGGTTTTTGATGCTTCCATGTGGAAGTGCATTCAGTTTCACCCAAGTTGGAACTTTGGAAATCTGGATTTGAAGTTCGGATGGCCAAGTTAAGATGCTTTGAAGTTTGGGTTCAGCCATGGTGTTCTTGCTGTTTGGAGAAGACAGTGAACAGTGTGCTCCGTTTGAGCACGCTTCCTGTTGGAAGCGTGTCTTTCCTTGAGCTTGCGTGACTTTTCACGCAGCTCTCTCCTTGAGCTTGCGTGACTTTTCACGCAGCTCTCTCCTTGAGCTTGCGTGACTTTTCACGCAGCTCTTTCCTTGAGCTTGCGTGACTTTTCACGCAGCTCTCTCTCTCCTTGAGCTTGCGTGACTTTTCACGCAGCTCTTTCCTTGAGCTTGCGTGACTTTTCACGCAGCTATTTCCTTGAGCTTGCGTGACTTTTCACGCAGCTCTCTCCTTGAGCTTGCGTGACTTTTCACGCAGCTCTTCCCTTGAGTCTGCGTGACTTTTTACGCAGCTCTTCCCCTGAGTCTGCGTGACTTTTCACGCACGCTGCCTTGAGTGAACCTGAGTGAGCCTGCGTGACTTATTACCCCTCGAGCGTGCGTGCTTTTGTGCGTACACTTTTGATATTTTATTAGATATTATATGCCCATTTTATATCCTTACGCCTTTTGTCCCGAGCATGATATGAGCACTAATGTGACCCCGGAGAACAAAGTGTTCCTACCTGATACATGTGCCTGAAAGTCTCAGTTCTTGTTCATGCTCGACAAAAGACTCGTAACTCCACGTGGCATATTTGCAATGATGCATTACACTAAGGAGGGTAGCACATGTTGACATACTGATTGACATGGATCCTCTTTGGGGTACTCGTACTAAAGTACGACTTTAGGAGGATAATCATGCAGGCCACAACATGTGAGTCCAAGATTTCACCTAGGGTTAAACTAGGCAACTAAATATACTAGATGCATGGGGAGGGCAGAATCCCGAGATCGTGTTACACCAGCCTCATTGAGATATTGTCTTGACGCGCCGGCTGGTCTCCACGGATACTGTGTCATCCACAACGAGTGGATGACTGTATCCGATTAATTCCTGCTATATAATATATGTTTCGGCAAGGTGGCCTTCCGAGGGACCTGTGCTCAATCATACCTGTCTACGCGAACCCCTGGGTTGGCTAGCCTTGCCGGAAAGATACGATCTGAGGATTTCCTATTAACATGATGCGAGGATAACCTCGTCCCACTAGAAACTCGTAGACTTGATTGGCCGTGAAAATGACTTGCATGTATCCTATTTACCTTCCGTGAATAACTGAGGAAAGGGGACTGTCATGGTACGTGATCCAACCCATGTTCTTGTTTGATTGTTGGGTTGGTTATCGTACTATGACAGGCTGTGGACCGAAGTTATGAACGGAAGACTTATTCTGATTGTGGAGTGCTACTTCTGTGAATGACTGAGGAACGTGGTCTATCATGGTACATGATCCAACCCATGTTCTTGTTTGATTGTTGGGTTGGTTATTGTGATGTGATAGGCTATCGACCGAAGTCACGATCAGGAGATTTTATTGCTTATGCCCTTTTAACTTATGTGAATGTTATAGAGTACGACACGTCTCAACTCCATGCGGCACCTTTTGTCCTTGTTTGGTTGTAAGGGTGCCATATGGGTTCGAAGATGTTGCGTTACCCTATAATAGTAGCATAAGTATTACTATTATCAATCATTCTATTAACTGGGTTTTTAATCTTAACTCTTGTGCCCCTTTGGCGGTACTTGCTATTCGGGGCTGACCCCGCTGGTTTTGTTTGGCCAGATCTCGTAGCAGAGCCAGAGGACACGATCTTCCTCCCTGACATCCATGGTGCATACTAGGAGCATGGCGGTTCGGGGACTTGAGTGGGTTTCTTCTCCACCACTCCTGCTTATACTTTTGCGGCGTTTAGCCACCGGCACCTGTTAGCCGGATTACTTGATATTTTGTGTCAGTACAGAATTGTAATTAAACAGACTGCAGCTGTGTATAATTTTGTACTCCTGACTCTCCGAGATAGATAAATTATAAAGCTAGTCTCTTATGATCATTTTGATGAAGCGTCGGGGACGCCTTACTGCTTTATCTTTAATGTTCATTTAATTGCTGATGTGATTTGATTGATTGAGACATAGAACTCTGTAGGACCATAGGAGACTTGATTGTAGCATGTACCCCCTAGTCTCTCGACAGCCACGATCGCCGTATGACGTTACGTACCTCATATGGAGTAGCTGGCCTAGTCCGTCTCCGTATTTCGGTACTGGGGCGTGACAAGGTTTTAGTGGTGGCCCATGCAGGTCTGATTTTCAGACTTGTGGGGTATTGCGAATTATTAGGAGTCTCAATCAAAACTTGTTCTCCTTGAAATTCTTTTTCGAATTCTCTGTCCTTGATCTCTAACCTGACTTGCATCCTCGAAATCTTCCACGTCCGGACTTGATAATCTTATATTCTTCTCTATAGGGGTGCTTCATTCTCAGTAGCGGGTGAGGCCCATGAGGAAGAGCAGCAAGAGCATGGCTCGACTGGGCAGCAACAGGGGAGAGAACCTTCCCCAGGGCAAACACGAGCAGAAATGGAACCAGAGGCAGTGCAGCCGCAGGTTGTTGAAACTCCTGCAGCACCAGCAGCGACGGCAGTACCAGACGCCGTAGCACTCCTGGAGATCATCCGGGGGTTTCTTGTCACTAACCAACAGCAACAGACTCAGCAGCAGGAGCAGAACATGTTACTGAACCAAGGGATTCAGTTAGCTCTTGAGAGGAGTGCCGGGGTTGACTCGGGAGCATCAGGAAGGTTCCGTCGCTTGAACCCGAGGTATTTTGATGGCACGGAGGATGCCATCACTGCGGATGCCTGGATTCAAGACATCGAAGCCATTCTTGTGGCAGCCAAGGTTCCAGATGATGAGAAGGTTGATCAGATCAAACTGGTACTTCAAGATCTTGCCCACGACTGGTGGGCATCAGAAGAAGTTGGTGCAAGACGCCCTGTTCGTTGGACCACCTTCAGTGACAGATTCAAGGCCAAGTATTTTGGCATAGTAGCTCGATATGAGCTCCAGCAGAAGTTCATCAGTCTCAAGCAAGCAGGCAAGACCGTAGATGGGTATGCAGCAGAGTTCTGCAGATTGTGTCGTTTCGCACCAGCAATGGTGGCAACGGAGCCAGAGAAAGCTATGAGGTTCCAACAGGGACTTCATTTGGAACTATTACAGCTTGTGGAAGGGCACGACTACCAGACGTTCGACGCTGTTTTGACGGCAGCTCGGAGGCACGAGCTTATCCAGCAGAGGTTGGCATCGAGGACAGGAGGTCATAAGAGATCTCATTCACAGGTTAGAGGAGGAGCAATACAGCGCCAGTTCGGCATCAGCAGCCGCGAACCCAGCAACAGCGTCAGGGAGCACCCCAGGGCTGTACATTCTGTGGGAAGGCATGTACCGGTCAGCGAATGGCTTATGCTTGAGGTGTGGTAGTTCAGACCACCGTATCTCCACTTGTCCTGTGATGCAGAGGCCAGGAGGGCCAGCTCAGCAGTTTCCAGCATTGCCAGCTCCGGTGGCAACCCCGAGTGGAGGGCCAGTATTAGCAGTAAGGCCCCTAGCCCAGCGTCTACCAACGCAGGCTTAAATGTTCCGCCAGGCACAGGAAGTCGAAGGCCCTCAGAGGCAGCAACAGCATGGTCGAGGAAGGCCGCAACAAGGGGCTCCGCGAGGCCAGGCTCTCACATTGACTTTGGGAGAGGCTCTAGCGTCTAGTGACGTGGTGGCAGGTAAAATTCTCGTCACCTTATTTCCCGCTGTAGCATTATTTGATTCAGGCGCTATTCATTCATTCATCTCTGCACAATATGCTACACGAATTGGATTAGAGTTTGAGGCATTGCCGGAGAGGATGGATATACTCACCGGCAATGGGCTTGTAGAAGTTAGCAGAGTACGCTTTTCATGTCCGGTAGAGGTGTATGGGCATTTATTGCCCGCGTCATTGATTGAATTCCCTATGGCAAATTTTGATGTTGTTCTTGGCATGGACTGGTTGAGAGACAGTCATGCGACAATTGATTGTAGAGGAGGTAGTGTCATATTCAGCATTCCTGGGATAGAACAGTTCATCTTTACTCGAACCTTGAAGAATCAGGCCGGAGGCGTCATCTCAGCAGCAGTGTCAGAGCCAGGACAGATTCCGAGAGTGGTCGAAGATTTTCTCGACGTCTTCCCTAATGAGCTCCCAGGGATACCCCCAGTCAGAGAGGTAGAATTTAGCATTGAGTTGAACCCTGGAATGAGGCCTATTGCAGACAGAGTTTACAGAATGTCGTCGTCAGAACAGGATAAGTTGTACCAACATGAAGAAGAGTTGAAGTCTAAGGGATTCATCCGAGACAGTAAATCACCCTGGGCCGCGCCAGTGATCCTAGTTCCCAAGAAGGATGGGTCGACGAGGATGTGCATCGACTACCGCAAGCTGAATGCAGTAACAGTGAAGAATAAGTACCCACTACCAAGGATTGATGACCTGTTTGACCAGTTGAGCAAGGCCAGCGTCTTTTTCAAGATCGATCTTCGGTCGGGATACTATCCAGTAAGAGTCCGGGAGCAAGACATACCGAAGACAGCATTCAGATCTAGATATGGGCACTATGAGTTTTTAGTAATGCCCTTTGGACTAACCAACGCCCCCGCAGTATTCATGGATTTAATGAACCGCATCTTTCTGCCGTATTTGGATAAATTTGTGGTGGTGTTCATAGATGACATTCTTGTCTATTCCAGTAGTGAAGAGGAGCATGAGAAACATCTTAGGACTGTCTTACAGACATTGAGAGAGCATCAACTTTATACAAAGCTCGACAAGTATGAATTTTGGTTAGATCACATTTCGTTCCTGGGGCATGTAATTTCTGGGGCAGGAGTGTCAGTGGATCCAAAGAAGATTGAGGCCGTAGAGCATTGGCCAGTCCCGAGAACGGTTGCAGAAGTACGAAGTTTCTTAGGACTAGCTGGTTACTACAGAAGGTTCGTGGCGGACTTTGCCAAGATCTCGGCGCCTTTAACGCGTTTGACGCACAAGGACGTAGAGTTTGTTTGGTCAGCTAGCTGTCAGGCATCATTTGAAGAATTGAAGAAGAAATTGATCTCAGCCCCGATCTTGACGCTTCCAGTAGGAGCGGGAGGCTTTACAGTATATTATGACGCATCTGGGAAGGGTCTTGGATGTGTATTGATGCAGCACGGAAAGGTGATAGCATATGCGTCTCGGCAGCTTCGAGACCATGAGAAGAATTACCCGACTCACGATTTGGAGTTAGCAGCTGTGGTGTTTTCACTCAAGTTGTGGAGGTATTATTTATACGGAGATCGGGTAGAGATCTATACTGATCATAAGAGTTTGAATTACGTGTTTACGCAGCGAGATTTGAACATGAGGCAAAGAAGATGGTTAGAACTACTGAAGTATTTTGACTTAGATCTTCAGTATCATCCAGGCAAGGCGAATATAGTGGTAGATGCACTGAGTAGGAGAGACAGTTCCTTTATCTTGACCTCGCAGAAGCATATTTTGGAAGACCTTCAGAGTATGGGAATCGAGGTAGTTTTGCCAAGGGATATAGGAAGGATGACCAGTATGCAGATTCAGTCAACCTTAGTAGAGAGGATAAGGACAGCACAAGCAGGAGATCCACAGATTCAGAAGTTACGGTCGGAGTGTGAATCAGGCCGTAGGAAGGAGTTAGTGATTTATGAAGATGGTACGCTCAAGTTTGGGAACAGACTCTGTGTACCGAGTGGAGACCTTCGGCAAGAAGTTATGTCCGAAGCTCATAGTTCTATTTACTCCATTCATCCAGGAGGAACGAAGATGTATCGAGATATCAGGCAGTACTTTTGGTGGAATGGCATGAAAAGAGAGAGAGCGAGATTTGTATCCAAGTGTCTGGTATGTCAGCAGGTGAAAGCCGAGCAGCAGAGACCGGCAGGGTTGCTACAGCCGCTTTCTATCCCAGAATGGAAATGGGAGCACATCACGATGGACTTTGTGACCGGTTTACCTAGATCCCCAGCTGGCAAGAATACAGTCTGGGTAATAGTAGATCGACTCACGAAGGTCGCTCATTTCCTTTCCTTCCGAGTTGGACAGACTACTGAGCAGTTAGCAGAAATGTACATGAAGCAGATAGTAAGGCAGCACGGTGTTCCAGTTAGTATAGTATCAGATCGGGATACGCGGTTTACTTCCCATTTCTGGCGGAGCTTACACCAAAGTTTGGGAACCAAGTTAAGATTCAGTACTGCTTATCATCCACAAACTGACGGGCAATCAGAAAGAACCATCCAGACGTTAGAAGATATGCTGCGGGCGTGTACCTTAGATTTTGGCAGATCTTGGGAGGATCACCTTCATCTAGTGGAGTTCTCCTATAACAACAGCTATCAGGCTAGCATTCAGATGGCCCCGTTCGAAGCATTGTACGGAAGGAAGTGCAGGTCCCCTTTGGCATGGGACGACGTCGGAGAACGAAAGTTGTTGGGACCAGAGATAATCACGCAGACTGTGGAGATAGTTAAGTTGGTCAGAGAGCGCCTTCGAGTTGTACAGGACCGACATCGTCATTGGGCAGATCAGCATCGTAGGCCTCTAGAGTTCAGAGTTGGCGACCAAGTGTTTCTACAGATTTTGCCTACTCGGGGTATCATCAGATTTGGAACCCGAGGAAAGCTTAGTCCAAGATATGTTGGTCCTTTTAAGATTCTCGCTCGAGTAGGCGATGTGGCTTATCGACTTGCCCTTCCGCCTTCGTTAACTGGCATACATGATGTGTTTCATGTGTCCCAATTACGTGGGTATGTCCCGGATCCGAGTCATGTCCTCGATTATTCTGAGTTAGTCGTTGGTACCGACCTAACTTACGAGGAACAACCCGTATCTATTTTAGACCGGCGAGAGAAGGTACTCAAGAATCGGACGATAAGCCTTGTCCGTGTTTTTTGGAACCATCACTCTCCGGGAGAGTCAACCTGGGAGCGCGAGGACGAGATCAGATCTCGGTATCCGCATTTGTTTGACTAATAAGGTATATTTTTGTACCTTATTGACACGATTCCATGCTTATCTGCACCTACTTGTTTTGCACTTTGTGATGTATGATAATAACTGCTATGATAGTTAACTTATATATGATTGTGCCTTGCTTGCCCTGATTTTACTATCCTGTCTTGGCTGGAATTTCGAGGACGGAATTTTTCTAAGAAGGGTAGAGATGTCACTCCCCGATCCTGAAATACGTATTTTAATACGTAAACCGATAAATTGTATTTATCTTGTATTTATACTATATTTATTATGCTGTATTTCTTCATGCATTCCCAAAAATATTTGACAAAATATTATTTCCTAATTTATTTTCTGCATTTGGGCCTACAGTTTTGGCTCATTTGGGTAACCCATTCTTGGTTCACCAATGGTTCATCATGAACCATTTGGTTCATCATGAACCCATGGGTCCAAGATCTTTATATGTACTCATCTCATTCTCTCTCCTCTCATTTACTCCTCTCATTTACTTCCTCCATCAACCAAGGCAAGTACCAACTTGCTCAAGAGATGGATCCATAATTTTGTCAATGATTTCTTACAAAACTATTTGCCAAAACATGTTCTTCTCCTCAATCTATACTAGTTTAGAACTTGGAAATTTCCATTTTGAAGCTTTGATTTTTGTAGATCTAGGTTTTAATCATTTTCGGATTTTGCATGGTTTGATCTACTTTAGTTGGATTTTATGGGTTTTTGATACTTCCATGTGGAAGAGCATTCAGTTTCACCCAAGTTGGAACTTTGGAAATCTGGATTTGAAGTTCGGATGGCCAAGTTAAGATGCTTTGAAGTTTGGGTTCAGCCATGGTGTTCTTGCTGTTTGGAGAAGACAGTGAACAGTGTGCTCCGTTTGAGCACGCTTCCTGTTGGAAGCGTGTCTTCCCTTCAGCTTGCGTGACTTTTCACGCAGCTCTCTCCTTGAGCTTGCGTAACTTTTCACGCAGCTCTCTCCTTGAGCTTGCGTGACTTTTCACGCAGCTCTTTCCTTGAGCTTGCGTGACTTTTCACGCAGCTCTCTCTCTCTCCTTGAGCTTGCGTGACTTTTCACGCAGCTCTTTCCTTGAGCTTGCGTGACTTTTCACGAAGCTCTTTCCTTGAGCTTGCGTAACTTTTCACGCAGCTCTCTCCTTGAGCTTGCGTGACTTTTCACGCAGCTCTTCCCTTGAGTCTGCGTGACTTTTCACGCAGCTCTTCCCCTGAGTCTGCGTGACGTTTCACGCACACTGCCTTGAGTGAGCCTGAGTGAGCCTGCATGACTTATTACCCCTCGAGCGTGCGTGCTTTTGTGCGTACGCTTTTGATATTTTATTAGATATTATATGCCCATTTTATATCCTTACGCCTTTTGTCCCGAGCATGATATGAGCACTAATGTGACCCCGGAGAACAAAGTGTTCCTACCTGATACATGTGCCTGAAAGTCTCAGTTCTTGTTCATGCTCGACAAAAGACTCGTAACTCCACGTGGCGTATTTGCAATGATGCATTACACTAAGGAGGGTAGCACATGTTGACACACTGATTGACATGGATCCTCTTTGGGGTACTCGTACTAAAGTACTACTTTAGGAGGATAATCATGCAGGCCACAGCATGTGAGTCCAAGATTTCACCTAGGGTTAAACTAGGCAACTAAATATACTAGATGCATGGGGAGGGCAGAATCCCGAGATCGTGTTACACCAGCCGCCTTGAGATATTGTCTTGATGCGTCGGCTGGTCTCCACGGATACTGTGTCATCCACAACGAGTGGATGACTGTATCCGATTAATTCCTGCTATATAATATATTTTTCGGCAAGGTGGCCTTCCGAGGGACCTGTGCTCAATCATACCTGTCTACGCGAACCCCTGGGTTGGCTAGCCTTGCGGGAAAGATACGATCTGAGGATTTCCTATTAACATGATGCGAGGATAACCTCGTCCCACTAGAAACTCGTAGACTTGATTGGCCGTGAAAATGACTTGCATGTATCCTATTTACCTTCCGTGAATAACTGAGGAAAGGGGACTGTCATGGTACGTGATCCAACCCATGTTCTTGTTTGATTGTTGGGTTGGTTATCGTACTATGACAGGCTGTGGACCGAAGTTATGAACGGAAGACTTATTCTGATTGTGGAGTGCTACTTCTGTGAATAACTGAGGAATGTGGTCTATCATGGTACATGATCCAACCCATGTTCTTGTTTGATTGTTGGGTTGGTTATTGTGCTGTGATAGGCTATCGACCGAAGTCACGATCAGGAGATTTTATTGCTTATGCCCTTTTAACTTATGTGAATGTTATAGAGTACGACACGTCCCGACTCCATGCGGCACCTTTTGTCCTTGTTTGGTTGTAAGGGTGCCATATGGGTTCGAAGATGTTGCGTTACCCTATAATAGTAGCATAAGTATTACTATTATCAATCATTCTATTAACTGGGTTTTTAATCTTAACTCTTGTGCCCCTTTGGCGGTACTTGCTATTCGGGGCTGACCCCGCTGGTTTTGTTTGGCCAGATCTCGTAGCAGAGCCAGAGGACACGATCTTCCTCCCTGACATCCATGGTGCATACTAGGAGCATGGCGGTTCGGGGACTTGAGTGGGTTTCTTCTCCACCACTCCTGATTATACTTTTGCGGCGTTTAGCCACCGGCACCTGTTAGCCGGATTACTTGATATTTTGTGTCAGTACAGAATTGTAATTAAACAGACTGCAGCTGTGTATAATTTTGTACTCCTGACTCTCCGAGATAGCTAAATTATAAAGCTAGTCTCTCATGATCATTTTGATGAAGCGTCGGGGATGCCTTACTGCTTTATCTTTAATGTTCATTTAATTGCTGATGTGATTTGATTGATTGAGACATAGAACTCTGTGGGACCATAGGAGACTTGATTGTAGCATGTACCCCCTAGTCTCTCGATAGCCACGATCGTCGTATAATGTTACGTACCTCATATGGAGTTGCTGGCCTAGTCCGTCTCTGTATTTCGGTACTGGGGCGTGACAATCTCCTCCTTCTCTCCTCCTCCTCCTTCTTCATTACCACCACCACCATCATCATCCAAGTCATCACCACTCCTCCTCACCTTAGCTCGAACCACCACCACCACCACCTCAACCACCGAGACCACCACCGTGCCGCAGCCGCGTCCTCGCGCTGCCCCGCGCACCGTCGCGCGAGCACAGCAGCACAGCGGCAACAGCTCGACGCCAGGCGCGCGCGCGCGTGTGGGCGTGGCTGCCGCCGCCGTCGGCCGCCGTGGCTCCCGGCAACCACCCCCCGGGTGCGCCCCACCCTAGGCTCTCCTTCCCTGATGGCCACCATCCTCCGGGACGCGCCGTCGAGGCGATTTCTGCGTTTTGAACGAGATCCCGTCGACGCGCGCGAGTTTGGAACTCAGAATTGGCGCTCCGTTGCACCAACTTTGCACACGTTTTCCCAGAGATCCGACCGTTGGATCGGCGATTTCTTCGCTCCGTCGCAATCTCGGTATATCCACCTTCGCTCATGTCAATTTTCGTCCGTTAATTTTATAGTTTGATACATGAAAACCGGCCACCAAGTTGACCGTTTAAATTGTATTAAATTTGGACAGTTTCGCGGGGCCAACTTCGTCAGCTTGTATCTCCTCCACCCCAGCTCCGTTTGGCGTGCTACCAGTTCCGGTGCGAAGCTGGTATAACCCTCTTACTTTCCCTTCAGTTTCGTTTCATTGTGAGCTTGTTTGATTGGTTGAATTCGACGCCAAAGTTGGCCGTCCGAATTCGTAATTTCCAACTTGTAAAATTCCATTTTTGAACACGGGACTCCAGATTTCATTTTTGACACCACCATTAGATTCGTGGCGTCGTTCTGGCATGTTTTCATATAAAATTTGTTAGATTTGGAGAACGTGAGCCCGGGCACGTATTTCGGTGCAAAGCGGGTCCCACATTCTGGGTCAACGAGACTTTTTGACGGCGGCTCAACGGAATCCAATTTCGGAGATACCGTTGAGTTCGTATCGTCATTCTGGACTCGTTGACATATAATTTGCTAGGTTTTGGTGGACATTGGGTCCGGCACGCATTTCGGTGCAAGTCGGATACCAATATCCGGGCCAACGGGGCATTTTGAGATCGGCTCATCGGAATCCAATTCCGGATATACCGTTGAGTTCGTATCATCATTCTGGACTCGTTGACAGGTAGTTTGCTGAGTTTTGAGAACTTTAGCTCCGGCACGCATTTTCGTGTAAACCGAAATTCCAAGTTCTGGTCAACGGGCCAAAATGAGATCGGGTCAACGGAATCCAATTCTGGAGATACCGTTGGGTTCGTATCGATATTCTGGTTTTGTGGACATATAATTTGTTATATTTTGTAGACTTATTTTCTTGCACATTTTTCGGTGCAAAACGGCTCCGACACGGACACCGTTTTGATCCGAAATTACCTTTTTGCCCTTGTGTCCAAATTGGACCGTTGGGTAGGCTATCCTAGCTAATTTGACCATTCTGGACACGTTGGCGATGTTCATTTCATCGTCCGACAATGTTTGTTGATAATTTCTCTGAGTTTAACCTTTTTATAATTAATTAATAATTAATTCATATAATGTTCGTATTTCGGGATTAGTACAACGAAACTGAGATCAGTCAATTCCAGTGATCTCATATCGCTGAAATTGACAAGTTGGATACGTGGATCACTATAATAAGATTATCAACCTTACCGATAATCTTCTTATCTCGATTTACGTACCGTAAGTTTCGACGTACAAATAACGAAGTACACTTTATATTAGATTAGATTTACCCTGTTTGACCAGAGTTGACCAGTTGACCCAAGGTCAACTGTAAGTCAACACTTGACCTAGTTTGACTAGATTATTGACCGGAGTCGACCTAGAGTTGTTTTGACTTAGAAGAACCTAGAATAATATAGATTGATTTTAGAGATTCATTTATTACAACTTGAACACCTTGTAACCTGCGTTGCTTTAAATAGGACTCTGTGGCTTCAGTGGGACCTCCTATACTTATCATCTGTTCAGGTTATCGAGGCGAGTACATTCTCTGATCATTTTATATCCTGCTTAGAATTATTTCCTGCAGTAGATTACTTTACTTGTACTGTCACGTTGGTCACACGGATTGGTACTATATGGATCCCTTCTTGAGATGTTATCCTTAGGGAGCATCGGGTACTACATGTTCTGTGTGTTTCACTTACATGGCGTATCATATACTTCATTGGTTCTTTGATCACTTACGACATATACTCTTATGATCGTAGAGTCTTCTTAGAATCCTTATCCCATTTATGGGACTACTATGTATCACCTTCGGGGTCTATCACTTCGGGGTCTGTTACATAGCATCATATAACATAACCTGGCTGGATCCTTGTGTATTGATTGGGGGTACGGGGGAGTATAAATGGACATGTGAATAATACACCAGTAGTGTAGCATCAGAATCATTCCATAGTGTAGCATCAGAATCATCCCAGGCCATTTATATGTTCATATTGTACTCTGACTCACTAGTCACATGCTAGTTCTCTATGTATAGTAGATATTTCTATTACAGTTTTCTCTCTGTTTACATACTATTTTCTTTCAGTACCTGTATCTTACTTTACTGCATGTTATATGTTTTCTAACCTGCTATGATCTGTTGAGATGTACTGTACTCGCTCCAGTCCTGACTGGACTTGTTGATAAATTTTACAAATAGCCTGGAGGTGCCTGCTAGCCTAGAGGAGACACATTAGAGGTTGTTTAGGTAGTTATTTTATTTTGTCTGGAGTTGTATTTACTTGTGGATTACTGTATCTTTATTTGAGTTTTAAGATGTACTTCTGGGTTCATGTATCTTAGACACCTAGACTTCTATCTCCTGTATCTCTTTTGGATTTCATGTTTTATCTATTCTTATCATGCTCTACCTTAGATGTGATTGAGTTTGTATCTGCTATGTCACCCCCATTCGGGGAGTATAAACTGTTTAGCCTTATACTGTTAGACGCATTGAGACCTAGGACAGCGTTCTACCGCCGACACTGCGGCGTAGGCTGGGCGTTGTTACATTCTCGTGCCCTAACTCTAGGGTGCGGGTCGTGACACATTTTTAGTGGTGGCCCATGCAGGTCGAGACTAAAAGTGTAGTGGTATTCGAACTTGAGTACCACTACAGCCTGTACTAGGAATAGGATACATTTTGAAGGTACTCAATCACAGATAGGAACCCTTGAGAGATTTCCGGGACGACCCTGGAGAATCTTATTTAACTTCGATTTAAAACTCTCTTTTTTCCCTTGATTTAATTTATTTTACTTTTGTTGTTAAATTTGATTTTTATGGATTATTGTTGAATTTGAGTTTGTATTTATTTTGATGGAAGATTTTCGAATTTTGAATTTTGACGATAGCTGTTGCATTTGAGTTTGTATTTTGATGGATTTTGTTCATTTTGAATTTTGATGTTCGTTAATAAATTTGATTTGATTTTGAGTATTCATTATTGATTAATTTAATTTTTGGCAAGATGAAATTATATGGGCTAGGTCATCTATGTTATGGAATCTAGTCTTCTATAGTCACATTAGCCGGCATGGTGAGGACATATAGTCTGACTCTGGATATATTTCTCGGGTGTGGGAATTTAAGGTTTTCGCAGCCAAGTATGCGGCACCGCAAAAATGTTAAATACCATGATTCTAGAGATATGTGCATAAGTTAAGGGCTCTGTGATTATCGTAGCCTTGCTTACTAGTATGACGAGGATTTAGAGTACCATGATTTTGGATAGACGTATATGATTATCGGATTGCACCTTAAATAATTTTGAACATATTTTCTCTACTTTTGTTACAGTCATTCAAAAAAAATTATTATTTATTGTTTTGCCTAGTTTCCTATTATTTAACTCAGGAGTAAGTTTAGTTGGTTTTATAAACCTTGTGAAATTTCTTGCTATGAGTTTTTCATAATACAATGAATCGATGATTTTGCTAAAGGCCTCATGTTGGATTTGATATTTTAACCCTGGATTTCAAAACGGTTCCTTCTTTAAACAGATAAGCAGAACGGATTTTACCGTTATTTCTTTCTTGCTATCATTCTTGTATTAAATAATAATGATAATAAAACTGTCTTGATTTTGTCAATCGCCTGCTTGCAATCTTGGTAGGGATCTAAATGTTAGTCTTAACGTAGAATTAATTTTTTGGGACATGAGAATATATGAGTATATTTATATAACAGACACTTTGCCTAACACGTATGCATGCTACACTCGATTTTTTTTCCACATATCTAGATACATATTGATATATTGTTGATGTCCAAATTTTCATAACCAATATTTCTGGTTCTCTGCTTTTCCATGTTTAAATTCGTAATTTAAATATAAATTTAATGTTATTAGTTTTGTCTACATAACTACACATGTATGCTATACTTATAGTTTCAATTCAAAAAATTTGTTGAGTTTTGTGTTTAATCTGTCAAATCTATGACTGTGTGCAAGTTAACCCTTAATACGGATTCCAAATGTTAGTTCAGTTGTTGTTTTAATTATTTTTTAAATGTAATATTTAGAGCTGCGTACATTGTTGTCGTAAGGATATAACGTTAGGTTTCATATTCTTACCTGATAGGTTGTGATAAACATTGAGTTGGTTTTGATGTGCAAACTTCTCCAAAATCCTGAAAATTGAATACATGTTAACATTTTCATATTGATTTCCATGTTTAGTTCTGTTTCGGATTTAACATGTAATATTAAACTGTATGCGTAGGTAAATGTATGGATAGTATGTTAGGGTTTCATTTCTATCATGCTAGGATGTATTGGGAGCATTGGAATTGGTTGTGATGTTTCAAACCCTAAAATCTGAGACCGCATTATGTTCATATTTTTCATGGTTTAAATGTTAGCTTGTTTTCAGATTTTGTATGTAAATATTGAACTAAAACCTGGATTTAACCTTTCAATACTAAGCTATAACCCTGTACAAGGACACACCCACACACACTCTAACATATTATATACTGTCATTTAACCTTATCCTTTCCCTCTATGTTAAGATTATATATCTATAAGGATATATATAGAGTTTATGCATATATGTTATAACGTATATAGATACATGACTAAGTCTCTATTTTTTATATATATATATATGGGGTTAGCCATGCATGTTATGATTAAATAGGTTGCGTATTGTAGATTGTTTAACCAAAATGCCATGACTAGTGTAACTTGATAGCTGTTGTTTTGGAACCCAAATCCTCCTATACTCTTCATATATATTTCACATATCCCTATACACATGATGCTAGTTTTCCCTCTCTAATGCTCTCTATATTATATAATGCGATTGGATTTTAATGCAAGTGATTTTCAATTCCTTAACTTTCAATTTGATTTTCTGTACCCTTTTAGATGATTGGTAGTTACCTTTCTTTAATCATTTTGATGAGTACCAGTTTTCATATAGGATGGTAGACAACCTTATAGTTTCGATAGTTGTTGTTTCTGTATCTTTCTATTTTAGCACCCTGGATTGCTTGTGTGTTTGATACCCTATGACCGTTGGTTAGCATGACTAGTAAACCTAGATGAGACTTCACTGTCACCGTATGCCATGACCCTGTATGCCGTTCTTTTCTTTGATGGTATGATTTGTTTAAGTCCTGGGACTTTATTGTGGGGGTTTGACCTAGAGGGAGTAGGGATATTTTAATTTCGAGGACGAAATTTTTATAAGGTGGGTAGGATGTGAGCACCCAGAATTTCGAGTTGAATTTTTTTCATTTTATTTTATTTTTCTGATTATTTGGTTTTTGATAAATATTTTATTTATTTATCTGTAAGTGTACTTTTTCATGCTATTGATATTTGGAGTATCAGGGATGTTCAATTCTGGAAATCTTCTTCTTGAGTTTTGGAGTGGACATGATTACCTTCATGACGGTATATAGTGTCCCATCAAAACTTGTTCCCTTGTGCTCTTTCTGCTTCGCTGAACTTTGGGTCGGTTTAGACCATTTGATTGTTATTTATTTTCCCACTCTTTTTCTTGATCATTTTCAGCGCGTTACCATGACATTTAAATTGGGAGCGCAAGACCAGTCAGTTTCTTGAAACCAACTCCTCATTGATGATCTACTCGAGACGCTCGTCACCCATGACCTTTGTGTCCCACTCAGACACGTCATTTTGAGCTCCATTTAATTCGCACAACTTTCCCGACACGTGACCCGATTTTATTTCACTCCACGGCGTCACATTCATTTTCCAACTTGATTTGTGGGTCCCCTGTCGACCAAAACCTGTCAGCCCCAATTATGGACATGGCCCACATTGAGCCTACTACCCGTCCGCCACTTGTGTCCCATTTATTGGAATCCCCTTGTGCTACTTATTCACTCATGATCATCAACACCTAATTTTAATTGGATTTTTGCACAATGTCCGATTTTGACCCAATCCGGCTCCACCGAGTCCAGCCCAGCTCCATGTTGCCCTCCATCATGACACCCTCACTTTTCTCGTCCAAAAATAATATTAAATACCATGTTTTCCTATTTTAATATTTATTTGAATTTCTGTTTATTTAAATTCCCTATAGGAATGACCAAATTCCTATAATTAAATTCTACCCTTGATTTCCCCTGATTCAATCCTCACCATTAATTTTTTCCCAACACTAAATTTTCCCCCCTCTTGCATTGGCCGGCCCTAGAAAAAAATTGCATGGAGAGATTCCTTTCTCTCTCTAACTTTTCATTCTTCCATCTTTCTCTCTCTCATTTATTATTACTACACTTCTTTCTCTCTCTCATTTGTTTTCTCCCTACACCACACAACAACAGCATCCCCACACCACACCCGACCACTTCCTCCTCCTCACCCGAGCTCCATGGCCGGACCACCCCCTCCACATGTCGGCCATGGCCGCCACCCACAGCCGAGCTCTCCTCCTCCATCTCCTCCTTCTCTCCTCCTCCTCCTTCTTCATTACCACCACCACCATCATCATCCAAGTCATCACCACTCCTCCTCACCTTAGCTCGAACCACTACCACCACCACCTCAACCATCGAGACCACCACCGCGCCGCAGCCGCGTCGTCGCGCTGCCCCGTGCGCCGTCGCGCGAGCACAGCAGCACAGCGGCAGCAGCTCGACGCCAGGCGCGCGCGTGCGTGTGGACGTGGCTGCCGCCGCCGTCGGCCTCCGTGGCCCCCGGCGACCACCCTCCTGGGTGCGCCCCACCCTAGGCTCTCCTCCCCTGACGGCCACCGTCCTCCGGGACGCGCCGTCGAGGCGATTTCTGCGTTTTGAACGAGATCCCGTCGACGCGCGCGAGTTTGGAACTCAGAATTGGTGCTCCGTCGTAGCAACTTCGTGCACGTTTTCCCAGAGATCCGACCGTTGGATCGGTGATTTCTTCGCTCCGTCGCAATCTCGGTACATCCACCTTCGCTCATGTCAATTTTCGTCCGTTAATTTTATCGTTTGATACATGAAAACCGGCCACTAAGTTGACCTTTTAAATTATATTAAATTTGGACAGTTTCGCGGGGCCAACTTCGTCAGCTTGTATCTCCTCCATCGCAGCTCCGTTTGGCGTGCTACTAGTTCCGGTGCGAAGCTAGTATAACCCTCTTACTTCCCCTTCAGTTTCGTTTCATTGTGAGCTTGTTTGTTTGGTTGAATTCGACACCAAATTTGGCCGTCCGAATTCGTAATTTCCAACTTGTAAAATTCCATTTTTGAACACGGGACTCCAGATTTCATTTTTGACACCACCATTAGATTCGTGGCATCGTTCTGGCATGTTTTCATATAAAATTTGTTAGATTTGGAGAACGTGGGCCCGGGCACGCATTTCGGTGCAAAGCGGGTCCCACATTCTGGGTCAACGAGACTTTTTGACGCCGGCTCAACGGAATCCAATTCCAGAGATACCGTTGAGTTCGTATCGTCATTCTGGACTCGTTGACATATAATTTGCTAGGTTTTGGTGGACATTGGGTCCGGCACGCATTTTGGTGCAAGTCGGATACCAATATCCCGGCCAACGGGTCATTTTGAGATCGGCTCATCGGAATCCAATTCCGGATATACCGTTGAGTTCGTATCATCATTCTGGACTCGTTGACAGGTAGTTTGCTGAGTTTTGAGAACTTTGGCTCCGGCACGCATTTCCGTGTAAACCGGAATTTCAAGTTCTGGTCAACGGGCCAAAATAAGATCGGGTCAACGGAATCCAATTCTGGAGATACCGTTGGGTTCGTATCGATATTCTGGTTTCGTGGACATATAATTTGTTATATTTTGTAGACTTGTTTTCTTGCACGTTTTTCGGTGCAAAACGGCTCCGACACGGACACCGTTTTGACCCGAAATTATCTTTTTGCCCTTGTGTCCAAATTGGACCGTTGGGTAGGCTATCCTAGCTAATTTGACCATTCTGGACACGTTGGCGATGTTCATTTCATCGTCCGACAATGTTTGTTGATAATTTCTCTGAGTTTAACCTTTTTATAATTAATTAATAATTAATTCATATAATGTTCGTATTTCGGGATTAGTACAACGAAACTGAGATCAGTCAATTCCAGTGATCTCATATCGCTGAAATTGACAAGTTGGATACGTGGATCACTATAACAAGATTATCAACCTTACCGATAATCTTCTTATCTCGATTTACGTACCGTAAGTTTCGACGTACAAATAACGAAGTACACTTTATATTAGATTAGATTTACCCTGTTTGACCAGAGTTGACCAGTTGACCCAAGGTCAACTGTAAGTCAACACTTGACCTAGTTTGACTAGATTATTGACCGGAGTCGACCTAGAGTTGTTTTGACTTAGAAGAACCTAGAATAATATAGATTGGTTTTAGAGATTCATTTATTACAACTTGAACACCTTGTAACCTGTGTTGCTTTAAATAGGACTCTGTGGCTTCAGTGGGACCTCTTATACTTATCAGCTGTTCAGGTTATCGCGGCGAGCACATTCTCTGATCATTCCATATCCTGCTTAGAATTATTTTCTGCAGTAGATTACTTTACTTGTACTGTCACGTTGGTCACACGGATTGGTACTATATGGATCCCTTCTTGAGATCTTATCCTTAGGGAGCATCGGGTACTACATGTTCTGTGCGTTTCACTTATATGGCGTATCATATGCTTCATTGGTTCTTTGATCACTTACGACATATACTCTTATGATCGTAGAGTCTTCTTAGAATCCTTATCCCATTTATGGGACTACTATGTATCACCTTCGGGGTCTATCACCTTCGGGGTCTATCACCTTCGGGGTCTGTTACATAGCATCATATAACATAACCTGGCTGGATCCTTGTGTATTGATTGGGGGTACGGGGGAGTATAAATGGACATGTGAATAATACACCAGTAGTGTAGCATCAGAATCATTCCATAGTGTAGCATCAGAATCATCCCAGACCATTTACATGTTCATATTGTACTCTGACTCACTAGTCACATGCTAGTTCTCTATGTATAGTAGATATTTCTATTACAGTTATCTCTCTGTTTACATACTATTTTCTTTCAGTACCTGTATCTTACTTTACTGCATGTTATATGTTTTCTAACCTGCTATGATCTGTTGAGATGTACTGTACTCGCTCCAGTCCTGACTGGACCTGTTGATAAATTTTACAAATAGCCTGGAGGTGCCTGCTAGCCTAGAGGAGACACATTAGAGGTTGTTTAGGTAGTTATTTTATTTTGTCTGGAGTTGTATTTACTTGTGGATTACTGTATCTTTATTTGAGTTTTGAGATGTACTTCTGGGTTCATGTATCTTAGACACCTAGACTTCTATCTCCTGTATCTCTTTTGGATTTCATGTTTTATCTATTCTTATCATGCTCTACCTTAGATGTGATTGAGTTTGTATCTGCTATGTCACCCCCATTCGGGGAGTATAAACTGTTTAGCCTTATACTGTTAGATGCATTGAGACCTAGGACAGCGTTCTATCGCCGACACTGCGGCGTAGGCTGGGCGTTGTTACGTTCTCGTGCCCTAACTCTAGGGTGCGGGTCGTGATATTTTCTTATGCATATAGGTCTATTTTGAACCCATAGGAATGACCCCCATGGTTGTATCTCCATTTGTGTCCATTTCGTGTCCATTTGGAGGTCATAGGAGTGTCATTTGTGTTGTGGTTGTGTCCATGTGGGAAAACTCCAAATTTGGACACACTGTGTTGTTGTTATGTATGAATGAATTATTACATGTTTAATCTCATATTTTTGTATTGGAGATGTGTTCTATAGTGTCTCATATATATGTATTAGTGTAGAGAGTGAGTTCTTGATATATTATGTTATATACTTGTGTTCTTTTGTCTCAAACTACCCAAATTCGTCATAATTTTTATCTATATTTTTAGTAGCAATAGCAACTTAGAAATGTCATAACTTTTAGCTTA
Organism: Iris pallida; assembly: GCA_029216955.1. Lineage (NCBI taxonomy): Eukaryota > Viridiplantae > Streptophyta > Magnoliopsida > Asparagales > Iridaceae > Iris > Iris pallida. The sequence goes on along the minus strand of JANAVB010016197.1, from coordinate 1,542,034 downwards.
AAACTCCAATTTATCTCTCATTTTTTTTAAAAGAACCGTATCGAAATTAGCTTTCCAAATATATATTTTAATAAGCCAAATTCTTTATGTAACTTTCTGTAGAATTATTTGAGTGTCAGATGTACGAAAGACGAACGCGTTTTGGTATTTTCGCAATTTCGGGAACTTCCTGACACGAAAATACGATCTGTTTGAAGTTTCGGAAAGCTAACATGAAGTACTACAACATACTTTAATCCTAGAATTTAGTGAATGCCCAATTGGTACAGTATTGATTTTAAGTAAAAGAGTGATTATACGATATATGCATTTTGTGTAACCTATGAGCCTATGTAGTATGGATATTAAATGAATATAGAGTATGTATGCATGATATATTAGATGAATGAAATGATATATATATATGATATATCCAATTTACATTAATGTATATATATGGTTGAATGCAAGCATGTAGGAATGCAATTAATGTAATATATGTAAGCAATGCATAAATGCATGAATGAAAGAATGATATACAATGCATGCATGAAAGTACATAATGAATGCTAGATACAAATGCAAGGTATATATGTAATGATAGATATGAATGCATAATGTATAAATATTGTAAATGCAATATCAGATTTTATATGTAGACATAGAACTAATGCATAGCTGATATTTAGATTAAATGTTAGTTCATTTTAGGTTGTTCGAACACTGAACTGTCCATGTAAGTATATATACCTTCCTTTTTTCTATTGCCAAGCCAATTTTAGTTTTCAATATAGTGGAATATCTATGAATGTAATATTAACCTTCAACCCCTTAATTTGAATTGTTAGTTAATTTCAGTATTAGACAATGCATGAGCTGTATGCATATGGGACGTTGGCTTAATGGCAGATTTCAGATAACATGGTTCATTTTATGTGGTTAGTTACACCAGTTTATGGGATAGCTCACTTTAGTTTATATGTAAATGTAGAACTAAACTGAGAATGAACTTCACCCTCTGCATAAGGACACCCCACTCTATATCAACCACCATGCCATGTAACCCTTCTCTAAATGATTGCTATAATATATATAGATTTATGTAAAGTATAGATGCATGTTAGTTATAACATAAATAGTCTCTACTCTAATGTATATAGATGTATACTTGTAGCCATGCATGTTAAGTATAATACATGTGTAATGTAGATGGGTTAGCTTTGTGCCATGTGTAGTGTAAACTCATAACTAGTGTTAATTTCTCTTTTCATGTACACCTCCATGTTCACACACACACATTGCTTTACATCTTAGTTCTTTTCACATAACTAATGTTGAATATGCATGAATGTGATGTATCTTGATATGTGACTTGTGTTGGCTTGTATAGCCTTGGATTTGTATGGTGTGTACTAGCTAGGGTAGACTGGTTAGGCCTAGTGATACTTCATTAAGTCTATGTTGACCCAGTTGACCTAGCTTTGACTAGATAGTTGACTAGAGTTGACCAAGTGTTGACTTTAGCCTAGTTTGACCCAGACAGCATGTAGATACATTGTAGCAGTCTATTTCCTTATTTTGAAATATTGTAACTTGTGTTGCTCTGATTAGGAGACAGAAACCTCTCCTCAGGCAGTACATTTACTTCAGACATTCAGATACGAGGCGAGTATATTCTCTGACCTTTTTATACTTGCCTGGATTTATATTCTTGCTCTAGATTAGTGTACTTGATGCTGACACGATTGTTATCACGGATTGGTACTATAAGGATCTTCTTTTGGGATGTTATCCTCTTGTATTCACTAGATACATATTATGATGTGCGTTTCACTTCCATATTGTATTTACTGAATACCTATATCCTTGTACACTCATTATGCGTATTGTACTCTCATTATCACATGAGTTCCAGGGATAGACCATTGTACACTATTGTATAACATTGTACAACTATTGTATAATATTGTACACCTATTGTATAATATTGTACATCTATTGTATAATATTGCACACTATTGTGCAAGATAACGTAACTGGAGTGGATCCTTGTGTATTGATTGGGGAGGGGGAGTAGAATTGGTTATGTAATCAAATCCTATTGTACAAGATTGTATAACTATTGTATATGTCTATTGTATACCCACGTACAATGGAGTTACCATTCCATTTTTCTAGACCGTTTATATAACCATATTGTACTCTAAATCACAGTAGGCTTACAGTTCTTACTTATCATATTTAGATATTTTCTGTTATCAAATCTCTACTGTTTTTCATACACTTCTTTCTTTCAGCGTTTCATGTACCTTACTCTATTGCATGCTTTATATTTCCTAACATGATATGAACTGCGTGAGATGTTTTGTGCTCGCTCCCGTCCTGACTGGACCTGTTGAAAATTTTACAGAGGATGATGAGGAACCCTGCATCCTTACTTGGAGTTTGCCTAGTTGACACTCGCGACCTGGACCCCTGGGGAGGTTCAGGCAGCTGCTCAGGATGATACCTTGTATAGTGTAGATAGCTTAGACTGTTCCTTCTTTTCATGCTTAGTTGTTGTCTTTATTTTCAGAGTTGTATATTTTAGAGATGATGAGACTTGTATTCCATTTCTGCTGTACCTTAGTTGAGGATTTCTTATCTATTTCCATCGTGCTACATTCTACCTTAGATTGTGATTGAGTTGTACCTCGGTGTTGGCCTCCTTCTGGAGAGTATATTTCATGTTATGTAGTTATAGTTTATGACCTAGAACAGCGTTGTATCGCCGACACTGCGGCGTAGGCTGGGCGTTGTTACGTTCTCGTACCCTCACGGTGGGTGCGGGTCGTGACACTTAAGGCCCTTCCTGGTGGGGCAGGGGTGGCTGCACTTCTGGAATCGAAGTTGTTGGAGACTGAGCAGCTGGTGGCCCAGCTGCAGGTGCTGCGGCAGGCTGATCTATCTACGGTTATAGATCGGGAGGGCAGTTCTCTCACCGCTACTATTGAGAGGATAAGGGCTGCTTGAGATAAAACCAAACTGGTCGTACTGAAGGACCTTCGCGATCTGTCTGATTGATATGATCAATTGAGCCACGAGAGCGAAGATGTCACGGCTCGGGAAGCGGCTGCCTCCCGTGGGATTACTGACACACGGGAGCAGATCCTTGAGCTTCAGAGGAAGTTGACTTTCTTGGAGTCTGAACTTGAGGCTGCCCGTATTGACAGGGAGCTAATTATTCAGGAGCCTGACAGAGTCAATCAAGCTTCGACCAACCTGGAAATTGCCCTGAAAAGTTAGAAGATGGCAGGCAGGAGCTCATGGGCTTGGATGATGAGGTGCAATTATCCTAGGAGGCTGAGCGTCGAGCTAAACAGCGGCTCGAACAGGAGGCCATCTCAGTGAAGAATCGCCTTTTGGAATTGTGTAATGCCGAACTATAGTCGGCCTTTTCTTCCTTCGTTTCTGTTTTCTTTTTCTTTTTCCCTTTTTTTCGAGAGGGACGTGGTCCCAAAAGATGTAATGCTTTTTTCTTCTTTCAAATAAAGAGTACATTCAATTATACCCTTTATTTGCATTGCTTATCGTGCTTGTGGTATTGTGGTGATGTTCGCCCCGTATGGGGGACTTGTTTGTGGACCTGTTACCCCTGGCATACCTTGGTTTTAGGTACAGGTAACAAGTTTGACTGGGGATACTTAGAACAGTTTCACGGCAAGGTGGTCGTGGACGTTCCAAATATCGGGATATAGAATGCCATGGAGCAGCTGGGCTCCCGGGGTATGGTGAGGAACGATGGGCCTGTACTAAGAGACTTAGCAAAGGTCATTTATGGGCCTATTATCCTTGGCGTACCCAGATTTAGGATACGGATAATAAGATGAAGGGGAACCAACATACTCACTCAGAGGTAATGGGGACATGGCAAGTATGAGGGTTCAGAGGTAATGATGACGTGGCAGGAGTGGACTCAACGGAGGACATTTGTGGTCAACAGAGGACATTTGTGGACCTATTACCCTTGGCGTACACTGGTTCAGGGTACGGATAATAAGACGAGAGAGGGCCAACATACTTACTCAGAGGTAATGAGGACATGGGAAGTATGGAGGTTTTACCGTAGACTTTTCCTGCTCAGAGGTAATGAGGACATGACAGGAGTAGACTCAGTGGGGAAATATTGTAGACTTATTATCCTTGGCGTACTCCGGTTGTGGGTACAGATAATAAGTCGAAAGAGAATCATCATACTTACTCAGAGGTAATGAGGACATGGCAAGTATGAAGGTTTCTTCGACGGAGCCTTCCCATTCAGAGGTAATAAGGACATGACAGGAGTGGACTCAATGAAGGAGGGTACATAGAACGACTCAGAGATAATGAGGACATGGAAGTTCTATGCAAGGGGTGATTTGTTTTTGGCGGAGGTAAAATGACTCAGAGGTGATGAGGACATGGCCGTTTTAGAAATTTGTGGATCGGTTACCCTTTTTGTTCATTGGAAGTGTGGGTAGTGGATCATGAGGAAGGATCTCTTCCAGGCAGAAAGTTCAGGGGTATGATCATACATGACTTACTATCTGAGAGAGTGACCGGAATGTGAGTTCAGAGGCACCAGCGGGTACATGACTCGATAATCTGGAATATTGAAATATGAGTTCAGCGGTACCAGCGGGTACATGACTCGATAATTTGGGATGTTGAAATATGAGTTCAGCGGCACCAGTGAGTACATGACTCGATAATCTAGAAAGTTGTGGTATGAGTTCAGCGGTACCAGCGGGTACGTGACTCGATAATCTAGAATATTTGTGGATTTGAGTTCAGCGGCACCAGCGGGTACATGACTCGATAATCTGGAATATTTGTGGTATGAGTTCAGCGGTACCAGCGGGTACATGACTCGATACTCAGCAATCTGGAAAATGTGATACGAGTTCAGCGGTACCGGCAGGTACACGACTCGATGATCTTCGGAAATGTCGTTTAGACATAATATTTCTTCAGGAACTTGCCGTTGATAGGCAACATGAGCAAGTCTCCATTCTGTTTCGTGAGGCGGTAAGCACCGTTGGAGAATACAGCCTCGATGATAAATGGGCCTTCCTATTTTGGCTGGAACTTGCCGGCGGTCTTGTGAGTCATGACCATTGGTCTCCGGACTGCCAGAACGAGGTCGCCCACTTGGAATGTTCTGATTTTATGTTGAAGGCTCCAGAGATGCGTGCTTGGTATAGCTCGATACTTTGCTGAGCTAGGAGGCGCTTTTCATCTAAGGCCTCTAACTCTTGTAGTCGGCGTCGGTAGTTATCATCCGTCGTCAATTGATAAGTGAGGGCGACGCGGAGTGAGGGTATTTGAGTCTCCAATGGGAGAACTGCCTCACTCCCGTACACCAGGGAGAATGGTGTATTCCCTGTGGCTGTTCGAACTGTGGTACGGTACGCCCATAAGCATTCACCAAGCTTTTCGTTCCAGTCGCGTTTATTGGACGATACAAACTTCTTGAGTAACTTGATGATGGTTTTATTGAATGCTTCTGCCAACCTATTTATTGCTGGATTATATGGTGTCGAAGCTATATTCTGGATGCGGTGCTTGTCGCAGAACCGATAGAAGGCGTGGCTTGTAAACTGTGGACCATTGTTGTGGATGATCCTTCGGGGCAGTCCAAAGCGATAGATGACATGATGCTTGAGGAAGCTGATCACGTTCGAAGTTTTGACTTCTGTAAGCGGGACAGCTTCCACCCATTTGTAGAAGTAATATGTGATTGCGAGTATGAAGCGGTGTCCTCGGGAGAAAGGTGGAGTAATCGGACCGATGATATCCATTCCCCATGCTTCGAACGGCCAGGACGCCACTATCGGATGTAGAAATTCGGATGGCTGGTGAATGAAGTCTGTGTGGACTTGGCAGGCTTTGCATTTTCTCGCATAGTCTATTGCATCTGCTACCATCGTGGGCCAGTAGTAGCCCATTCGGCGAAGACGGTCTTGCAATTTAGGGCCAGGCTGATGGGCTCCGCAGACACCGTCATGAGCTTCTCGTACGGCTTCCTTGGCTTTTGCATTTGACAGGCACCGAAGCAATAATCTGTCATAGGATCGGCGATACAGCATTTTTGTCTCTGTATCGTAGAAGAATCTGAGAGAATGCCGTCTGATGGAGGTGGCTTCCTTTGGGTTCTCGGGCAAGATATCGTAGACAACGAAGTCAATGAATGGTTGTCTCCAATCTGGGACATCGTCGATCGTCTGAGCGGAATAACTCGCCATGAATTGAATATTGTTCTTGGGGCAGACCAGTTCGTGGCCTATCACATCTACCGATTGATGGGTATGATTTGGCACTGCTAGGGAAGCGGCCAGGGCTGCTAAGGCATCGACTTCGATATTTCGGAGTCTGGAGACGTGCTCGATGAAGAACCCTTCGAACGATGAGATAATGTCGATCGCTATCTGGTGATAGGGGATCATGTCTTCATGGCGAACTTCGTATGAGCACCGGATCTGATTGACGATTAACTGAGAATTGCCGTATGCTTCAAGATATTCTACCTCCAACTCTCTTGCAAGTTGGAGGCCAATGACCAAAGCGTTGTACTCGGCCACATTGTTAGAGCAGGGTTCCGTGAGGGAGTAAGCGCGGTTGATCACCAATCCGGAAGGGGAGACTAGCATCAACCCGACTCCGACGACGATGTTGCCTTTGGGTCCCGTTCTTGAAGCACCGTCGAAGAACATTCGCCATATATCGTCGTGAGAGGTTGCATGCGAGTCGGCGACCTTATCTGGGATTTCTTCATATATTCTGGATGACTTCGAGCCCGGGTGGGCCGCCAAAAAGTCTGCCAGGGCTTGACCTTTGACAACCTTTTATGGGACGAAGATCATATGATAAGGGTACAGTAATATTGCCCATGTAGCGAGGCGAGAGCTGAGTGTCCCTGGTTTAGTCAAGAGGACCCTGAGAGGGTTGACTCGTAAGATCACATGTATTATTTGTCCAGTGACATAGTGTCGCGTCTTCTGAATGGCGAACACCAGGGCAAGACATTCCTTCTCCACAGCGGTATATCGGTGCTCTGGCCCAATCATCATTCGAGTGAGGTAATATATGGCTTGTTCATGGCCTGCATCGTTGTTTTGTGCCAGCAGAGCCCCGGGGGAATGTTCTATTGCTCGTACGTAGAGCAGGAATGGTTTTCCAGCCACCGGAGCCACCAGGACTGGAGGGTTCGACAAATATTCTTTGATGCTGTCGAAGGCCCGCTGACATTCTTCATCCCATACGAACGAGACACCTTTTTTCATGAGGTGGGTGAATGGTTGACATCGCCCGGAGAGGTTAGAAATGAACCTCCTGATGTAAGCTAGCCTCCCTTGAAGGCCTCTGAGTTCGCAGAGTTTTCTCGGGGGACCCATCTCCATAATTGCCTTCGTATTCTCTGGGTCTACATGAATTCCCTGGGCAGTAATAATAAAACCCAAGAATTTTCTGCTGGATACGCCCAAGAAGGATTTTGTGGGATTCATCTTCAGGTTGTGTGCTCGCATCAGGCCGAACACTGTCTTCAAATCATGCAGGTGGTCTCCCTTATAGCGACTCTTGACGACGATGTCATCAACGTAGCACTCCACAGTCTTGCGCAAGTGATCTCTGAAGATGATGCTCATGGCTCTTTGATATGTGGTGCCAGCATTCTTTAAACCAAAAGGCATGACTGTGTAGTAGTACGTGCCAATCGGTGTTCGGAATGAGGTGTGCTTTTCGTCGTTATGAGACATCTTGATTTGGTTGTACCCTGAGAAACCATCCATGAATGACATGCGTTCGAAGCCGCATGTGTTTTAAATCATGATGTCTATGATAGGGAGGGGGAATTCATCTTTGGGACATGCCTCATTCAGATTACGGAAGTCGATGCAGATTCGAATCTTCCCATTCTTCTTGAGGACTGGTACTATATTGGCGACCTAATCCGGATGTTGTTCCTCACGAATGAAGCCGCTGGCTATTAGTTTGTTGACTTCGGTTTCAATCGCATCCATGATGCCTGGGCGGAAGCGTCGCTGTTGTTGCTTGACTGGCTTTGCATCCGACCGGATGTTGAGTTTATGAAGAGCAATATCGAGATTTAACCCCGGCATGTCTTCATAGCTCCAGGCGAATACATCAATATATTCTTTGACAAGTTCCAGCAGCGATTCTCGCTCTTTGTCTGTTAAGCTTTTACTGACGAAGATCAGTTTTGGAGAAGATTCACTGCCGAGATCTACTTGTATGACCTCATCTTCAGTAGGAGGTTCTCTCTGTTCGAACCGCTTTTCCCATTGTGCATCCAGCTATTGGGCCCACGGCTCTAGCTCGAGGATCTCGGGGATGTCTTCATCTTCTTCATAAGCGTCGGCGAATTCCATGTTGACTGACAGGACTTGTCTGAATATGTCTCCGATGCTGGTATCCGAGTCAGAAGTTGGTGACCCGGTCGAGTGTGAATGCCAGTCACATTCTTCATCTGAACTCTCAAGGGTCGTCGTAGGTGTAACATACCCTAATCCACATCGAGTCTTGCTATAGTAGTCCCGTGGTTTGCCTGCCGGGACTGGTGGCTTCAAAGGTAATTGTCGTCCAGTACCGTAGTTCAAGCCTGGCGTCGTCTCCAGATCATAACCCTGTTTCTGCATTAGATATTTAGATTGGGGTCTATAAAGATACAGAGGCAGTCTCCCGGCATCTGATCCAAGGTCGACTTCTTTTACGGTGAAGGGATGCGGATCGTCCTTCCGGCCGAAGATGATTGGATGGTCCCCTCCCTTGATTATGCGGTAAGCGTCTTCCGCCGGAGTAAGCTGGATCGCGGTATACACGTTTGTCACCTGTGTGTGTAGATGAGTGCCTATACCGTGTTCCATAGCATACATTGTACAAAGCTTATTAAGCTCGAGGTAGTTCAAAGATAGTCCTTTATTGATGAAGTAAGGTATCTTTTCTAGGGGGATTACATCATCTGGGGAGGGAACATCAGTGTGGGAAGCCACATACTTGGCTAACTCCGGTTCCTCTTCGGCTACCCCCTGTATAAACGAAGACTGAGAGGACGACCTGGACAGCTTGATCGTCAGCGGTTCAGCTGGTAGAGCAGAGCGTGGAGTTGTTGGCAAACTAGCGATCCCCAGCTTGGTACTCGATGCTGGACGGGGAGTGGTTGGTTCGCTAGAAGTTCCAGGCCTTGCATCGGGGTGACGACCCTTCCTGGGAAGGCGTATCGTCATTGGTTAGTCGGAGGGATTGAGCTTCTCCGTTTGCGGCTGGCCGACTCTCGGCAACCTGATTGTCAGTGGCTCTGTTGAGGGTCTTGGCATTTGGCCGGACCTTGGCAGCCGAATTATCATTTGCTTTTCTTGTGCCGAGAGGCTGATTGCGTCCTTACGCAGAGTGGCGGTAAGGGGTGCAGACTTGCCAGGTTTGCGAGCTTGGAGGTGGATCGTCAGAGGTTCTTCTGATCCTGTGGCTGTCTCAGTACGAGCTTGCACTTCTCCTTCACCAAGATGCTTTTTCGATTTTTTGTACAGACAGGAGTCTGAGTAGTAGGATTCGACCCCTTTGAAGGGATCGATATCAGCAAATTCTGTCCTCACGAAGCCGTGTTTGTCGACATATTTGAAGCACTGGTGCAGCATGGAAGATACGATCATATAATCATGTATCCACGGGTGCCCCAAGAGGATGTTGTAAGAAGTGTCTGCATCTATGACGTAGCAGGTGACTTCTGACTGGAGATCGCCAATCTGACACTTCAGACGAATCTTTCCAATTGGGTAGCTCCTGCCCGAATTGATACTGCTGATGGCGGTGCTTGTAGGCATCAGGCGATACATTGGGATGCGGAGATGATGTAGCAGACCCTTCGGGATAATGCTTATGGAAGAGCCAGGATCAATGTGCATCCGATCCACCTTTACGTCGTCGATGTATCCAGTGTAGTATAGCGGGCGATCATGTAGGTTGGTTTTGATGAGCATGTCCTGCAGAATGAAGACAATATTGGGCATCGCTCCTGTGCAGGCGCTATCTTGGAGATCTGCAGACGGGTTCTCCCCCGTGAGGTTGACCTGAGCCAGGTATGCGTCAGCATTTTGGAGTGCGTCGCTCAAAGCCGCACGAACATCCTTGGAGAGTCTCAGAAGCTCGTATAATGACAACTTGGCCAGTGTGTTGGCCAATTGCGCTAAGATGTCAAAGTTGTAGGGCTTCTCCAGCCCTTGTGATGCCTCTTTTCGGAGGGATTTGCCAAAGCGAGTCTCCTTCGGCCTAGGCTTGTCGGTCGTCGGAGGCTGAGCCGGTCCCGGAGCGTCAGTTGTAGCGGGCTGATGATCTTCGACCGAGTTGTCAGCCGCGGGTTGGGATTGTGCCCCAGACCGCGTGACGACGGCTGTAGCTTCTTCGATATCTGTCGAGATTGTGTGGCAGGACCTGACTTTTCCACCCTTCTTCTTGCAGATGGAAGATGATGTGGGCCGAGTCACTTCCGATACCAAGTCTGGATGGATCCACATGACCTCCCCTCGTGATGTGGTGAGGGGCACTAAACCAGCAGCCTGATCTCGGGGAGGTGGGGAAGATTAATAATCTCCATTGTTGCCAGAGGGATGGGGACCACACCATCTTGAGTTTCCGTCGGGGGGAAGCTACCGAATTGTACTGACACCATATTGGCTGCTACTGTTACCTCTTCGAAATCGATGGCCAGAGCGTTCGAATCGATGAGATTTTGGATGTACCGTTTTAGCTGGTAGAAGTCGTGTGTGGCATGGTCGACGTAGCTATGGTAATGGCAGTACTTTGGGTTCTCCATGTCTGCCTGCCGCGGTTCCCGTCTTGGTGGAGGTAGCTGAATTCTGTCCCCTTGTATGAGCATGTCCAAGATGGGCTTGACGTGACCGTCTTCGAAGGAGTAAGTGATTTGCGGCCATTGTTTGTCTACCGGCTTTGGCTCAGGTTTCTGTGCTGTGACGGCCACCATAGCCTGCTTACCCCTGCTGTCCCGATTGTTGGAGGGACTACCCCCATTGTCGTTGTTCGGACGCTTGCCCTTGTTCTCTCCGTCCGAGATGTGCAGTCCCAATTGGCGAGCCTTCTTCAATCGTTCTTCGGCGCTTGTGGCACTGATGATGAACGTCTTCCAGTCCTTGAATTGACTTTTGCCCATCCAGAGACTGATTGTTGGGAGCAATCTCTTTTGGCAGATCTCAATCAAGGAGGAATCCAGATTTCCATATGGCAACTTCATTGCGGTTTGGCAAAACCGCTCGAAATAGTTCCTTGTCAGCTCTTTCTCCCCTTGGACGACGTCCATAAGGGTGGACATTGTGATATCCTGCCCTACTTCGTAGAACCTCTCCAAGAACATGCGCTTGAAGCCGGCGAAGGAGTGGATGCAGTTGTCTGGCAGGTTGCGGTACCAGTCGAAGGCGACCCCTTCCATTGCCCTGATGAATAATCGTGTAAGAATAGCATCATCATGGGGCAGATGGTCGGTGGTGACCTCGAAGTAAGTGATGTACCGACTTGCTGAGGTCTTGCCATCCTAAGGATTGATATTGAACGGCTTATATCTTGGCGAAAAGGGGACATCCCTCCATGCAGTAGGGTATGATTGCCGTAATCTGAGGTCTTGAGAATTCTCTCGAGCGTAAAACATGGCTCGGAGCTCCTGGACCTCTCTTCTCCCTTTGCGGGCTTCGTCCACGGCGGTGGGGGCCGTTGTTTCAGGAGGATCGTTGCCCGGGTTCTGTGGCGCCGAATTTGAGTCTGCATTGATCGCGGGACCCGCGCTTGTTTGGCCAGGCATCCCTCCTTGCAGAGTTGGAAGGACCGCTTTAATCTCATCCACAGACTTGACCAAAGTAAGTAATATGGCTTCGAAACTGTCAATGCATTGGCGATCGCTGGAACGACCTTGGCTGCTATCTGTCATGAATACCGTCTTCACATGAGGAGAGATGGACAGAGCGGTAGAGGAAGCGCCCTCCATATCATACCCCTATAGTGAGAAGTCATCGGGGTATGTGGGTATGTTCTCTTATGGTTCAGACTTGGAAGGAACAGTACCCCCAGTCTCCGAGTTTGCTTCGTCTTGGGAGTTGTGGACGTCTTCGGAGATGTTGGGGTTCGTTGAATCCGATGGGAGAGTTTTCTCCCCTGACTCGTCTTCTTGGAATATCGGATTGTTGTGGAGGTTCGGAGGAGTGCTACCCCCAGTCCCAGCAACCCCCTGCGTTGTGGACGACGAATCTCCCATTGTAGCAGATTTCGTCTTAGAACGAGTACCTTGGAAAACTCCGGTGGTGGGTACCCGCTTAGATGACAGTCTTTTAGTCGCAGTGGTTGAAATCTTCGGGCTGGGAACATTTGTCTTCTTCCCTCTTCCATCAGCGGGGACTTTCTGAGCAGAGTTGTAGGAGACGACGGGAAGTGCCTCGTCTTCTGAAGACGGCTGTTGCAGTCTTTGAAAGAAGGACTGCCGGTCTTCTCACACCGTCGCGTTATTGCAGCAGCAGTTGACGATGACTTGGGTGCAGTGGCGTCTGTGGGAGGACTTTTTGCACCCTGATGCATTTTCTCTTTCCTTGCGTTTGTGGAGGATGGCCTCACGCAAGTCAGATGGGTCTGGATCGACCATATTTGCTCCCTGGATTTTGGAAGACTTTTGCGTACCTCTCTGTCTGTTTGCCGCCGGGGGCTAGACTCGAGTGGTTCTGTATGACTTCCCATCTCGTTCATAAGTGGTCAGCTTTACGCCTAATAGAACGGGTAATCTCTTTACGCCCAAGACAAGGCTAGTCGCTTTACGCGTAAGCAGACTGATTGTTTTACGCTGGGGTCTACACTAGTGATTCTTACGCCAAGCACTGAACAGCCTCTTTCACGCTGGACAAAAGCTATCAAATCTCGTATTTAATGCAGACTTTGACATGAAGATATCAATGATGGCATTTACCACAGAATTCAATGGAATTTGTCTTATACAAAGACCATTGTTGTCGTTTATAGAGATCGAGCTACTTTACGCTCACTGAATGGTTTCTTTTACGCACGGAGTTTTACAATGAGTCCTTACGCTCATAAAAAATAATGTGTACGTGAAGTCTATTTGAGCCATTTTACGCTCAAGGTTATTCAATAACCACTTTACGCTGGAAACCTATGACAGAGCTAGTTTACGCTCATCTTTTTACACCCTATTCGTTCTGGCCAGTTTGGAACGTGGTGTGCCTACGTGGTCTTCATGCCATATATTTCGAAGAACGTGTGTACATGTATCCTATTCTCACTGAAATGATGGGACACGTGTCAGCACATACAGAGGATGACTCTGATCGTGGATGGCAGTTGTTAGCGTAAAGACAGATTTTGATACTTTTTTACGCACGAAAGCCCCTGTCTATAAAAAGACTCTTTTTTCTCATACAACAGACACACACAGAGAGACAGGAGAGAATACAGAGATCAGAGGTTCGAGATTTTGATTCTCTAGAGCATTCTTCTTTAACTTTTCTTCCAGAACAGAGTGAAGCAAAGTAGGAAAGCATTCGGCCTCGCCATCAGTGCCCAAGTGCGTCGATACCTTTCTGGTGACTTAGTTCTTCCAAGTTGTTCTACTCCAAGCAGTGATCTTCATCATCATCATATGGTCCAAGGAACAAAGTGATCATTTACAGATCAGACTTCCATAGCAATACTTTCCCAGAATCAAATTTGTACTTCTTGTACTTTTCTTTGTTTTATTTCCAAAAGCCAATTCCTCTAAGGCATTTTGTTAAGTGAAACAAAAATGGCGACTCTGCTGGGGAATAAGAAGACAGATGGCATAAGCACACATGACGAATCAACGTATTTCTCGGGAAAAGAAAGGACGATTCAGTTCCATCATTAAATGGATGAACCTAGTAATATGAACGAACGGGTCTTTTCGAAAATGAAAAGTTGTTTTCAATTTCAGAGACCAGTTCATTAATAATCCTCTTCTATAAATAGGCGAGAACTCCCTGTAAACTTTTCATTCTCATTTCCGCTCCTCAATTGAGAATGTCTTCAAAGAAAGAGTCATCTCGTTCATAAGTGGTCAGCTTTACGCCTAATAGAACGGGTAATCTCTTTACGTCCAAGACAAGGCTAGTCGCTTTACGCCTAAGCAGACTGATTGTTTTACGCTGGGGTATACACTGGTGATTCTTACGCCAAGGACTGAGCAGCCTCTTTCACGCTGGACAAAAGCTATCAAATCTCGCATTTAATGCAGACTTTGACATGAAGATATCAATGATGGCATTTACCACAGAATTCAATAGAATTTGTCTTATACAAAGACCATTGTTGTCGTTTATAGAGATCGAGCTACTTTACGCTCACTGAATGGTTTCTTTTACGCACGGAGTTTTACAATGAGTCCTTACGCTCATAAAAAACAATGTGTGCGTGAAGTCTATTTGAGCCATTTTATGCTCAAGGTTATTCAATAACCACTTTACGCTGGAAACCTATGACAGAGCTAGTTTACGCTCATCTTTTTACGCTCTATTCGTTCTAGCCAGTTTGGAACATGGTGTGCCTACGTGGTCTTCATGCCATATATTTCGAAGAACGTGTGTACATGTATCCTATTCTCACTGAAATGATAGGACACGTATCAGCACATACAGAGGATGACTCTGATCGTGGATGGCAGTTGTTAGCGTAAAGACAAATTTTGATACTCCTTTACGCACGGAAGCCCCAGTCTATAAAAAGACTCTCTTTTTTCATACAACAGACACACACAGAGAGACAGGAGAGAATACAGAGATCAGAGCTTCGAGATTTTGATTCTCTAGAGCATTCTTCTTCAACTTTTCTTCCAGAACAGAGTGAAGCAAAGCAGGAAAGCATTCGGCCTCGCCATCAGTGCCCAAGTGCGTCGATACCTTTCTGGTGACTTAGTTCTTCCAAGTTGTTCTACTCCAAGCAGTGATCTTCATCATCATCATATGGTCCAAGGAACAAAGTGATCATTTACAGATCAGACTTCCATAGCAATACTTTCCCAGAATCAAATTTGTACTTCTTGTACTTTTCCTTGTTTTATTTCCAAAAGCCAATTCCTCCAAGGCATTTTGTTAAGTGAAACAAAAATGGCGACTCTGCTGGGGACGACCTTCTCCTCTGACGAGGAGGTGATTGCTCAATATGATGATGTTTCGGTCGGTTCGACCAAGAAGACTCTGGTTGTGCACTTCGACCAGACTGCCTATGAAGAAATGCTCCGAACTGGGGGTGGTTCTCGCCACTCCAATGTTCAAAAGTCTCGCAAAGCGCCAAAAGTTTGGATTCCCAAATCCAAAGTGATTTCTGATCTCTTTGCTGCTTCTGATGACAAGGGAATTCTTCCCACTCCTGTCGTAGGGGCTTCCGTTCATAACGAGGCAGTCCTTACTTCAGAGTTGCACTCGAAGTGTGATGATTTATCTTCCGTTCATAACGGTGAAGATAATCAGGTTTCACGCCCACTGCGTAAAAATCAAGTTTTACGCTCAGTGGGTAAGAACCAAATTTTACGCTCAGTTCATAAGAATGAGTCTCCCATTCGTAATGGGCAGACTCTAAAGTTTGTGCTTCTGGGTGTAAGAATCAGTCTCCCGCCGGTGACGTGGTAGGCCCAAATAAATTACGCTCCTCGCGTAAAACAAAATCTCCCGTTGGTAACGTGGTAGATAACAAGATTTTACGTTCCATGCGTAAAGATAAATCTCATGTCTATGACAGTGTAGATGTAATTCACAATGATGCTCACATGTCAAATGTGAATGTATCTAAACGTGTGTAACGTAAAAATATTGTTGGTAAAGCTCCTGTCCTATACCAACAACCTTCTCATACTGCTTTACGCAGGGTACCAAACTTACAAATCATACGCCAAAAAAATGGAGTCCTGCGTGCTAAATCTCAAGATTTACGCACACAACTCCAAACGCATAAAAATGTACAATTTGGTTCTGCAAATGCAGCCAGTAATCTTCTTTATACACAAGGGACTAGACGTTTTTCTACCCCAAATGTAATAAAGAAGAATACTACATCCACTCCTTCTGACTTACACGAATTGCTAATGCAAAAGCGTGAGAATAGACAATCTCCGGTGACATTCCCCCAAGAAAAACATCATTGTGAATATCACCAGGTTGTGATCAACTGTTGTTGTTCAGCTTCAAGACGATCAGTTTTTGATCGATTGAGTCTCAATGCACCTCCACATCAAGCTGAAGACCAAGAACATGAGTTGCCATATGCATCAGTCAAGATGGCATCTTATACTAATAGAGGACGACATCCAAGATGGAATACGTCCCAAACTCCAAGTCAACAACAGTTCAACAGGCTTCTTGATTCCTTTAAAGGAGTATATCAGAATACTCGATCAAGAAGACAAAGACAATTGCAGACTTCTGATTCAGAAGCTGGGGGTACTCAATCTTTTGAGTCTGATACCGATAGCGTGGATTCGTACTTTTATACAAATCCTTCTGTATCTTCAAGGGAGGTCGAATCCTACGCTGTTGGGGATGAACCAGAGACGTCATCTGTCAATACAGAGCAGCGTCTCACCACCGCTGAGCAATCACTGAAGGATATGCTTTATATGGTGCAAAGCATGCATCAAATAATTTTGAATCAGCAAACTGATTAGCCAACAGTAGTGATACCGGCACCAGTAGCAGCACAAACTCAAGATAGTCAAGGGGCTAAAATACCTTTGAACATTCAAGAACCTGCTGCTAATCAAAATTCTGCATCTCCGGATCCCATCGTTCCTGAAGATGTATCACCTCCAGTATGGGTCATGGTACATCCAACGGCTACTCAGTCAAATGTGCTTCCTCAAATCACTGAAGCCATTCAAGCAGTGCGTGAACTTAAAGCACAGTTTGAAGTTTTGAGGCACAAAGGTCAGCTCCAGAGGTTAGGGATTAAGCAACCTTATCCTCCTTATTGGAATGATGTACCCTTTCCACCAAAGTTCAAGCCACAATCTATGGTTTTGTTCGATGGAAAAGCATCTCCCAGTCAATATATCAATTACTTTGATATTATGACTGTACACTTGCAGAAAAATGATGCTCTTCTCACTCGAGTGTTCATCGGGTGCCTCACGGGTTCAGCTTATGACTGGTATCGTAGCTTACCCGATAATTCTATTTCGTCTTTTGACGAATTCAAAGCAATGTTCCTCTCCCGCTTCTATGAAGGAGGTATGGACATGAACATGTCCTTCTTGATAGAAATCAAACAAAAGGAGAAAGAGGATACTCGGACGTTCATTGAACGTTTCCGACAGGCTACTCTAAAGATGCCTCATGGTATGCCAGATTCGGCATTGATTGACACATGCAAGATGAATCTGCGACCATCCATCGCTGTCTTCACGGGTTCCCAATTCACAGATTGGGCTTCGTTCATCATAGCAGTAGTTTCTGCCGAGACCAATGGTAGGTTGGCTCGCGAACACGGGATGATTTTCGCTTCAGAAGATAAAGGGAAGAAAAATAATCCTGGCAATAATCCTGACAATCGTAATGTGAAGGGAAAAGATACTCTTATGGTTAATCTTTCCAAGAACAAAACGACGCCGAGTAATCAGGAATCTTCCAGACCAAAGGAAGAATACTCCTTCGACGAAAGTGATATCCCAGCGATATTTTATTGTCTGGTGAAAAGTGGTAAACTTCATATTCCAGAGCCAAAGAGGCCTAATGAGGTGAATCTGACTGACAATCCCAAGTATTGTATCTATCATAGATACATTAATCATCCTACCAGTGCTTGCTATGTCTTGAAAAAGAAGATCCAAGAGCAAATAAATGGTGGTGCCATCGCTTTAACCAATGATGACCATACGGTGACAACCAATATGGTTTCTCTTCAGTTTGGAGATTTTCCTCCACAGCAAGTCCCAGATGGAATTATCCCAATTTTGAAGGCGACGATGAAGATTGTGAATATCCCGCCTGCCAGGGAAGAAAATACAGGATTGCTGCCTCTCACATTGAAGAATGGTGAAATCATGTGGGTACATCCTGACTTAGTGCCTGAGTTGGAAAATGAAGGTAAAACTTTAAAATCCAAGAAAGACAAGAAAGTCAAAACTTGCAACATGATTTCTCATGTTATTCCAGATTTTGATGACTTAGATCATCTATGGGATGGCCTCCTCTTGAAGATAGACTAAAAGGATTAAACATCTGTCCTCCAAGTCTAGCTCCTCCTACCAAGCTCAAGCTTACTCATCAGCAGTGGCTAGCCATGAATAGTGTTCCTTTATACCGGGCACAACAAGTCTTTGCTGCATATGAAAAAGCTCCAACAGGGATTTTTCCTCGTATCCCAAATCCTTCTCCTCCCTTAACTACAGAGATGTCTATGATTCACTCTCCCGTAGTTGCAGAGGTTTCTTCCTCTTCCTGTGCTAAAACACCTGTTCAAAGTTCACTGCCTATCCACTTGTATAGTCAGCAATCTGTCCTTCTCATGAAGAAGATGGGTTACAACTTTCAAAAGGCGAAAGGTTTGAACCATGATAAAGGAATACGTCTTCCTCTACAAATTCAAAATCAGAATTCCACTGCTGGATTGGGATCTGAAGTTCCTTGTAACAACCCTCACAAGAAGAAGGCTAAGGGAAAAAAGACTAAATCCTGTAATATGGTACTTTCTTCTCCTGAGCCTGAGGAAGAAACTTTTGCTGGTACAAGATCTGGAAAAGAGTACCACAAAGACTATGAGGGATCCTCCAAAGAAGCAGAAAATGTAGTGGAGACACTACCAGTTCAACCTTCTCCTGTTTCTGCTAGACCGTCTGCGGTTGAGAAGGGAAAACAGAAGGCAGTACGCTTTGATATCCCATTAAAGTCTGCTTCCAGTCAGGAGGCGGTGATGAAGCCTTACAAGTTCGATATTCTAGCTCAGTTAGCCAATACTCCGGCTAGATTGTCTATATTTGAACTGCTTTGCCTTTCCAGAGAAAGCAGAGAGACTTTGAGCAAAGCTTTACTTCAAGCAGATTCATGCTTGGCTCAACTCAAGACTCCCGATAATATGCCAGTGTCATGTCCACAATGTCATAGCGTGATGGAAGCAATTCCCAACATCACCCTTACACAAGAGGATATGTTATTGAAACACAACAAGCATGATAGGCCTCTGTGCTACACTGGATATATCGGATCAACAGAAGTTGACAGGATCTACATTGATCCCGGATCCTCAATTAGCATAATTCTTCAGAGTATGCTAAGACCTCTGAGGATTCCTACTAGTGAGCTGACTTACACTAGTACCACTATTGTTGGTTTTAACTCTGGCAAGAGTAAACCACTGGGAAGATTCGGCTGCAGATTCAGATTGGTGATCTTCGAACCATGGTGACTTTCTATGTTATCAACTCGGATGTATCCTACAATATTCTTCTCGGAAGACCATGGATTCATGAGCACAATATTGTGCCTTCAACTCTCCACCAATGCTTCAAATAAGTGGATTCCCAAGGAGTTGTGAAAACTGAATTTGCTGATATTAATCCTTTCAAGGGTGTCGAAGCCTACTTCTCTGATTCAGGGCTTTATAAACTAGAGCATATGAAAGAGATATCAGACATGGCTGAAGAATTATCATCTGAGGATCAGTCTATTAATGAAGATCCGCCATAGGAACAACCCTTGAAGTTCACGGTCAAGGGACGAATCCAATCTCAACCTGTTAATGATCAACCTTTGATAATCAAGGTTAAAGGAAGAACTCAAACTTCATCAGAGGAATCAATAAAAATTCCTGCTAAGAGCTAAGTTCAACCTTTTATGATCAAAGTCAAAGGGCGTACTTCTGGTACGAATGATCCAGAATCACCATTGATCGTCAATATTGGCAACTCTATTAAGAGGTCGGATGATGGTCCACTGTTGATTAATCCGAAACATAGCAATCAGATTGTAAATGATGTAAATATCGCTCATCTCTTTGATATCAATGAAGATTTCCGTTTCGAGTATATGGCTGTCAAGTTTATTGAGAGAATGACGTTATCTTCTGATCATCAAAGTCATCAAAATAAAGACAACATAGAGCCGGAAAAAACTTTATACATTGATCATAAGGAGAATTCATTTCCTCTTCATGTCGATGTCGGACCTTATGCTCAAAGGTTTCTGACATCTTCTCCCTGCCCGCTTCCTGTAGCCGCTTCATCACAAGCTTGCGTAACTTTCAGACGATACGAAGAATCCTA
Organism: Iris pallida; assembly: GCA_029216955.1. Taxonomy (NCBI): domain Eukaryota; kingdom Viridiplantae; phylum Streptophyta; class Magnoliopsida; order Asparagales; family Iridaceae; genus Iris; species Iris pallida. The sequence continues at coordinate 1,521,750 of JANAVB010016197.1, read as the reverse complement.
TTTCGTGGTCCCATCTGATAAGAAAAACAAGCGCCAAATTGTGTTTGGCCTGGCCAAAAATATCCCTGTTACTCAGACAGATGATCTGAAGGATAAAGATAAAGGAAGAATCTGAATTGACAAATATAGTCAACAATCCATCAAGATCATCCAGAATATGGGATATGATTTGAAGACTATGCAAGGTCTTAATCAAGGCAAGGGTAGACGACTACCATTATGTGGTGATCCATTTTACCAGAAGACTCGTCATGGGTTGGGATATGATCCGTCCTATATTTTTGATGACGATATACAAGAAGAATTCTCTTCTAGCTCTTCGCAATCATCAGATTCGGAAGAAATTCTATTCATCGAATTCGATGTATCTCATTCCTCATATTATGAATCCGAGCAAATATTCTCGGTCAATATGGTTCAAACCGATGATGAATCAGAGCCATTTGAGAATGATCCTTGAGGATAATCTCCTCTATCTTGAAAAATATAATGGGTTATTCATGACACATATATTCAATGACATCTGTCTTATTATCCCCCAGCTACTAAGGTTTGGTCAAGCTGACTACTCATCTCTTTTCTTATATCTTGCCGATTGGCGCATGAAGTTGGATTCGTTATTTATCACGATCTTAAGTCCTCTGAATGAATATCAAATCTTCTTACCTATCATGTCTATTTGACCTCTGCATAGATTTTTCATCTACTTTTATATACTGTCATGTTCATATTACCTCTGATAAGTATTTCATTTTTATCTATCATGTTCATTTGACCTCTGCATAGATATTGATCTACTCTTCTTTGAGTTCTTACATACCATCACGTCTACATTACCTCTGATGGTATTCTCAAACAGATATTAATCTTCTGTCTCATCAGACGATTAATTAGATTTATTATTTTTATCATGTTCTCATAACCGCTGGATGAATATTAAATCTACTTATCTATCATGTCCATATTACCTCTGGATAGATATAATGTATTGAGTTTAAAAGACTTGTCATGTTCCTATAACCTCTGATAAGTGTCTCCTATATCATACCTATTGTTTCAAATAAACGATAGGATCATAAAACATATATTCCATTCATCTTGGAAACATTGCAAAATGGATTACAAGATATTCTTTTAAAGAGGAATAGAAATATCTAGAAGTAATTGCCGTAGTTCTTCTAGCCGATTACCAAGAGAACTCATAACTTTCTTTGTAGCCTCGGCACGTCGAGCCTCAGGGGTGCAAATGTAAGAAAGTTTAGCGAAGGTGGTTATTAAACCCTTCTTAGCTTCATCAAGGGTCCTGATAGGTGATTCAGCCCCGAAGGCTTTCTCTTCTAAAACTGAGCTCTGGGTGAGGTGCAGATTTCGAGCTTCGATCATCTTATCTCTTTCAGCCTTAAGGCGAGCTAACCCTGCTTCGAACTCATGGATTTCATGATTTTTGTTCTGAATATCTATGTTCAGAGTATCATAAGCTACCCTGTGACTATGAAGTGAGGGATTTATCCCAGCCAAGAATGCTTTCTCTTTGGCAACCTTCTGACTATGTTCACGAAGAGATTTATTGTATGTAGCTTCCTGAGAAAGGTAATCGGCTGTTAAGGCTTCATATTCCTCCTCAATAAGACTTTCTACAGCTCTACTTGATAGCCTGAGATATTCTCTGATTGGTTGTTCAAGATCCCCCACAATTTTCTCCAATTTGGTAGCTCTCTCTGCATCACTGAACAGAGCAACGTTATTTATGGTCGAAGCCATTGCCGTCTTCAAAGTCTCATAATTGAGGCCCTCATTTAGGACCATTTTTATCAAGGTTGCCAAACTTTTGTAAAAGGTGTCGGTATAAATCTCAATTAGGAGATTCTTTTCTGTGTTGGAACTTGGCCTGGCAACAATATCCAACAGGTCTTTTTCTGGGAGATCAGAAACATATATCAGTGGTACAACAGCAGAGTGAGACGAAGTCGTTGCTGCTACTACCGTTATAGCCAATTGGTCCCCAGACGCTTTAGGGATTGTATCTCCCATCGGTGTAACAACAGACAGGGATGGAGCTGGTGTCGTCACTGCTATTATTTGGTTCCCAGGAATCTCAGGAGCAATTTCTTCAATATTTGTCACTCCAGCCATTTCTGGAGTGCTAACGGCGGTAATATTGGTGGATATGATGACAGCTACAGGAGCGGATTCAGATTCTGGCATTGGCTTGTCAAAAACTAGTACTTAATCAGTTACGACAGCAGAGGATGTTATTATTCCCCCAGTTTCTAATTGAAGTTCAAATATGCCCCCGGCACGTCCTTCAATTGGTTGCTCCACAGGATTCTCTACTGCTTCAGTTGTGGTGATACTTTCTACAGTTGATTCTTTATTCAAGTCTGGGTTTTCTCCAGTAGCCCCATCATTACCTACGGTGGGGTCGACTCTAGTCTTCTCTTGGTGCTGATCCTCAGCAAGAGAAGATGCTTCGGATTGTGCTTCTTTTGCCTCAAATGATGGAGGACGCTCTTCTCGAGACTCCACCTCAGGCTTTTGCACTCCCTCCTCCTCGGCATCCGCGCTTTCCGAAGAAGAAGATTCATCTTCAGATTCCTCATTCTCTTCATAGATTTCTTCTTCTTGAAGAGGAGCCACAGGCTTTGGTGCAATTATGACATCTGCAAAACAAACAAAAACAAGTTAATATACAAAATCATGGTATATAATTCCATATAGGCTTTGTATAATACTTGGAATATGTGCGTTTTTCTCAAGATATGTATCATAATCACCATCCCAATCATCATCCTCAAAATCAAGAGCCGGTTCGTCTGATGGGATGCGTTCTTGATCAGTGGTGGATACAACAGTAGTACCCTCTGCAACCTGGGCTTTGGGCGGTAAAGATAAATGGAGTGAAGTGCTAAGACGTCCAGGAGACAAAAGTGTTATAGCTCCTGATCCAGCTATCGGTGGAGGGGCTGAAGATCCTTCTCCAAGGAGGAATGAGGAAGAACCGACAAGAGGATCCTCTCCAATTAAAATGTCCTTTTCCTCTGGAGTATGGGCTCTTGGTTTAGAGGACCCTTTTGTGGTAGACCTCTTCCATTTTTTCGGAGATTTCATTGGAGACGTGACAGTTGCACTTTGTTTTCTCTTTCGGCCTTTGCCAATGTTGATAGGTTCAGCAGCTGGTTCTCCAATTCCTGTAGGGATAACTACCAGGAATGGATCTGGAATGCCAGTATCGTCAGGGACATCTGCTGGCACCCTGACCTGTTCCTCGATATCTCCTTCCTTAGGCCACCTTAAGCTACCTTTCATATTGTAACCATGGGCAAAAGAACGAATTGAAGCATAGAAGTGGGCATACGTATGGAGTATACGTAATTTTGTGGTGCTAGTGGCAGTCGAAATTCTGAATTTGGCACCAGTCCGAGCAGCACCGAAATACCTCCAACCCATAGCTCCGTCAAGTAATTTCCCATAATAACGGAAATTAGTCAAAGGATTACCAACGTGAAGTTGGTCATATCCAAATTGGCGAGCAAACCTACTGGGTAAGTACGGTTCAAACGCACAACTATCTTCATTTCTGTACATCAGATGAGAAGGCCTGATGCACTGAAGCCAGCTAAAGGCTGACTGTGGCAATACAACTCTTCCTTCAATCTCATCTTCAAACTGGACACCGAAACAATCCGCTGGAACTTGCGGCCGGGTACAGAAGAAGTTCCAACCATAAGAATAATTTAGAACTGCTCGGGTATCTGCCACAGTCGTAGCAATCCATGTAGCTTTGCTGAATTTTTGGAGAAAGACCTCCGCATCATCACCTGGGCCTGGCGGTAACAATCTACAGTTGTGATGCAACAACCAGCCCATCAGATAGGTGTAGGGCATCTCTACTCTAGGAAAAACATTCCGATGAGGAGCATTGTTGATTAACTCCTCGCCGAAAGTTCTTATATCTGCATTTATCCGACACACCATGGCCGACAACAGGTTGATCCTAACTTTAAAAACCAGGCGTACTGCTGGCCATAGCACACTGCGGTGAATTCTGTCAACAGTACCAATACCTGGTACAACCCATCTTCTCAACCATAAGGAAAGAAAGCCTGCCAGCAAAGCTCTCCATGAGATTTTCTGACTACCATATCTGAGGAAGCTCAAGGCTTCGGTTCCGGCAGGAAATTCTCCAGTCTTCGTAGACAGATATTTGTTCGGGAATTTGTAAGTAATCATCATTTCCCGAACCTTGTTAGAGGGGATTGTTGAATCTATGTTGATTACTGGAGCCTTGTTTTCTTGAAATCTTTCTTTATCTTCCTTGGATATCTTATCCTTATGGAAGAAGAGATAAGTCGTCCACTTGTTGATATACGCCAAATGGGATGGACTTTCATGCATCGTGGTACAAATCAGGTAGTGGCACATCAGTTCTTCGTATATCTCAATTAACTGAGGGTTAACTCCTCTGATTTCAGCAAGCTCCCTGTTGGAGGGAACGTATTCTTCATATGGGGCTTCCCCCATTGGCAGCTTCGAGATAAACTGCATCTCATGAAGGGCAAGACCCATTTCACCTTTCGGAGTAGCAAAAGTTCCAGTTGAACTTAAATATATTTCCATCAAGGACAAAAATAAGTTTCCATTTGGAGGAATACCGTAACTGGTGGAAGCTACCGCTTCGTACAGGCCTATATCTTTCAACTCTGCCTCAAAGTTCTTCATCATCCAAAAGCTTATTTGAATCCAGCTCTGGTTGAATGGAGTTAACCATCCTGGCAGTCTGGGGTTGGTTTGAGGATATAATACAGCATCCTTCATAAATTTATTCACAAACATCGGGGTTTGTACTGGCTGTATTAAACCTGAATCTTCGCTGGGATTAGAGCCTAGCATAAGGCCAAAGATAGAAGTAACACCTCCATTGGGAACACTAGCAAAGTATCCCATATCGGTGGCATGCTCCCTCTTAAAAACAATTCTGCCTGGTCGTCCATGACTGCTAGGAGTCAAATTCCACAACATTTGTCGAGGATGAGTAGCATGGACGAATGATGACAAAGGATAATCTCTGTCCATATCTGGAAGGTACATGGCTCTATTTCTAAATTTGAAAACCCAAGACTCCTTCTTGGGGTGAGTCTGGGATTTATAATCAATAGCATCTCCAAATAGAAAGGCTGGTTTTGCGAAGTGTTGTCCATCTAGTGAATTCAACAATTCACCATTTATCATGGATAGCAACAACCTATCCCCTTGAGCTGCTATCAACTGTGCCCTCTCTACCGGATATTCAGGGTTCGACTGAGGAAATTTGACATGAGATAAATCTTCCAAATAGTTCGAACCCACCATGCCAACTGATGATCCGAAAACTTCAGCAAGAGGGTGAACTTGCAAATCCACTGACAGAAGGACAAAAGAAATTAAGTTAGTTCGAAGTCTTTGTGATTGAAGATATTGACTTTTATGCTTACTAAAAGTTGATAAAAGCTTATGAAGCCTTTGTTCTACAAAGTCTCTCAGTGGTTGATGAATTTTACGCTACCACATAATGAAGTGAGCGTAATAAACTTTTTTTTACGCTGGCATGGATAAACATGAGCGTAGTTAAAAGTTTTACGCTGGCACATTTACTATGGGTGGAAGACAAAATTTTACGCTGACACGTGTAACATGGGCGTAGTCTTTTCCTAGTTTACGCTGACACGAACAACGTGGGCGTATGATGTTGTTTCAGTTTTACGCTAACACGTACAACGTGGGCGTAAAGAGCTGAAAATTTGGTCTATCTTCTTCTTCCTCGACGGTCTTTTCCCAGCCAAAGAATAAGGTTTTTACCTATCATAGTTGGAGCCACGGCCGGGTTGGGATTTCGTTGTGGTGTCGATGACTGAGTAGGGTTCTTCACATGATCAGTCGATGAGGAATCGATGGCTGGTTTCTTCCCCTTGCTACCGGCGGCGGATGATTTCTTAGGAGCCATCAGATCAGAGTTTCGAAGAAAGAAAAGGCAAAGAGATTCAAGAAGAGGAGTAAAAGTGTTTTCTCTCTCTCTAAAAAGACCTATTTATAGAGAGATTCAAAATCGGCTGTTGGATATCCCTATAATCACGCTGACTGTTGGATATCCCCGCTCTTACGCGGATGACTATTGCGTATCCCGAATTTTGCGCTCATCAAATCTCAACTTTTACGCTTCTGTTCAAAGTGTTTCAAATTTTGGAGATATTTGAAAACTTTGAAGGGGGTCTTGTATGAGCGTAAAAAGTGCTTCAAAGAAAGAGTCATCTCGTTCATAAGTGGTCAGCTTTACGCCTAATAGAACGGGTAATCTCTTTACGCCCAAGACAAGGCTAGTCGCTTTACGCCTAAGCAGACTGATTGTTTTATGCTGGGGTCTACACTGGTGATTCTTACGCCAAGGACTGAGCAGCCTCTTTCACGCTGGACAAAAGCTATCAAATCTCGCATTTAATGCAGACTTTGACATGAAGATATCAATGGTGGCATTTACCACAGAATTCAATGGAATTTGTCTTATACAAAGACCATTGTTGTCGTTTATAGAGATCGAGCTACTTTACGCTCACTGAATGGTTTCTTTTACGCACGGAGTTTTACAATGAGTCCTTACGCTCATAAAAAACAATGTGTGCATGAAGTCTATTTGAGCCATTTTACGCTCAAGGTTATTCAATAACCACTTTACGCTGGAAACCTATGACAGAGCTAGTTTACGCTCATCTTTTTACGCCCTATTCGTTCTGGCCAGTTTGGAACGTGGTGTGCCTACGTGGTCTTCATGCCATATATTTCGAAGAACGTGTGTACATGTATCCTATTCTCACTGAAATGATGGGACACGTGTCAGCACATACAGAGGATGACTCTGATCGTGGATGGCAGTTGTTAGCGTAAAGACATATTTTGATTCTCCTTTACGCACGGAAGCCCCAGTCTATAAAAAGACTCTTTTTTCTCATACAACAGACACACACAGAGAGACAGCAGAGAATACAGAGATCAGAGCTTCAAGATTTTGATTCTCTAGAGCATTCTTCTTCAACTTTTCTTCCAGAACAGAGTGAAGCAAAGCAGGAAAGCATTCGGCCTCGCCATCAGTGCCCAAGTGCGTCGATACCTTTCTGGTGACTTAGTTCTTCCAAGTTGTTCTACTCCATGCAGTGATCTTCATCATCATCATATGGTCCAAGGAACAAAGTGATCATTTACAGATCAGACTTCCATAGCAATACTTTCCCAGAATCAAATTTGTACTTCTTGTACTTTTCCTTATTTTATTTCCAAAAGCCAATTCCTCCAAGGCATTTTGTTAAGTGAAACATCTTCTATTCTATGGAGCCAAGCTTGGCTGCATCCGACTGCGTCACCAACTCCTCAGCCGTGGAGAAGTTTGTCCCCAGCAGAGTCGCCATCGTGTTTGCCATGAAATATAAAAGAGCAGAACAATTATCGGAGGACTGGACTTTTACTTCACGTTACAAACTCGCTTGTACAAAGAAAGCCTAGGGACGAAAGCCTAGGTACAACAATCTAGGTACAATTATTTATTTCAGATTTTGGGGGGTGATGATAGAGGCTCGGGAAAGCTACGGCAGCTCTGGCTTACTCCTTGGATGATCGGTATGCAGCCTTGGCTCCAGAAGATTGCTTGGCGTTGAAGAAATGGTCTCCTTGCTCTCTCTCTGCTTTTTCTCTCCAAGTATTCTGGTGCTCTTTGATCTCGAAAAAGGGTCCTCTTTCGTAAGGGAATGGCACCTTGCTATTTATAAGAAGGGAATGCCATCATTAGGGTTTACAATGATTGTCCCTTAAAGTGGCGGCGGCCTGTTGATTGATCAATCTGGGCCATTGGTTTTGAGTGTAATAAATCTGGGCCATTAATGTAGATTGTGCCAAATCCTCTCAGTAATTGATGCTGATTGGAATAAATCTCCCTTATGATGATCTGCTGATGTCTGCGAATCTGAATGAATAAGTTTAATTCATTCTCCTGCCACGTGTCCCAGATCATTAGGATTTAACCCAATCTTTGATTGTAGTAAATCTAGGAAAGTGATAGGCTTTATGATACGTGTCCTGGGAGCCATTGAGGGGATCTGAGCCGCATGAGGATTGAGCCGCATAAGCCCGGCCACGTGTCAAGGCTGCTGGAGAGTGGCCCCCGACCCTTCGAATCACATGATAATCTGGACCGCATGGACGTATGTGGCCGCATAACGGGTAACTCCTTCGTGAGCCGCATGAAGATGGTCCTTGTGAGCCGCATGGGGGAGCGTTTGCTTGGGCCGCATAGGGCTGTTTCGATCTGGGCCGCATAAAGCAACTTTGGCCTGAGCCGCATAGAGAGTCTCCGCTCGAGCCGCATATGACTGTCCACGTGTCTAGGCTGCGTAGCATTTTCTGGATCTCGGGGGATTTATGTCAGAGATTTCTTTCTTTTCCCTAGGAGTCTGTCATTATGACAGAGTCATAATTACGTCTTTATGTCAGGGCTGTCGTCTTGTCAGAGCTGTCAGCCGTCCAGGCAATTAATACAGTAAGGGAAGAGTTGCTTGTATGCTACGTGGCACCTCTCTGAGCCGCATGGAGATCACAGAGCCGCATAGACGCGTTAAGCCGCATGGGTTCTCTAAGCCGCATGGGCTTTCTGAACCGCATAAGGTTTCCTGGCAGCATGGCTCTTTCTTTATTATTTTCCATGCTTTTACAACTATCACTACGCCAAACTTACAACTCAAAATTTCACAAACTTATTAATCGTGAATCGTACGACTTAATTTAAAACCTTCAGAATTTATCAAATTTGATCAATCTCACTCATAAATCTTGCAGCAACATTTAAAATTTAAAATCCTTTGCAACTAAATTTATATCTTTTCAAGGATGTATAACTATAACCCAATAAATCATTAACACTTTTCAAAGACCTTCAAAATTCAAATTAAACTTCCAAAAATCAAAATCAATTTCCTTTCTCCATTGTATATAGATTCTAAAATTTCTTTTGTAGTATCAAATAAAAATCAATTCTTCAAACTAGTAATGTTGCTTCTACCCACTTGGATTTAACTAATCCTTCTAGGAAAATATGGTTCCTCTTATCCTTATATCATTATAACTCAAATAGAGTCTCAATGTCTACTAGTTGTCAATGTAATCCTTCTAGCCATATGGTTGACCAATAAGTATATAGTAGTGTAGCCATCTTCCTAACCCTCATTAAACACAAGGAGGCAAGGGTATTGGTAGAAAGAGTTCAAGTAAGATGCAAAAATCAAGGGAGGCAACGAGAGTTCGGAGTTTGGAAATCAAGGAAGGTGATCAAGTATGTGTATGAGATTCCTAGGCTCTAATCCTATATTGCAGGCCCGTTCGGTATAGTCATGTAACCGAAATGGCAAACTTGACCTGCATGGGACACCACAAAAACATGTAACGTCCCAGTACCAAAATATTTGGGACTAGATACGTATCATGCCAGCTGTATACATACGAGTAAATGAAAGGCTCGTATGTATACATAAGCTGTAAAATGTAGAAAGCCATGCTCAAACTAAATCTCATCCACAAATATGAAGTTTTAATGATATAATCAAATAGTCATTTGTACAAACGTTGGGCGGAGACATATCCACTACAAACAAGTTTATTTAAGAAAGAAATATACAAATAAAAGATTTGGTTGAGCGAAGCAAATGACGAATCCAAGAGCAAACATCACGGAGGAAGGAAGACATGGCCTTAGCTAGAGCACCTACAAGAAATCACGAAACACATACTGGAGAGATCACCAGGTCCTCAGAGGGACGTAACACGACACATAATATCATACCATAAACTGAATAGTAAGAGCTCAACAGAAAAAAATATATGAGTAAAGGTTCCTAACCTTTCTATGTGGAATAATGCACTTTAGAAGACAAATTTCTATGCAGGAGATTAGGTGTTCAGCATAGAGGGATAAAAAGTGGCAGTAGGTAGCGCTCATAAGAGACACTATCGGCCATGGGCAAAAAGTAGCGCTCATCCGAGTCACTATCGACCCCGGGACAGTAAGTAGCGCTCATACGAGACACTATTGGCCCAAATCTGTGTGTACTGAACATGTAGCCCCTACGCTGATAACTATCTCCTCCCTTCCTATGATACTATACATGCATCGTCTCCACGACACTGTTTAATCCTTAATAACTGCCAAGTCTTCTACACAAATCTATTAGCAGTTATATCCTAACGCATGGCCTGTATGCACCGATATACAGTCGATACGCCAGTCCGAAGCTACATGTGACTCACAACTCACACACAACCCATGGCACATCGTGACAGTTTATGAGATGCTCTAAACATATGGTAGTCCCTTAAATCTAAGCCAATTGCATAAAATATAGTAATTTGCATCTACATATAGTTTTGAAAGAACAATATTATATTTGCTAAAAATAAGAAAAAGCATGCATGATATTGAGCAAAAAATTTAAACAGTAAAGGCAAGGTGTCTTGCCTGGTGTTTGTGTGGGGTTCTGACATGTACAAAGTCCTCCAATAGCTCGAGTCGACATCGATATGTCCAGATTCACGAGAAAATAGGAAGAATTATTAGTCATTATCATGGAAGAAAAAAAATCGCAAGAAGATTTGAAATTCAATATATACATAACTATTTTGGAAAATACTCATAATTCTTGAAAATATATTTTATTTAGTAAAAGTAATTATTTTAAAAGTCGATAAATTTATTTATAATCTTTTTGGAAGATATACTTTTATGAATATTTTTAGATAAATACTAGATAACTCAATTTAGGATCGCCTCTAAAAATATTTTGGATAAATACTAGAGCTGAACAAATATTTTTGGATAAATATCTAGATAAATATTAGAGATAAACAAATATTTTTGGAAGTATACTTGATAGACAAATATACCATAAAACAATTAACCTATCAAATATTAAAAGACAACAAAAAATAAAATATCAATAAACATATATCCAGCAGCTAATGCCGCTTTATCTTTCCTAAAGGAAATAACACTAAATAATAATATAATGATAATAACAAAGAAACCAAAAATGAAACACTCCACAACATAAAGTTAACATAATACTAACAAAAATCTGAACCATCAGCTCCCTTCGTTGGAAACGAGGAGGCTCAAATAAGAATTAGAAAGAAAGAGAGAGAGAGTTAGTGAAAAAAAAGGGTCTGGGAGCTCACGGAGGAAGAGCGGGTTCTCTCCGGTGAAAGGATGACAGCGGCGAAGCGGATGCCCGGGGTCACCGCCTGCATGGCGCGACGGAACTTGCTCGGCTGACCTGGCGGCGCGGGGAAGTGAAGGGACTCGGCCAGGGCCGATGGAATCTCGGGAGGGGTGCACTAAAAGCGGGGTACGACACTGCTCCGGGGACGGCAAAGGAAGTCGCACAGCTTCGGCGCACACGGGGAAGGTCCGATCTCACGGAGGCGGCGAGGTCGGTGAACTCGACGAGGAGTGGGCCGGCACCGGGGAGAAGCCAAGGTCAGGTGAGTGTCTTGGTGTGTTGCGATTGGGGTTTTTGGGCGGTCGCCGATGTTGGCACCGGTGATGGTGAAAACGGTGGTGGTGGTGTGGGGGCACTGCTGGTAGAGGTGGCTGTGATGGTGGTGGTGTTTGTTGGTCGGAGTGGTGCTGCCGTGCGGATGAAGAGGGATTGGCCGTGGAGGGCGGTCGGACAAAGGGCGGTGTGTCACGCCCTAGAACCAGAATACTGGAGAGCGGGGGAATGACTCAGCCAGCTACGTATTACGGGTAGAAGAATACCGTATAATACGATCAATGCTGTCTAACCAGACGAGGGGGTGCATACTACATGAAAGTCTTACTATGGTCACTTCACATCTATTGTCTCAATCATTCAAATAAGAAGCAAAAATAGAGAACATGTAAGGTAAAGCAGTAAGGCGTCCCAAACGCTTAGTCAAAATGTTCTTGAGATCTGGCTTTATAAAACATAGCCAGATGATGAAGCAAGATATACACAATTGTTATCAGCTGCAGTCTGACTTAATTACAATTATGCAAAAGTAAGTACAAGACAATTCGACTAATATGTCGGTCCAAACGGCTAAGTATAAAGTAAACAACAAAATGAGTGGTGAAGTAAGGAACCCACTCGAGTCCTCATGCGATCATTCCTCTAGTATTGACCATCTTGGAGGTGGAAGTAAGCTGGATCCTCGGAAACCGGCTCTAAATCTGGCCATACAAAACCAGAGAGGTTAGACCTCTAATAGCAAGTACCACAAGGAAGCACGACATGAGAACTAAAACAAGTAAGTAAGAGGATATAATAATAGATCTCTGCTTTCTACTAGGATTCACATAACATCACGACACTTCGAACCAACCTCTCAACCAAACAAGGACAGAAGTTGGCCCGTCATGTCCTGACATTCTGATCATCTCAGTTAGGCAACAGAGTAGGTACAGTACACAAACAAATTAATTTAAACGGCCAATCAATTTCTACGGCTTGCTATTGTGAGTTCCAAGTTATCCTGGAATAATACAATAAAGATTCCTTAGTTCTTACTATGTGCGAGCAAGGCTAGTCTATCCAGTCAATCAATTGTGCCAATCATGTAATTAGACGAGTCCCAGCGGAACGCCCGTCGTTAGTATAGCATGTACAATTTAATAATATAAGCAGATACCGTTCCCTGCCCGTGTGACAGATTTACAGTATCTGTGGGAACCAGCCGGCCTGTCGGGCTCTACTAGTCTCAAGAGGGCTGCCATGTAAGAACTCGGGAATCTATTCTCTCCATGCCATCATTATTTTATTTAACTTAAAGCCTCTATGTTAAGCGAAATCCCATGCCGTGGATCATGGTCATTTCAAATGAGTACTTTTGTACGGGGTACGATATGCGCAACTCTACAACGATACCCGTACGGCTATGTTGTAGGTCTTACATAGCGTAATGCAACAATCAAATCTAACCACGGAGTAATCATGCCTTAACCATAAAGTACACATGCTGTTTTTGTAAGATAAATAAATAAATAAATAAATAAATAATTTGAAACCTGCATGTGCCTGTATGTCAATATTCGGGATCTGCTAATCGATTACAATAGTTCATTACATGAACGTGTCTCATTCATTCAATTCAATAAGACGACTAGCCAGTCTCTTAGTTCCAACTAGGAACGCATGATCAATTATTAGTCAATGTCACAATCATTATCAATGGTGACAAGGCATGAAAATCAAATAGTATTCAGTGGGGTCGAGTCTATAACTCCTCAGAGTTAAGTTCCAGCCTTACTGGGTATCCATGGATCAATCAAGACACATGACACATTCCATATAACAATCTGTATTATCAATATTAACCTATCATGATTTATCAAGTTCATGCAAAAAGGCGTAAGGATATAATAGAAGAATTATCATGCCATCATTAAATGAATAAGTTATAGAACAAATAGTAACACCCAGGTTAGAAAGTCACGCCAAGTCTAGTAGGTTATACTAAGGCTAACAAGTCACGCCAACAAGTCCCGCTAAGACCAATAAGTCACGCCAACAAGTCTAGTCGGAGTGAGCGTGAAAAGTGGTAAGAAATTCACGTTGGCACGCACAGTGTGAGCGTGAAGGAAAATTCACGCACTCAATCGTGAGCGTGAAAAGTGAGCGTGGAAAATAGGTGTGAAAGGTAAGTGTGAAAAGTGATAAGAAATTCACGCACGCATGCAAAGATGGTGCGTAACTCAAAATTCACGCTGACATGTAAGGACGTGTGCGTGACTAAAAATTCACGCAAACACATAAAGACGTGTACATGACTGAAAATTCATGCACTCATGCAAAGATGTGTGCGTGACTGAAAATTCACGCACGCTCGTCAAGACGTGAGCGTGACTAAAAATACACGCTGACACGTAGGAACGTGAGCGTGACTGAAAATACACGCAGACACGTAAGAACGTGAGCGTGACTGAAAATACACGCAGACATGTAAGAACGTGTGCGTGACTCAGGAACCTTCGTCCCAAGCCAGAAATGAAGTTCCCATGGTTCAGAACCCATGGACAACCGAAAATACACGCCAAGTTGGGAGATCAAACCCATGGTCAGCCGAAAACACAAAAACTTAGATCTGGGAGAAACAAGCCAACGAAATCAAAAATACTAAGTACTAAACTCTCTCAGGATCGTGAGAGGAAGAATAATGAACCATAAAAATGGTTCTCCAAGCAAGAAGCAAGATTGCACTTGCCTGCTGCTACTGCTGGTAGGTGGAGAAGTGATGAGAGGAAGAAGAAAAAGTAATGGTGAAGGAGAGTAATGAGGAGAGAGAAGGGGATGGAAGCTTTAAATAGGAAAGGGTGGTAGGTGGGGTTATTGGGTCGGGTCCAACCAATGCAACCCGAAAGCAAAGCAGTGGTTAAAAGTAGGAAATAAAATGCAGAAATAAATACAGGAATAAAATTGCAGGAAATAAAATGCAGAAAATTAATTAACATAAATTTAAAGGAATTTAAATACAGGATAATACATGATAAATACTAAATAAATATACATGAGTTGCACATGTATAAAAATACACATTCTTGTATAAAAATACGCATTCTGGGAACGGGGAGTGACATCTCTACCCACCTTAGAAAAATTCCGTCCTCGGAATTTCAAATCCAAGCAGGTAGAAATATCGGAGCTAAACTAATACAAGCAATTCTAGTGAGCAAGCAATCATTTTACCATATCAAAAAAGCAAGTACTATATATGTAAATTCATCAATCCATGATATCAAGTAGCTCTACCCATAAGGTGACAAGCATGAAGAATCAGGACAATCAAGGTATACAGAAAGAGATATACCTTGTGAGTCAAACAGGTGTGGATACCGTGATCGGATATCATCCTCACGTTCCCACGTTGACTCTCCCAAGGAGTGATGACCCCAAGCAACACGGACAAGACTAATTGTTCGGTTCTTGAGTATCTTCTCTCTTCGATCCAAAATAGACACAGGCTGTTCCTCGTAAGACAGGTTGGTACCAACAACCAGCTCAGAGTGATCGAGGACATGGCTTGGGTTCGATACATACCTACGTAACTGAGATACATGAAACACGTCATGCACCTCTCGTAACGAAGGTGGAAGGGATAAACGATAAGCAACATCGCCTACCCGATCAAGGATAACAAATGGGCCCACGTACCGCGGACTCAATTTCCCGCGAACGCCAAATCTAATGACCCCACGAGTAGGTAAGATCCGCAAAAATACGTGGTCCCCAACAGAAAACTCTAGCGGCCTACGATGCTGGTCCGTCCAATGACGATGTCGGTCCTGCACAACTCGAAGTCGCTCTCTAATTCCCTTAACCACTTCAACTGTCTGAACAATCATTTCTGGGCCTAACATCTTCCTCTCCCCGATATCATCCCATACAAGCGGTGACCTGCACTTCTTACCATATAATGCTTCGAATGGCGCCATCTGGATACTGGCTTGATAACTGTTGTTGTATGAGAACTCGACCAAGTGCAGCTGACTCTCCCAAGACCCTCCAAAATCTAGAGTGCAAGCTCGCAACATGTCTTCTAAAGTCTGAATCGTTCGTTCTGATTGCACATCCGTCTGCGGATGGTAATCCGTGCTAAATCTTAACTTGGTACCCAGACTATGATGTAAGCTCTTCCAGAAATGTGATATAAAGCGGGTATCTCGATCCGACACAATACTGACAGGGACTCTATGCTGCCTGACTATCTGTTGTATATACAATTCTGCCAACTTTTCTGTAGATTGCCCTACTCTGAAAGGAAGAAAGTGTGCTACCTTCGTAAGTCGGTCCACTATCACCCAAATAGCGTCCTTACCACTTGGTGATCTCGGTAAACCGGTCACATAGTCTATTGTAATATGCTCCTATTTCCATTCCGGAATAGGAAGCGGTTGCAATAACCCAGCTGGCCTCTGTTGTTCTGCCTTCACTTGCTGACATACCAAGCAACGGGAAACAAATCTAGCTATCTCCCTCTTCATCCCGTTCTACCAGAAATGCTGCTTGATATTTTGGTACATCTTGGTCCCTCCAGGGTGAATAGAATACTGAGAACTGTGAGCTTCTGCCATAACCTCCTGTCTGATATCTCCACTAGGCAAACATAGACGTGATCCAAACCTAAGTGTACCATCTTCATGAATTCTCATCTCCTTCCTGAGTCCTGACTCACATTCTGCCCTAAGCTTCTGAATCCTTGGGTCCTGTGCCTGAGCTGCCTTGATCCTGCCTACCAAGTCGGATTGAACTTGCAGACTTGTTAGAACTCCTACATCACTAGGAAGTATAACTTCGATGCCCATCTCCTGAAGGTCTTCTAAGATATGCCTCTGTGTTATCAACATAAATGTGCCGCCTCTTCTACTAAGAGCGTCTGCTACTACATTAGCCTTGCCTGGGTGATACTGAAGCTCCACATCATAATCCTTGATCAACTCCAGCCATCTTCTCTGCCTCATGTTCAGCTCCTTCTGAGTAAAGATGTACTTCAGACTTTTATGGTCTGTGTACATTTCCACTCGGTCACCATATAAGTAATGCCTCCATAGCTTCAGAGCAAACACTACTGCCGCTAACTCCAAATCATGAGTTGGGTAATTCTTCTCGTGGTCCCGAAGCTGCCTAGATACATATGCTATCACCTTTCCATGTTGCATAAGGACACATCCAAGTCCTTTACCTGACGCATCATAATATACTGTAAAACCTCCGGGTCCAACTAGCAATGTAAGGATAGGTGCTGATATCAACTTCTGCTTCAAAGTCTCAAATGATCCCTGACATTCTGCCGACCAAACGAATGGCACATCCTTCCGGGTCAAGCGGGTCATGGGTGCTGAAAGCCTTACAAAGTCTGACACAAAACTTCTATAATATCCTGCCAATCCCAAGAAACTCCGCACATCTGCTACGGTCTTGGGTACTGGCCAACTTTCTACTGCTTCTACCTTCTTGAAATCCACTGCTACTCCAGCTCCTGATATGATGTGACCCAAAAATGAAATGTGATATGACCAAAACTCACACTTGCTGAGCTTGGCATACAACTGGTTCTCTCTCAGAACCTGTAACACTTTCCTGAGGTGGTCTTCATGCTCCTCTTTACTGGCAAAATATACGAGAATGTCGTCAAGAAACACAACGACAAACTGGTCTAAGTATGGCATAAAGATGCGGTTCATCAAATCTATGAATATTGTTGGAGCATTGGTCTAACCAAACGGCATTACTAAGAATTCATAATGTCCATACTTTGACCTAAATGCTATCTTGGGAATATCTTCCTTCCGAACCCTCACTTGATGGTACCCTGAACGAAGATCTATCTTGGAGAAAACTCTAGCTTTGCTCAACTGATCAAATAAGTCGTCGATCCTGGGTAGTGGGTACTTGTTCTTCATTGTTGCCGCGTTAAGCTTCCTGTAGTCAATGCACAATCTGGATGACCCATCCTTCTTCCCCACAAGTACCACTGGTGCTACCTACGGTGACACGCTAGCTTGGATGAACTTCTTCTCCTTCAGTTCCTCTATGTGCTGATATACCTTGGCCTGCTCTGAATCCGCCATTCTATAAACTCGATCTGATATCGGTTTAGTTCCTGGTGCCAATTATATACTGAACTCAATATCTCTAACTGGTGGTAGACCTGGAAGTTCTTCGGGAAATACATCTAGAAATTCTTCAACTACCTTCGAAATCTGAACTTCTTCCATTGCCGTTATTACTCCCTGCTCATGCTGAGTTGCTTCTGATCTGACTAAGGTGAATCTCTTTATGCCTGGAATATCAAAAGATACACTCCCTCTACGATAATCTATTGTCGCATGACTGTCTTTCAGCCAGTCCATGCCTAAGATAAGGTCGAAATTTCCAACAAGAAATTCTATCAACCGTGCGGGTAAGGAATGCCCGCAAACTACAATGCTACATGCTAAAGTAACTCTACTAACCCCTATGAGCCCATTACCAGTGAGTATATTCAACCTCCCTGGCAATGCCTCAAACTCCATTCCTAGTCGTGTCGTAAATTGTGCAGATATAAATGAATGGGATGCTCCCGAATCAAACAATGCTACTGCGAGATATAAGGTGACGAGAATGTTACCTGCCACAACATCTCCCGATGCCAATGCCTCCTCCAAGGACAGAGTGAATGCTTGCCCTCGACCTCCTTGCTGATTTTCATGCTGCGACCTAGCCTGATGCTTCTGCTGGCCCCTTCCTTGATGATGCTGGGGTGGTCTATGCTGGTGTTGCTGCATCGGCGGCCCCTGCTGTCGAAACATCTGAGCCTGCGGCAGTAACGGACGCTGTGCCAACGGCCTTACTGCCACCGCTGGTCCTCGATACTGGCCTGCCCCTGGTGCTGGCAGAGCAGGAAACTGCTACCCTGGTCCTCCTGTCCTCGAATTCATGGGACATGTGGTAACCCGATGATCTGGATTTCTACATATCAGACACAGTCCATTCAATGTCCGACACACATCTCTAGTGTGCCCCATCTTCCCACAATAAGTGCAGCCCGCCGGGGGTTGCTGGTTCTTCCTCTGATGCTGTTGCTGCTGCCTGGGTGGTAGTGCTGGTCCTCGTAGCCACATCGTGGATACGAATGCCAGTGGATGGTGCTATTGTTCGGGGCGCTGCTTCCCCTCCTCCTTCAATCTGACTGTGGGATCTCTTCTGACCCCCAGTCCTCACCACAAGCCTCTGAATGGTGATCTTATGCCTTCGAGTTGCCGTTAATACTTCGTCAAAAGTTTGGTAATTGTGCCCCTCTATCAATTGCAAGAGCTCAAGATGAAACCCTTGCTAAAACCTCATAGCCCTCTGGCGCTCTGTCGCTACCATCTCTGGGGCGAATCTACTCAATCTGCAGAACTCCGCTACATAAGCATCTACAGTCTTGTCGGCCTGCCTGAGGTTGATAAACTTTTGTTGTAGCTCAAACTGCGCCACAACTCCATAGTACTTGGTCTTGAATCTTGCAGTGAAATCGTCCCAAGCCACAGGATGTCTGATGCCCACTTCCTCTGATTCCCACCAATCACGCGCGAGATCCTGAAGTAACAACTTCACTAGATCCACACGTTCTTCTATCGGTACCTTAGCTGCTATCAGAATAGCCTCAATATCCTTAAGCTATGCATCTGCTGAGATGGCATCCTCCGTGCCCTCGAAACGGCGGAGATTGTACTTGCAAAACCTGGCTGATGCTCCTGAATCAGTCCTCACTTCTCTTTCCAAAGCCGTCTGCAGTCTTTGGTTGAGCAACACATTCTGCTCTTGTAGCTGAGTGTGCATGCGTTGCTGGGCCAACATCTGATGTTGCTGAGTAGCCATCATTTCTCTCATGATCTCCAGAAGGGCTGGTGTGTCCACTTGGGTAGGTGGAACTATTGGTGGTGGTGGAACATCCGGATACTGCGATCCAGCTGCTGCTTCCACTATCACTTCTTCCTGGGTAGCCTCCTGAAGTAGTACCGGCCCTTGTTGTTGACCAGCATGGTCAGGTTGTCCATGTTGCCCCTGCTGTTGTCCAGCTCTGACCGATGCGGACAAAGTGCCCCTAAGAAAAGAGATAAGAGAACAATCAAACAACCGGACATGAAGGATCAATCAAGTCAAAGGATACTGGAATGTCAAGCAAGGGTTGAGAATAACGAATTATGAGATCAAGGGGGAAACACGTGTGATTGAGACATCCTATAAATCAAAACACCCCACAAGTCTGAAATCAGACCTGCATGGGCCACCACTAAAACCTTGTCACGCCCCAGAACCAGAATACTAGAGAGCGGGGGAATGACTCAGCCAGCTACGTATTACGGGTAGAAGAATACCGTATAATACGATCAATGTTGTCTAACCAGACGAGGGGGTGCATACTACATAAAAGTCTTACTATGGTCACTTCACATCTATTGTCTCAATCATTCAAACAAGAAGTAAAAATAGAGAACATGTAAGGTAAAGCAGTAAGGCGTCCCAAACGCTTAGTCAAAATGTTTTTGAGATCTGGCTTTACAAAACATAGCCAGATGATGAAGCAAGATATACACAATTGTTATCAGCTGCAGTCTGACTTAATTACAATTATACAAAAGTAAGTACAAGACAATCCGACTAACATGTCGGTGCCAAACGGCTAAGTATAAAGTAAACAACAAAACGAGTGGTGAAGTAAGGAACCCACTCGAGTCCTCCTGCGATCATTCCTCTAGTATTGACCATCTTGGTGGTGGAAGTAAGTTGGATCCTCGGGAACCGGCTCTAAATCTGGCCATGCAAAACCAGAGAGATTAGACCTCTAATAGCAAGTACCACAAGGAAGCACGACATGAGAACTAAAACAAGTAAGTAAGAGGATATAATAATAGATCTCTGCTTTCCACTAGGATTCACATAACATCACGACACTTCGAACCAACCTCTCAACCAAATAAGGACAGAAGTTGGCCCATCATGTCCTGACATTCTGATCATCTCAGTTAGGCAACAGAGTAGGTACAGTACACAAACAAATTAATTTAAACGGCCAATCAATTTCTACGGCTTGCTATTGTGAGTTCCAAGTTATCCTGGAATAATGCAATAAAGATTCCTCAGTTCTTACTATGTGCGAGCAAGGCTAGTCTATCCAGTCAATCAATTGCGCCAATCATGTAATTAGACGAGTCCCAGCGGGACGCCCGCCGTTAATATAGCATGTACAATTTAATAATATAAGCAGATACCGTTCCCTGCCCGTGTGACAGATTTACAGTATCTGTGGGAACCAGCCGGCCTGTCGGGCTCTACTAGTCCCAAGAGGGCTGCCATGTAAGAACTCGGGAATCCATTCTCTCCATGCCATCATTATTTTATTTAACTTAAAGCCTCTATGTTAAGCAAAATCCCATGCCGTGGATCATGGTCATTTCAAAAGAGTACTTTTGTACGGGGTACGATATGCGCAACTCTACAACGATACCCGTGCGGCTATGTTGTAGGTCTTACATAGCGTAATGCAACAATCAAATCTAACCACGGAGTAATCATGCCTTGACCATAAAGTACACATGCTATTTTTGTAAGATAAATAAATAACTAAATAAATAAATAAATAATTTGAAACCTGCATGTGCCTGTATGCCAATATTCGGGATCGGCTAATCGATTGCAATAGTTCATTACATGAACGTGTCTCATTCATTCAATTCAATAAGACGACTAGCCAGTCTCTTAGTTCCAACTAGGAACGCATGATCAATTATTAGTCAATGTCACAATCATTATCAATGGTGACAAGGCATGAAAATCAAATAGTATTCAGTGGGGTCGAGTCTATAACTCCTCAGAGTTAAGTTCCAGCCTTACTGGGTATCCATGGATCAATCAAGACACATGACACATTCCACATAACAATCTGTATTATCAATATTAACCTATCATGATTTATCAAGTTCATGCAAAAAGGCGTAAGGATATAATAGAAGAATTATCATGCCATCATTAAATGAATAAGTTATAGAACAAATAGTAACACCCAGGTTAGAAAGTCACGCCAAGTCTAGTAGGTTATACTAAGGCTAACAAGTCACGCCAACAAGTCCCGCTAAGACCAATAAGTCACGCCAACAAGTCTAGTCGGAGTGAGCGTGAAAAGTGGTAAGAAATTCACGTTGGCACGCACAGTCTGAGCGTGAAGGGAAATTCACGCACTCAATCGTGAGCGTGAAAAGTGAGCGTGGAAAATAGGCGTGAAAGGTAAGTGTGAAAAGTGATAAGAAATTCACGCACGCATGCAAAGATGGTGCGCAACTCAAAATTCACGCTGACATGTAAGGACGTGTGCGTGACTAAAAATTCACGCAAACACGTAAAGACGTGTGCATGACTGAAAATTCACGCACTCATGCAAAGATGTGTACGTGACTGAAAATTCACGCACGCTCGTCAAGACGTGAGCGTGACTAAAAATACACGCTGGCACGTAGGAACGTGAGCGTGACTGAAAATACACGCAGACACGTAAGAACGTGAGCGTGACTGAAAATACACGCAGACACGTAAGAACGTGTGCGTGACTCAGGAACCTTCGTCCCAAGCCAGAAATGAAGTTCCCATGGTTCAGAACCCATGGACAACCGAGAATACACGCCAAGTTGGGAGATCAAACCCATGGTCAGCCGAAAACACAAAAACTTAGATCTGGGAGAAATAAGCCAACGAAATCTAAAATACTAAGTACTAAACTCTCTCAGGATCGTAAGAGGAAGAATAATGAACCATAAAAATAGTTCTCCAAGCAAGAAGCAAGATTGCACTTGCCTGCTGCTACTGCTGGTAGGTGGAGAAGTGATGAGAGGAAGAAGAAGAAGTAATGGTGAAGGAGAGTAATGAGGAGAGAGAAGGAGATGGAAGCTTTAAATAGGGAAGGGTGGTAGGTGGGGTTATTGGGTCAGGTCCAACCAATGCAACCCGAAAGCAAAGCAGTGGTTAAAAGCAGGAAATAAAATACAGAAATAAATGCAGGAATAAAATTGCATGAAATAAAATGCAAAAAATTAATTAACATGAATTTAAAGGAATTTAAATACAGGATAATACATGATAAATACTAAATAAATATACATGATTTGCACATGTATAAAAATACGCATTCTTGTATAAAAATACGTATTCTGGGAACGGGAAGTGACACGGTGTCTGCCGCGGGTTCGGATGGTGGTGCTGATGGCGGTATGACGAGGTTGGGATCGACTGTGGGGCAGCGGGTGGTCGGAACGGGGTGAAAGAGGAGGTGATTTGGGTCTGTGATGATATGGTCGCAGGGGACGGAGTCGAAGTAGGACGGTTGTACAGTCCGTATCGGGTACGTCCGATATGGTGGGGGTGAGGGTCGGATTTGTCGGCCTCGGTTCCGACTAATGTATCTGTAAAAAAAAGTATAGTGGATGGACAGGGAACACAGACACGATGCACGAGTGGTTAGGAATTATTTGTGGAGATGATGGATGGTAAAATCAATAGGGAGCTCCCATATATATAGGGTTGAGGACTTCTTGCTAGATTAGGATTAGGGTGTATTTAAATCCCAATAGATAATTTCGTCATAATGCCTTATATAGGGTTGAGGACTTCTTGCTCAATTAAAAGTGACTCAATAAAATATAATCATATATAAACTAGATAATGCCTTTTATTTAATCTAAAAAAATCTATTTAAAAAAATCTTTTTTTTTACTTTTAGTTATCATGATTTATTAAATCTTAACTCAAACAATGTTTTAAAATAACTTTTTTTCGAAATAATAAATAATATCATTAAATTAATTTTGAAAATACAATTATTTTCATGAATTTAAAGTCATGTATCTAGTATGTAAAAGAATATTTATGTAAAACATCATTTTTGAAATTAACAATTATATAAAAGTAAATAACCCTTTTTTTATTAAATCAATACAGAAGATAATGTAAATAAGTAAATAAATTATTTATCACGTGAAATTTGAACCTATGAAATCCATAATAAAATATTTTTATGAAATATGTATCTCGCACATATTCGCACTCGACGAGCAAATACAAAAATGCAAATTCGCACGAGCTGTACAATTAAGAGAATTCGAACTTGCACGTGCCGTACAAATACGAAGTACTATTTAAATACCCTTAATAAAAATTTTATTTTAAAAAAATCGTAGTAGAAATTTTTAGGGGGTTTACAGTCTACGAGGTCTACTTGCAGAAAATAAATAATGTCTACGGTCGGATCACACATCCTTGGTACTTCTCATTCCCGACTCAATAATTTATGATAGAATATAAAATGACAAAAACCACATAACCAATGGCCAATAATGAAATATAGTAAAAATTAATATCGAAAATAGACAATAAACTGTACTCGCCTGGTGTCCTGAGCTGCTGGCACAGGTCAGACTCCGAATCGAAAACCCCAAAACCTAATTATAAAGCAATAGGATCAATACACCAGAATACAATGAGCCTATCCAGAATAGGATCAATATTGTCTAATGCCCCCAATCTATTTTGCAATATGCAACATTGTATATTATGTGTCATAGGGTCATGCCTACATGTCTTCCTATATGTGAACTTATCTTAGGATACCCTTTTGCTAATACAGTAACATTCAGTTTAAACAATGTTGATCCCATCACTTCCACAATCATGAAAGATGTCTATTGTAGGTACTCTTAGACACTAACCCCTGTCCTAGGCTACAGTGTTACCTGTATCTGTTCCTTATTACTCTTCTTCTTGTTATTATTCAAGGCACGCTATTTAGCTACCCTTCTAGTCTCCTTACACTTAATCTTCCTGAATATCACACTCCTATTTGTTATAAGAGTATTTACTCTACTTCAGTTATTCTACAGGCCATCCAACACTTCCCCTTTCTACCTAACCAAGTCCCTGTGCAGAAGTGTGCAATGTTTGCATTTTCAGTTTATTTCCTAGTCTCCCCTTTATGATGTCTCTGGTGTCCTATTTAGAATCTGATACCAGGGGTCAACACTAAGGTAGCCTCCAAACTGGTACCAATTATTATCCCTAGAGCTCTCTTAAAGAGAATGCTCTCAACTATTGGACAATGCCTAGCTTGTATTAGTAGTGGCCAAATCGAGTATTTCCTAATACAAGGCCATGTGTCCTGGCAGGGGTAAAAGGGGGTGAATACCTACTTTAGTTTATACCAGGTACACTTATTCCTATTGTGCTCATTAGTCATTAGCCCCCATCTAAAGGGGTTTTCCCCATCACCCATATATGATAATTGATATCAGGGATCATCTACTCATTCACAGAGGGTTTACACCTCCTAGTTATGGCCAGTAGTCGTAGCTTCTATCCCATCTTTCAGTTGTTTCATTCGAATACTCAAGGGAACCTAATCCTAAGGCAAGGAGTAGAACTGAGTTGAATTTGAGAGGCCTATTCTCAACCATTACCTTCTAAACAACCAATAGTGTACAATGGTCTATCCCTGGGAATCGTGTGATACTGAGAGTACAATATGCACAAGGAGTATACAAGGATATAGGTATTCAATAAATACAATATGGAAGTGAAACGTACATCACAATATGTATCTAGTGAATACAAGGGGATAATATCCCAAAAAAAAGATCCGTATAGTACCAATCCGTGATAACAACGTGTCAGCATCAAGTACAGTAATCTAGAGCAAGAATGTA
Source organism: Iris pallida (assembly GCA_029216955.1). Lineage (NCBI taxonomy): Eukaryota > Viridiplantae > Streptophyta > Magnoliopsida > Asparagales > Iridaceae > Iris > Iris pallida. The sequence goes on along the minus strand of JANAVB010016197.1, from coordinate 1,496,456 downwards.
AATCCAAACAAGTATGAAACGGTCAGAGAATGTACTCGCCTCGTATCTGAATGTCTGAAGTAAATGTACTGTCCGAGATGAGATACCTGACTCCTAGTTAGAGCAACACAAGTCAAGATGTATACAGGGGATGATATATGAAATGTACAATGCATCTGCATGCTGTATAGGTCAAACTAGACCAAAGTCAACTCTCGGTCAACTCTACTCAACTAGACTAGTCAAACTAGGTCAACTAGGTCAAGTCCTAGCCCAACAAGTCTAATAAGTCTCACTAGGCCTAACCAAGCCTAGTCTAGCAAGCACACACCAATCACAAGGCTATACAAGCCAAACACAAGCTACACATCAAGGCACATCCTATTCATGCATATTCAACATTATATATATATATATATAAAAAGAGAGGAAGGAACTAACATGTAAGCTATGTGTGTGTGTGAACATGGATGTGTACAAGAAGAGAGAATTCAACACTAGGCCCTATATCTTTGTACCCACATATATACCTATCTATATATATATATATATATATATATATATATATATATATATATATATATATATATATATATATATATATATATATATATATATACACAATAGGATATGTGCCTAAACACATAGCTATCACACATATAGAAATTCCTTACACTTTACACATATATACACATAGGTTAGACAAGCTATATATAGCTATAGGCACACTACATATATAGAAATATGTTCATACATTGTATTTACATAGAGAGATGATAACATGTGATGTGTGTGTGTGAGAATGTCAAACATACCATGTGTGTGTACATTATAAAATGTGTGTGTGTGCTAGAGGGTGAAGTTCATTCTCAGTTTAGTTCCACATTTACATATAAACTAAAGTGAGCTATCCCATAAACTGGTGTAACTAACCACATAAAATGAACCATGTTATCTGAAATCTGCTATTAAGCCAACATCCCATATGCATACAGCTCATGCATTGTCTAATACTGAAATTAACTAACATTTCGAATTAAGGGGTTGAAGGTTAACATTATATTCATAGACATTCCACTATATTGAAAACTGAAATTGGCTTGGCAATAGGAAAAGGAAGGTATATATGCTTACATGGACAGTTCAGTGTTCGAACAACCTAAAATGAACTAACATTCAATCTAAATATCAGCTATGCATTGGTTCTATGTCTACATATGAAATCTGATATTACATTTACAACATTTATACATTATGCATTCATATCTATCATTACATATATACCTTGCATTTATATCTAGCATTCATTATATACTTTCATGCATGCATTTTATATCATTCTTTCATTCATGCATTTATGCATTGCTTACATATATTACATTAATTGCATTCCTACATGCTTTCATTCAACCATATATATACATTAATGTAAAGAGGATATATATCATATATATCATTTCATTCATCTAACATATCATGCATTACATACTCTATATTCATTTAATATCCATACTACATAGGCTCATAGGTTACACAAAATGCATATATCGTATAGTCACTCTTTTACTTAAAACCAATACTGTACCAATTGGGCATTCACTAAATTCTAGGATTAAAGTATGTTGTAGTACTTCATGTTAGCTTTCTGAAACTTCAAACGGTTCGCATTTTCGTGTCCGGAAGCTCCCGAAATTTCAAAAATACCGAAACGCGTTCGTCTTTCGTACAGCTGACACTCAAATAATTTTACAAATATTTACAGAAATAATTTGGCTTATTAAAATATATATTTGGAAAGCTAACTTTGATACGCTTCTTTAAAAAAAATGGGAGGTTAATTGGAGTTATGAGCTAAAAGTTATGGTATTTCTAAGTTGCTCTAGCTACTAAAAACGTGGATAAAAATTATGACGAATTTAGGTAGTTTGAGACAAAAGAAACACAAGTATATAACATAATATATCAAGAAGTCACTCTCTACACTAATATATATATATATATGAGACACTATAGAACATATCTCCAATACAAAAATATGAGATTAAACATGTAATAATTCATTCATACATAACAACAACACATAGTGTGTCCAAATTTGGGGTTTTTCCACATGGACACAACCACAACACAAAGGACACTCCTATGACCTCCAAATGGACACGAAATGGACACAAATGGAGATACAACCATGGGGGGTCATTCCTATGGGTTCAAAATAGACCTATATGCATGAGAAAATGAAAAGGAGAAGGAATTTATACCTCCCGGTAGATCGAATCGAACAAAAGCCTTCCCGGAGCGACACCGACACGTAGAGATTCAAAAAGGACACGAACGAGCTCCGAATCCTCCCAAACTGGGTAGCTTCCTCCTTGACTAGAATGGAGAAGGAAAGAAGAAGATTTGGTGGCAAAATGGAAGGATTTGGTGGAGAAATTGCTAGGGATTGCTCTCTAAAAATTTGGGGAAGAACAAGAGAGAGAGTGTGGATGAGAATAATGAAATGAACTTGAGCCTATCCTCTCCCAAAGTGGCTGGCCATATGGGGCTATTTGTCCTATTATGGTAAGGTCCAAAATGCCCCCACTAACCTATTCTATTAGTATTAGGAAAGGGCTAATTGGTTTGGGCTAAATTAGTCATTCTAAAGTCTCTAATCACACTAACATTATCCATAATAATTAGTCTAACCTCTAACTAAAATATTTCTATCATGTGGGCCATGGCTAACTAATGTGTGGGTCCACTAAAGTCAACACTACCCCCGGGTCCCCGTTTCAAGTCGGATTGAGCTGAAATTCGAACCCGACTCAAATAACCCCAAAACAATATCATAAATAATAAAATAAATTTCAAAAATATTTCAAAAATACAAAATGACAAAAATACCCCTGTTCTTGAATACTGGGGGTGACAAATTCCTCGAAATTAAAACCAAACAATAGTAAAATGTCAAAATCACAAGTCATAATTTTAAATAGTTTAAAAATGATTAAAAATCACCAAAAATTATAATATGAAATAATTATCAATAAATAATAATTATAATTATAAAATTTCAAACTTACCCTCATCTGAAAAATTGGGTGTTACAATCCTACCCACCTTATAAAAATTTCGTCCTCGAAATTAAGATGATCGCACCCCCTTCTAGGTCAAACTTAGTCAAGGGTCAATCACTAGTCAATTTCTCAACATCCAAGTACTTGGTCATCAACTGGTCAACTTCTTAGGGTTTTACCTATGCTAGCTATTTAGGTGTTGGCAACTAGAATTTAGCAAAAGAGAAACTCTATAATAGACTAGCTCTTAACTTCCCAATCCTATCAAGTCACCTATAACTAAATACCTACAAGCTAAGCACATGAATACCAAATACCACATATATATATATATGCTCAAGAACAACAACCCATCACATATATCCTAAGTATATCATCTATATATATATACATGACTGATCAACCAAGGGTTAAGGCAGACTAAACTTATAAGGGTCTGAAACAATGCTTAGAACTAGGTAAGGATGAATGGTCTGAATCAAGGGGACATGGTATCTAGTGAAGGGTCTGCACACTGCCTATAAAGGTGATCAACACAAAGGAACTCAACACGAAGGAAACTTAACTAAAATGAAAAACTGAACCAAGTATAGGCTAAACAACATGTTTATAACCCTATACAACAATGGCCTATAGATACCAACTAACCTATATCCCATATGCCAATATCATCTGCAATCTATCTATGCAAATAGACCTCTCGGTCTTAGGTGAAACTACAACTACTCAAAGGCAGGCTCTGGTCATGGGTGCCTCACTGGAAAAGGTAAGAGAAAGTAGTAATAATCATCAAGGATGTAAGGCATACTAACATCCTATGTGTAACTGGTTGGTATTATAGATAACAGGAGAATTATCTGCAATGGGTTACTATTCTAACACCAATGCTAACTATCACCTCTAGGGAACAGACACTCTACAAGTCATCATACCATTATACTATGAAGGAACTACCTATGAATAAGCTCTACAAAACTAAATATCCCTACTCCTAAGTCATTTATAACAATCAAAAGGGTATGATGTTTAAACCTTCTCAAGATACAATCTGTTAATCATATGCGTCTGTCCAAAATCATGTTGTCCAGAGTCTTCATCATGCTAGTGAGCAAGGCTACGATAATCACAGAGTCCTTGACTAAGGTACGTACCTCTAGGTTCATGGTATTTAAAATTTTCGTACTGCCGCATGCGACGGCGAAAACCTTAAATTCCCATACCCGAGAATACATCCAAAATCTGACTACATGTCCTCACTATGCCAACTAACACGACTATCGAGGATTCTAGATCCCATGATTTAGGCGACCTAGCCCATATAATTTTCTCAAAAGAAAAAAAACAAACACAACAAAAGAGTAATATGACAAAATTAATCAATCACCAAGGAACAGATGGAATCGGATTTCAAGGTAATTATAAAAGACAATTGCGGGAATGGAATTGAGAAGAACAGAACTTGCAGCAAGATCTCCAACGGTCTGTGCATCCTCGACTGTCCTAACGATAGCTCGCCCTACTGGTTTCCTCCAGCCTGATGCTGATACTGCACAAATCTCTGCTGCTGATGCTGCATGAATCACTGCTGCTGCTGAGAGAAACCAAAAATAAAGGGAAAAGTCTCTGTACAGACGGAGGTGCACCTCCAATGTAGCAGAAACGCCAACCTAAGTCGGCACAACAGGAGCTGCGGTCTCGAGGCCCTGATGAACAGGACGAGAGGTGGCCAGCCTCTCGATAGTATCCCTCGAACCGAAGCGATGAGATCGTGTCTTCATAACCATCATGAAAACAGATCAAAATAAGAAGCAATTTCTGAGAATGAAGCAAAAATTCAAAGGAGGACAGTTTATATTCAAAGGGGAGTCAATAAGCAACAATTTACAATTTTAGACAAAAGGAATCTGATTAAGAGTTTTTCCTAATGTGATTGAGTACCTCAAAATATCCTAATCCTACTGCAGGCTATAGTGATACTCTAGTTCGAATACCACTACATAAACTCGACCTGCATGGGCCACCACTAAAAATGTGTCACGACCCGCACCCACTGTGAGGGTACAAGAACGTAACAACGCCCAGCCTACGCCGCAGTGTCGGCGGTAGAACGTTGTTCTAGGTCATGAACTATAACTACATAACATGAATATACTCTCCAAAAGGAGGCCAACACAGAAGTACAACTCAATCACAATCTAAGGTAGAATGTAGCACGATGGAAATAGATAAAAAATCCTCAACTGAGGTACAGCAGAAATAAATAACAAGTCTCAACATCTATAAAATATACAACTCTGAAAATAAAGACAACAGTTTAAACATGAAAAGAGAGGACAGTCTAAGCTATCTACACTATACAAGGTATCATCCTGAGCAGCTGCCTGAACCTCCCCAGGGGTCCAGGTCGCGAGTGTCAACTAGGCAAACTCCAAGTAAGGGTGCAGGGTTCCTCATCATCCTCTGTAAAATTTTCAATAGGTCCAGTCAGGACGGGAGCGAGCACAAAACATCTCACGCAGTTCATATCATATTAGGAAATATAAAGCATGCAATAAAGTAAGGTACATGAAACGCTGAAAGAAAGAAGTATATGAAAAATAGTAGAGATTTGATAACAGGAAATATCTAAATATGATAAGTAAGAACTGTAAGCCTACTGTGATTTAGAGTACAATATGGTTATGTAAACGGTCTTGGAAAATGCAATGGTAACTCCATTGTACGTGGGTGTACAATAGACATATACAATAGTTATACAATCTTGTACAATAGGATTTGATTACATAACCAATTCTACTCCCCCTCCCCAATCAGTACACAAGGATCCACTCTAGTTACGTTATCTTGCACAATAGTGTACAATATTATACAATGGATGTACAATATTATAAAATAGATGTACAATATTATACAATAGTTGTACAATGTTATACAATAGTGTACAATGGTCTATCCCTGGGAATCGTGTGATACTGAGAGTACAATATGCACAAGGAGTATACAAGGATATAGGTATTCAATAAATACAATATGGAAGTGAAACGCACATCACAATATGTATCTAGTGAATACAAGGGGATAACATCCCAAAAAGAAGATACGTATAGTACCAATCCGTGATAACAATGTGTCAGCATCAAGTACAGTAATCTAGAGCAAGAATGTAAATCCAGACAAGTATGAAACGGTCAGAGAATGTACTCGCCTCGTATCTGAATGTCTGAAGTAAATGTACTGTCCGAGATGAGATACCTGACTCCTAGTTAGAGCAACACAAGTCAAGATGTATACAGGGGATGATATATGAAATGTACAATGCATCTGCATGCTGTCTAGGTCAAACTAGACCAAAGTCAACTCTCGGTCAACTCTAGTCAACTAGACTAGTCAAACTAGGTCAACTAGGTCATGTCCTAGCCCAACAAGTCTAATAAGTCTCACTAGGCCTAACCAAGCCTAGTCTAGCAAGCACACACCAATCACAAGGCTATACAAGCTAAACACAAGCTACACATCAAGGCACATCCTATTCATGCATATTCAACATTATATATATATATAAAAAGAGAGGAAGGAACTAACATGTAAGCTATGTGTGTGTGTGAATATGGATGTGTACATGAAGAGAGAATTCAACATTAGGCCCTATATCTTTGTACCCACATATATACCTATCTATATATATATATATATATATATATATATATATATATATATATATATATATATATATATATATATAAAAATAAAAATTATATATATATATATATATATATATATATATATATATATATATATATATATATATATCTACATACACAATAGGATATGTGCCTAAACACATAGCTATCACACATATAGAAATTCCTTACACTTTACACATATATACACATAGGTTAGACATGCTATATACAGCTATAGGCACACTACATATATAGAAATATGTTAATACATTGTATTTACATAGAGAGATGATAACATGTGATGTGTGTGTGTGAGAATGTCAAACATACCATGTGTGTGTACATTATAAAATGTGTGTGTGTGCTAGAGGGTGAAGTTCATTCTCAGTTTAGTTCCACATTTACATATAACTAAAGTGAGCTATCCCATAAACTGGTGTAACTAACCACATAAAATGAACCATGTTATCTGAAATCTGCCATTAAGCCAACATCCCATATGCATACAGCTCATGCATTGTCTAATACTGAAATTAACTAACATTTCGAATTAAGGGGTTGAAGGTTAACATTACATTCATAGAAATTCCACTATATTAAAAACTGAAATTGGCTTGGCAAAAGGAAAAGGAAGGTATATATGCTTACATGGACAGTTCAGTGTTCGAACAACCTAAAATGAACTAACATTCAATCTAAATATCAGCTATGCATTGGTTCTATGTCTACATATGAAATCTGATATTACATTTACAATATTTATACATTATGCATTCATATCTATCATTACATATATACCTTGCATTTATATCTAGCATTCATTATATACTTTCATGCATGCATTGTATATCATTCTTTCATTCATGCATTTATGCATTGCTTACATATATTACATTAATTGCATTCCTACATGCTTGCATTCAACCATATATATACATTAATGTAAAGAGGATAAATATCATATATATATCATTTCATTCATCTAATATATCATGCATTACATACTCTATATTCATTTAATATCCATACTACATAGGCTCATAGGTTACACAAAATGCATATATCGTATAGTCACTCTTTTACTTAAAACCAATACTGTACCAATTGGACAATCACTAAATTCTAGGATTAAAGTATGTTGTAGTACTTCATGTTAGCTTTCCGAAACTTCAAACGGTTTGCATTTTCGTGTCCGGAAGCTCCTGTAATCGCGAAAATACCGAAACACGTTCGTCTTTCGTACAGCTAACACTCAAATAATTTTACAGAACGTTACAGAAAGAATTTGTCTTATTAAAATATATATTTGGAAAGCTAACTTCGATACGCTTCTTTTAAAAAAACGGGAGGTTAATTGGAGTTATGAGCTAAAAGTTATGGTATTTCTAAGTTGCTCTAGCTACTAAAAACGTGGATAAAAATTATGACGAATTTAGGTAGTTTGAGACAAAAGAAACACAAGTATATAACATAATATATCAAGAAGTCACTCTCTACACCAATATATATATATGAGACACTATAGAACACATCTCCAATACAAAAATATGAGATTAAACATGTAATAATTCATTCATACATAACAACAACACATAGTGTGTCCAAATTTGGGGTTTTCCCACATGGACACAACCACAAAACAAAGGACACTCCTATGACCTCCAAATGGACACAAAATAGACACAAATGGAGATACAATCATGGGAGTCATTCCTATGGGTTCAAAATAGACCTATATGCATGAAAAAATGAAAAGGAGAAGGAATTTATACCTCCCGGTAGATCGAATCGAAGAAAAGCCTTCCCGGAGCGACACCGACACGTAGAAATTCCAAAAGGACACGAACGAGCTCCGAATCCTCCCAAACTGGGTAGCTTCCTCCTTGACTAGAATGGAGAAGGAAAGAAGAAGATTTGGTGGCAAAATGGAAGGATTTGGTGGAGAAATTGCTAGGGATTGCTCTCTAGAAATTTGGGGAAGAACAAGAGAGAGAGTGTGGATGAGAAAAATGAAATAAACTTGAGCCTATCCTCTCCCAAAGTGGCTGGCCATATGGGGCTATTTGTCCTATTATGGTAAGGTCCAAAATGCCCCCACTAACCTATTCTATTAGTATTAGGAAAGGGCTAATTGGTTGGGGCTAAATTAGTCATTCTAAAGTCTCTAATCACACTAACCTTATCCATAATAATTAGTCTAACCTCTAACTAAAATATTTCTATCATGTGGGCCATGGCTAACTAATGTGTGGGTCCACTAAAGTCAACACTACCCCCGGGTCCCCGTTTCAAGTCGGATTGAGCTGAAATTCGAACCCGACTCAAATAACCCCAAAACAATATCATAAATAATAAAATAAATTTCAAAAATATTTTAAAAATATAAAATGACAAAAATACTCCTGTTCCTGAAAACTGGGGATGACAAATTCCTCAAAATTAAAACCAAACAATAGTAAAATATCAAAATCACAAGTCATAATTTTAAATAGTTAAAAAATGATTAAAAATCACCAAAAATTATAATATGAAATAATTATCAATAAATAATAATTATAATTACAAAATTTCAAAATTACCCTCATCTGGAAAATTGGGTGTTACAGTAATACCCTGGCTGTATCAGTATGGTTGGCTAAGATCAGGGTTTTAGGAATTTCTTCCATCAATATCCCCTGGTATAACAGAGTTCAGAGTTTAAGTAGCTTGGATAAGGCACATAGGCCATTCATATGTAGGTACAGGTCTGATCAGTAGCAATCTACAACTAGGGCGTGAACAAGGCTTAGACATTGCCCAATAGGTAATGTTATTTCGTACTCCTATTGAAACTGGTCACCCAGGTACTAGGGACTGTACCGCACCTATCTTACCTGACTTCCTAGCCAGGGATGCATTGTCAAATCGATCTTGGCTCCTTCTTCCTGATATCTAACATGATCCTATCCTACCTGACAGCCTGGCTAAGGTGTTTGGGTACCATGGGAAAACTCATGGGTCAGGATTTACTGTTTACAAAGGAGGCTATGTACTAGTTCCCATAGTAGTATCAGCCCTCTTCTCTACAGGTATCAGTCATACACCAATATTGTCTCAGTGAACAAACCATCCCATGGCTCTTTCCTATCGGTGCACATGGTGGGTACAGGGACATACACTTCTGGAAGGCTACAAGGGTGTATCCCACATGGTTACTAAGGTTAGGTTACAGTCCATAAGATATGATTGTAGGGCTTAATCTCTTCATTGCACCTATTCTACTAGGGACAATTATCAAATACCTACCCATCTACCTAAGGTGTCATTCAAGATCAAAACATCATGTTGTCGAGAAGGATGAAAGTTTACCTGTTTGTAGCACAAATTCCAAAACTCTAAGACTCTTCTCGAAATCCTCTGTGATAGGAACAATGAGGAGGTTGTTAGGGTTTGTAGAGTCCTCTAGTCGGCTGCCCCTCAGCTTCTATATTACTAAAGTTTAGATAAGATCAAAGAGGAAGGATGGATAGAGGGAAAGAGGTTTAAATTCAAATTTGGATTTATGAAGATTCAAACTCAAATCAGAGTTTACTTATATTCGAAGGGTTATTCACCAACTGGTTTCTTTTTACAAAAATATCCTTAAGCAATATGTCTAATTATGCCACAAGTAACATCCTTCTTATTTAATATATATATACATATATTTTCATATGTATATATATATATATATATATTTTATATATATATATATATATATATATATATATATATATATATATATATCAATTGGTGAGTTAAAACATGTAACCATTACCACAATTAATAAATAGATGGATAAATAAACTAATGGGGCTTACAATAGCCAAAGTAATTATGACTTTCGTTTTCGAGCCCCTAACTGTCTTTCACATAAAAATTGAGGCATCTCTTAGATGAGGCGTGACCACCATGCTGCTTTGACGAGGCGTGGGTAGCGTATTGCTCTGAGGCATGAGTCATCTCTGGGGTGCGTGACCCCTGCGCCTATAAGACCCCCTTCAAAGTTTTCTAACTTTTTTGAATAAAGTTAGAAACACTTTGAACAGAAGCGGGGTGATCGATGATATGACATCAGCATAGTCTAGGCGTAGCCCTTATTTAGCCAACCCATCGAATCTACTTTGGGATAAGTGAAATTTGATTTTGTCTGATCTTCGAAGAGGCAGCAGGCATTTCATCTTCATCTTGAAACGTGTCTCTCAATGACCCTATAAAGAAGGGTGGGCAGAGAAGAGAGACTCTTCCTCTCTCCAAGTTGTCTCTTCTTTGATCTTCTTCTCTTCTCAGCTTGTTCGTCTCCTCTGACTTCTTGCCGTCTTCGTTGTGCCATGGATCTAAATACTGTTGCTGCTAAGGGAAAAAAAGTCTAAGGTGGTCGCCTCTACCTCTACCGACGAGCAAACTCATCCCGACGTTCGTAGTAAAGTTGAGGGTATGACCACCTCGTCGAACAAGCTTACCCCGATGTCGTTTCTAGTCGAAATAACTCTGGTTGCTCTTTTTGAGACATGATCGGGTCCCAGCACACACCTATGTTTGTTTCGAGCGGCCTTACACCTATCTTGACAGGCTCATACGCTTATTAATTCATGCACCTTCGCTTTTGTGGGCGTAAGTACAAACGAGCTGCACTCCTGATGAGCCACTAGTCGTTCCTGTGTGCCTAATCATCTGTGCACCTATTTTCTATTATTACAGATAGAAAGTGGTCTTTGCGACTAAATAGGCCATGTGCCAGGTCCCTTGCATTTAATAGTCCACGCGCTCAGATAGGCGTATGTGGTATAGTATACACACTGTCTCACTCTTTTTACTAACTTGTTTTCTCTTATTCTTTGCAGTATCTATGGTGGTGCCTCCTTTGGGTGAAGTCCTCTTTGGCCCTTTGCTTTGCCCACTGGGAGTGAATTTCATCAAGGATGTGGTGGCTCCTGCTAAGGCTACTATTAGAGTCGGACAGACAGTTGCTCGAATGGACCTCATCGAGGAGCAATCTGATTTCTTCCTGGGACATATGCTGAACCTAGATAAGATCCCGAAGGGGGATGGATCACAAGACTAATATCTGCGATCACAATTTTTGTTTGGTGATCGTGTGGTGTCTTATGCTGATAAAATCCTAAAATTACAGGATAATTGGTACTTTGTATCTGTCACGACCCGTTACCCAAATTGTTGGGCCGGGCCGAGCCATGTCCAGCCTACGCTTGGTCAAAGCGTAGTAAGCTGTTCTAAGAATAGACAATAAAGAATCTAAGCAGCTAACAGTTCTAAAACCATATTTAAAGTTCATCACAACACAGCATCTATAAGCGAAGGTAAATAAGTACAGACTAAATAATACACTTCCAAAGTATCTAACTGGAGACAAAGTCCAGTATCCAAATATAAGTACAGACCAAAATCTAAGTCTCAAAACACATGAAAATATCTAAGCAAGGTTCCCCGCTGGGGCCTCTTCTGGAGCTAAGGCCAGGTCCTCAATGCAGTACCATAATATGTAACACATAGCGTTTCCTTCTCGAAAAGTATACCTACAACGTTATCCTGTCAGGACGGGAGCAAGTACAACCTCTACAACTAAAGTACTGACCATATAATGAAAGAGATGTACAATAAGAAACATGGTGTGATAAGTCTATAAAACAGGAAGTACTAGAAAGATGGCCTCATGGTACAACTGGGATCACAATATCATAGTAACACAGGGAATATGGCATATCTGGAATCATGGTATATCTCATAATCTATCATGGCAAGGATACATATGTCATAGAGACAGATGTATATGTAATATTTAAAACGGTAGCAGGTACGTGATCGGTCAATAGATATATAATGTGCTGGGGCACATAATGAAATGTACATACGTACAAGTTAACAAGCATAGGTGTACATCCGTACAGAAATGCGGGATAATGGCCTGCGGCAAGGTATGCATATAAAATGCGATCTCGCTCGCTACTATAGGGGGTCATGATCACGTACTCAACTGTCAATTTTCCTATAACCCATATTCTATCATGTGAGAGATACGAGAACAGTAAAAACATGTGAGAGACACTGGGAGTAATATAAGCATGGCCGGTACTGAAACATGTGAATACTCCGAGTAGTATAAAGCATAGTAAAACATGTACTGAGAACCAATAAGGAACATGTGAAGATATAAGAACTGTCCTAAGCATGTCAGGTACTGTAAGTAATACAACATGTGAAGACATAGCTTGCTACCTCAAGGATCAGTATTTTAATAGGGTTAATACATGTTCTAGCATTAAAAGACAGTAAATGAGTTTGTAGATGTACTTGCCTCGAGCAAAGCAAGAGTACTAGTACGAAGATATATATGCCTGGTGTCCTGCCAATAATGATATACAAACTCGGTTCTAAGCTATGTTCAATATTACACTAGTGGTGAGACATGACTCCTATCTGGACACTAACTAAGTGGAGACCTAGAATAAAAGTCCAATGTAGAGAGCCACTATATCCAAACTAATTTCCTAGAGTCTTTATACTAGTATAGGGTGAGGTCCAATACGACTAAAACACAAAACAACACAAAAAGTTGCAAGTCGTAATTATTCAATAATTAAATCAAACTGTACACTAAGTTCCAACAATTTTAGAGATAGACAAAAAGCAAAATTATATATAAAATAAAGTACCAAAATGATCCTTGTTAATTATAGAAATTTATACTAATTTTTTTGGAATTTATAAACCTTCATAAATATTTATTAAAAATCAGCAAACATAAATATACTAAAAATGAGTTCTGTTTTCCTATTTTTATAAAATACCAAAAAAACTTAATAAATGCTAGAAAAATTATAATAAATTAGCTAAATTAACATAATATTTAAAGACAATTTTTCCCAGATTTTTACAGAAATTAAAATATATATAAAAATTCAAAAACAGAAAGTAACAATTTTGGAAAAATAATTAATTACAAATTAAGGATAATACATAAGCAAAATCTACAGATGTTGTCGGATGATAAAATAAATATCACCAAAGTGTCCAGAACGGTCAAATCAGCTAGGATAGCCTGCCCATAAGTCCAATTTGGACACAGGGGTAAAACGGTAATTTCGGGTCAAAATGATGTCCGTCGTTGGACACACTTTGCACCGAAAAACGTGTCAGGATAGAAGTCTACAAAACCTAACAAATTATATGTCCACGAATCTAGAATGATGATACGAACCCAACGGTATGTCCGAAATAGGATTCTGACGTGCTGATCTCAAAATGATACGTTGACGCGATACTTGGTATCCGGTTTGCACGGAAATGCGTGCCGGAGCAAATGTCTTCAAAACTCAGCAAATTATATGTCAACGAGACCAGAATGATGATACGAACTCAACGGTATATCCGGAATGGGATTCCGATGAGCCGATCTCAAAGTGACCCGTTGACTCGAAAAGTGGGACCCGTTTTGCACCGAAATGCGTGCCAGGGCCCACGTTCTCCAAATCAAGCAAATTTTATATAAAAACATGCCAGAACGACACCACGAGTCTATTGGTGGTGTCAGAAATTGAATCCGAAGTCCCGGGTTCAAAAATAGAATTTAACAAGTGCAAATTAAAGAATTCGGACGGCCAACTTTGGCATCGAATTCGACCAACCAAACGTGCTTATAATGAAACAAAACCTAAAGGAGGCAGGAAAAGGGTTATACCAGCTGTGCACCGGAACTAACGGCGCACAAAACGGAGCTGCGACGACGAAGATACGAACCCGCGAAGTTGGCATCATGAAACTGTCCAAAAATAGTTCAATTTAAAACGTCAACTTGGTGGCCAGTTTTGAGGTATCAAACGACGTAATTAATGGACGAAAATTGAGGAGAGTGAAGATGGATATACCGAGATTGAGACGGAGCAAGGAGTTCGTCGATCCAACGGTCGGATCTCCCGAAAAACGTGTGCGAAGTCGCTGCGACGGGGCACCATTTTTTAGTTCAAAACTCGCGCGCGCCGACGGGATTCCGTTCAAAACGCACGAATAGCCTATTCGGCGTGTCGGGGAGGACGGTGGTGGAACGGGGAAGGTCGCCTGGGGTCGCGTGCCGGTGGGTAGGGGTCGTCGGTGGCCGGTGGGGGCCGCGGTGGCGCGCGCCATGCGGCAGCGCGCGTTTGCATGTACGCGTGCATGCATGCGGCTGCTGCCGCTGGCGCAGCTGCTGCTGCGGCCGACCGATGCGGCAGCGCAGCGCCGGGCACGGCGGGGGTGGCTGTGCGGTGGTGGCGGTGGCGTGTGGTGGTGGCTTGGGTGATGGTGGAGGTGGTGGTTTCATGGTGGTGATGGTGTGAGGAGGATGATGGTGGTGGTGTAGTGGAGAGTAGGAGGAGGAGAGGGAGGATGATGGTGGTGGTGAAGTTCACGACGGTGGTGGTGGTGGTCGGCAGCCATGGGGGAGGGGGCTGTCGGCTTGGAGAAGGGTGGAATGGTGTGGGTGTGGTTTATGTGTTGAGAAAGAAAGAGAGATGTATGTGTGGGTGAATATATAATGGTGCCTATTATTTTCACTCAACATCTGTATTTTAAATGCGTTTAAGATGACAAATCCACAAAATCCTTCTACAACAAAAGTCCATAATCACAAAGGAACTCACATAAACCAGCAAAAGGAAATTAGATTTTTTTTTATTGATATTCATAATTACATATGGTTACATGGAAAATCTCTACGGAAGACTCTAGCCCACTTCTCTCTTCTTGTAGAGGGCAGTGATGTGATAAATACCCCCATTATAGAGGGCAGTGATGTGACAAATGCCCCCACAGAGGGTAGTAATGTCACAAATCTCCAGGACAGGGAGGGCAGCAATGTGACCAACCTCTCGTGCTAGGCCTGCAATATTTTTTTAAGACAACCAGGAAGACCGTCTAGAACGTGCAAGAGGTCGCCTAAGCCATGCAGATGAGTTGCTGGAAGACAGGGGTTCAAACTGGACAATCAATCCTAACCATGTAGGTCCAGTATTATATTGGTAGGCAATACATCTTGTCTCGATAGTAAAGACAGCTAGTATGTTGTGTGAATGGGGATCACTTCACTTGATCTCGTAACAAAATCCTACATCAAAGCGGTCGTATCTTCGAATCAATTGACTTATGATGTCTTTCTATCCTCCATCTGAGTCGACGTGAGTTGGTATGCAATCTGCACAAAGATAAGCAAAAGTATCTGTCTCAGAAAAGACCTTGAAAAAAAATCATACGTCAAAAGTTGACCTACGCGCATGACAGAAGGTGAACACATCAAGCACGTTCTTTGGAATAGCGCAACAACGCACGACAGAAGTCTTGGCGTACATCACATCGCTAAATGCATTAGCGCGTCTGTTTGATAGCGCGCACGCATTATGGCGCATATCAGAAGCCCATGCACACAACCTGTTGATGAAAACATTTGGGCGCGTACGCACGCGCTATGACACAAGCCAAAAGTCTTTGTGTGAAGTGTAGTGAAGAACGCCTTGACAGCGTACACGTGTTAGGGTGCTTGACAGAATTCTGGGTGCGTATCACTGTAATGAATGCCCTAATATATCAGCATTCATGCATATTCTAAAGGAGCCAAGTCATACGCATCTGCGTATTGTGGACCTCCGAGAATGAAGCTTTTTTTCCTTTTTATGGACAATCTTACCTTCAACTACAGAGTGCATCATGCCGATGTTGAGCGGTGTCCAGACGAGAGCTTCGGGCGACATGTCGAAGAGAACTTCGGGCGGCTTTTCCTTGAGCTCACCCTCCTCTCCAATGAAGAGAAGTGTCGGTGGAGCCTTGACGTCAATCATAGAATGAGAAGGGAAAAAAGGAACGAACAAGAAACTCTCTCCAAATGCCCCCTCTTTATAGGCTCAAACCCACACTTAATGCAACAAATCTGGCATTAATGGCGATGAATCTGACGCTTTGACTCACATGCTTATCAATTTTCTAGGGATTTATCTCAATGCCTATTTTATAGGCATCAAACGACGTGTACTTTGATGAGAACAAAAAATGAACAGTTGCCTACTCAAGGTTGAACCAACTAACGTTCTCATCCAGAAGAAGATCTTCTTAACGTCAACTAATACACGTCCTGCTTCTGTTCAAAGTATTTTTAACTTTATTCAAATAGTTAAAAAACTTTGAAGGGGGTCTTGTAGAAGCATGGATCATGTGCTTCAGAAAGAAGAGTGACCATGCACTTCATTTAGGCACCAACTAGAAGTTAAGCTCCCATGCCTTATCAAAGTAGCACGATGGTCTCGCCTCACCTAGGCGTCATGTCACCTACGCCCTCAAGCCTTAGGCATAACGTCTCAATCTCTGTGTAAAAAACAGCCAAGGCACAGAAACCAAAGTCATGATTACTTATGCTACTCATGCCTCGCTAAAAGGTGTGCCCCTCTCTCCTACTCGTGCCTCACTTATACAGGCATGCCTAATCCTTTGCATCCCCGCCTAAGCCTCTAAGTTGCTCTTTCCAAGGCTGTATTTTATGAGCTTAACTCCTCTCGAGACTTTAACTCAATGTTTCAATTCTTGTGCAAAGAATGAACACAAAAGTTGAAGTTCATTCTCCTTGGAAATAGTGTAGACATGCGCGTATCGCCTGATTAAATTCAGGCACGTGCTGCCTGATCAAACTCAGGCGTGTGCCAACTTGAGTCAACCCCAAGCGCGTTTGCTTCTACCCCCGTGCCTATAGTTCTCTCCTAATATGAATAACACGCTATCTAGGATGGTGATTCCTAGGTGCGGGTGTCTTGTTGGTTGCAATGGAACTAGGTGTGTGCCATGTGTCGAAGACCAAGTTATGCCAGAGAATGGGTTTGAAGCAATTCAAGATCTTCTCTAATAGAAAATTTCTAACCTTTTGCTATGTGGTAATCAGCCATACCCCACACCTATGAAGTGCATGCATGGTTACAACTGACTCATGTTTAGGAGTGCCATGTGGCAGACGAAGAGCCACGCGCCTAGTTGCTTCTCAGCAAGTGTACTGATCTTCCCCTCAGCTATAAATAGAAGGGCTTTCCTACATTCAAACCCTTCGGTTCCCCCCATTTCCTTAAGAGTTTTTGAGGATTACAGAGAGAGTTATTGCTTCTTCGCTTAGCCACTGAAGTTAAGTACGACAGTTCTACCTCAACGTTAGATCATCAACAGAGTAAAGAATTAACCCTCCACCATCACAACCCAGATAAAAAATAAAGTGCAATTAGGAAATTCTTGTTTAGGAGTTCTCCGTCTTACATTCTCGTTTGCAACCTTCGAAGATCTCCTCCAAAGCACCACAAAGTGATGGTAAACAAATGTTGGTCATACGCTTCGACCAACAACTTTTGAGGACTTGCCCTCTGAAGGCATCATGAGTCCTACGAAGCGGCTAGAAAAGCCGAATAAGACTCGCTGCACCTGGGTTCCCAAGATCATTGTGCCAAGCAGCCCCGCTGAAGGGGATGCGCCCCAAGCGTCCTAGAACTTAGGTGCACTCCCGCTGTAGTCCCTCAGTCAACTCAAGGATTAGGGAAGCGCAGCGTAGACTACCCTCCCCAAGAGGAAAGGCACATCACCTCTCCCGCGTACGGGGCCGACGGCACAGGAAAGATCTTCTGTCTTTGACAGAATTATTTGCCCACTGGGTAAGGAAATTTTGGATTCTAAGTACTACGTGCCTTTGAGGGCTAGTACAAAGAAATCCAAGGCAGCACATGCCATGCGCGCCCAACGTGCTATGCTAACAACAAGTCGGAAGCATTTGTTGACAGTAACATGCACGGTTGATGGCAAGCTGTACAGAACTAACTCGGGTGCTCCTGTGCCCCGAATAAATCAGTTTCTGAAGTCCCATTATAACTTGGGCGCATCCCATGGGCAGGAACCAAGCCAGGGGCGAATATTGTGAAGAGAAACTCATGTAACCAGTTTGGCTGCACACATAAAGTGGGTCTACCTCACAAACTGTCCCCCACCCATGACCTAAGCATGTCTCATGTGCAGGAATTGGGTCGGGGGCGCATCCATCACATTTACACCCATGCCCCTAGCTCGGCTGTGCGTGTGAAGTGGATATAAATGTGAATATATCTTCACATGACTTGCGTAACACGATTAATCACAAATGAAAGGCATGAGAGACCACTGTTACGCACAATATGCCTACTCCAGGGCATACTTCTGCTAACATTATCATCAACTGCTGCTTTAACCAGATAGCATGTCACGACCTGCACCCGCATTTCGGGATACGATAGTGTATCCAAGCCAGCCTACGTCGCAGTATCGACAGTAGAACGTTGTCAAGGCCATGATGCTCAAAATTACATAAATGATAACTTTATTGCTCATTCATATTTCTAAATTGATTAAAATATTTACAAGAATTATATTTGAGAAGAAATACAAAGTCTCATAAAATCTATTACAACAATTTAAGCTATCTAACTATTTTCTAGGTTTTGGCCTGCAGGTACACCCATGTCTCCCCATTGCTAAGAGTAGTCGCAGCCAACCTAAAAAATGTTAGTTTTCAGTCAAAAATGGAACAAGCACACAGACCGACAAACTATCCAAAAACATAATCGAATTTGTGAGACATGAAAATAGTATATGTGAAAGAATCTAGTAAATAAAACATAAAATCATGGCAAATCAAGAAAGGAAGTAGATAACCCTACCACATGATATAGCAACTAGAAGAACACATGGCGTGTGGCGAAGAGACAAGGAGAATCAAGTAAAAGATAACTATCTATGTGTTTTGAAATATTGGGTTCGACATGTGAACGGCTAGGGGGTAAATCAGGCACCCCGCACGTGTATTGTGTGGCTGCTATTCTCTACGAAACACGGGGGATAGTTCTCAGTAGTTTACATATCTACTAAGATATTTCTCCGCCCGACTAGTACTCATGGACTCGAACAAGTCACGAAACACGAAAACATGTAAATAAAAATCAAGAAATCTAGAATGTAGAGATCCATGATACTATTATGTGTGACAAGCATGTCAACAAACAAGAGAGCATATGTATACACATTAAATGGAAAAAGTACTATGAATCGAAAGCAATCAGTATATGTACTTGCTTGATTAGTTGCAGTTATTGTATGCCTAGATCATTTTGGCACAGAATAGTCACGGATGTCATATCCACTAAAGACAACCTTGAATGATGGAACGGGTCGTGCCATTTGGGTTCGAGATAGTTCGATTAGCCTAGGGTCGTTATAAAATAATTAGAATCGCAAGAAATCGAAATATACGGTAGTCATGGTCAAGATGGGAATCAAAGAGAATTTTGTATAATTAAATATATGTAATTATTTTGGAAAATATTTGAAGTCTCTATTAATTTGATATTTTTAGTTATAGCTATTAAAAAGTTCATTTGGAAATCATTTATAATATTTTAAGATTATATTTATAAATCTTTAGAGAGCCTATATACATAATTAAAGTCTATGTAGATATATTTCAAAACTCCCATATTTGCTTTTAAATTTCTTTTTAAAGATTATTTATAAAACCCAATATTATATATAAGCACAATCCCAAACTAAATATTCTCAAGGCCCAAAAATATATTGAATAACTACTACAATCTTAGCCCAAACATATTTCATTTTAAAATATCTAGAAAATATTTATAACTAGTTTGAAAAATCTAGTAAATCCTTCTAGGCAAAATTCTTAATTTCCAAAACTATATTTTAGGAAAAACTTATAAATCTATTTTAGAAAACACTATTCATATGTTTCTCAAAATAACCAATAATAACATTAATAACCATAATATGAAAAATACAAATAACATCTTCGATAATTAATAATAATGGTAACAATAACAATAATAATAATAATAATAACAAAAATAATATTAATAACAATAACCAACTATGTTGATCTACTATATATATAAAATATTGTAACTAGTATACAGAAAATATTGTATCAATCAATCCAATACAAATACCTAAGATACTATAATACATATAACATAAAATATCAACTTCTTCCTAACCTCTCTCTTTCTCGTACACTATTTCGAACACAAATAAACAACATTAATGTGCTGTTAACCCCATTAAGAGAGAGGGAAGCAATAAACCTCATAAAATATTCCCAATGGCTTGGCCATTTATTTTTTTCAACAGAGCCTCTTGTCACGGACTTAGTATTTTTGCTAGCACTTCGTCCCGTGCGGCGCACTGTCTTTCTCCTCAAAGACTCGTGCAAGCCTTCCCGTCCCCGACTTAGCTAGATCGCTAATAAAACTAGAATAGTGGAGCAAAGATGGGACTAGTAAGAATCTCTTTATTGACTTGGAGAATGCTTATAATTTTAGGTGGTGAGGAACAAATGAGAGCCTTCCCCTTTTATAAGTGCTCATAGAGCAATACAAGGAAAGTCCTGGAAGGAATATTCCAAGGATTATTATATCCTACCATAACTGGAATGGCATATTCCAGGTTTATTCCCTAGCGACATAAAAGGAAACTTCAAGGGCCTTTCAGAAGCTTCTTGGGCCTCCTAGAACGATCTTGGGCCTTCCGAAGAGATCCACAATCTTCTAGAGCCTTCCGCCATCTTCTAGAATGTTCTGGAAGCTTCCCGCATAACCTTGGTCCGCGAAAAGGTTATGCAACTGGGCCTCGGACGGGGTGTAACATTTAGGGCATTACATTCTCCCCCACCTAAGGCGTTGACGCCCTCGTCAACCATGCTCGCTGAGAAATGCCTGGATCTCGGCTTCGAACTGATGCAGCGTATCAGCATGTTCCCATCTAGACTTGCCGTAAGGCAAGCCCTTCCACCGGATGAGGTACTCTACATACGGGGACACGCCACGTCGCCGAATGGTCCTCCTGTCCATCACGGCTTCCACCTCCTTGTCGAAGGAAGTCGTCATGGTCGCCGTCGGTCGCTTCGGAACTCCGTGCTGGGGATCCTCCAAGTCTTCATGGTACGGCTTCAAGCAACTGGCATGGAAGACTGGATGAATCTTCAGCTTGGCAGGGAGTTCAAGCTTGTAGGCCACCTTGCCTACCTTCTTGAGCACGGGGAAGGGGCCTTCATATTTCCGGATTAGTCCTTTGTGCACCTTGCGGAACACCTTGAACTGTTGTGGTTGTAGCTTCACCAGCACCATGTCCCCCTCCTTGTACTCAACCAGCCTTCGCTTCGCGTCGGCCCACTTCTTCATCTTCCTCACGGCCTTCTCCAGAAATGCCTTGGCAATGTCCGCCTTTGCCTTGAAATCTGAAGTGAACTGGTTGGCCGCGGGACTTCTACTCGAGGACCCCGCACTCAGCGTGTGCGGGGCAACCGGTTGGCGACCCATCACCAACTCGAATGGACTGCTGTGCGATGACTCGCTCCGTTGAAGATTGTAGCAGAACTGAGCGACGTCGAGGTGATGCACCCAATCCCTCTGGTTGGCACTCACAAAGTGTCGTAAGTACTCCTCGAGTAGCGAGTTGACCCGCTCGGTCTGCCCGTCCGTCTGCGGGTGGAAGCTGGTCGAGAAGTGTAAGTACGTCCCAAGAATTTTGAACACTTCCGTCCAGAACTTCCCCGTGAAGCGGGGGTCTCGGTCGCTGACAATGTTGACCGGGATGTCCCAGAACTTCACTACGTGGCTGATGAACAATCGCGCGGCCTCCTCTGCTGTGCAGTCCGTCGAAGTAGCAATAAAGGTCGCGTACTTTGAGAACCGGTCCACCACCACGGGAATGGACCCAAGCGCCCCCACTTTCAGCAGGGCGGAGATGAAGTCCATCAAAATGCTCTCTCACGGTCGATTCGGCACGGGAAGAGGCTCTAGCAGTCCCCCGAGCTTCTGATGATCCACATTGTCTTATTGGCACACAAGACAAGTGCAAACATAGTCCTCCACATTCTCGCGCATACGAGGCCAGTAGTATGTGGCCTCCAGCAACGCCAAGGTTCACTTCTGTCCCGGATGTCCAGCCCACTTTGTGTCATGACACTCCTTGAGCAGCTGTCTCCGCAAGCCACTCCACCTAGGCACGACCACCCTGTCGCCCTTGGTGTAGAGAAGTCCGTCTTTCAGCCAGAACCTTCTCGTTTTTCCCTCCTTGGCAAGCTTCACTATGGCCAGTGTTAGTGGATCTTCCATGATTCCTACTCGAACACGGTCCAGAATGTCCCCCTTGAGCAGGCACACAGATGCGAGCTCGGCCTTCCTGCTAAGCGCATCGGCCACCTGATTTTCTTTGCCTGGTTTGTACTGCAACACCATATCGAACTCGACTAAAAAATCTTGCCATCTCGCCTGCTTCGGAGATAACTTCTTTTGGGACTGGAAGTAGCTCATGGCAACATTGTCCGTCATGACCACGAACTTGGTGCCGAGGAGGTAGTGCCGCCATGTCCTCAAGCTATGCACGACCGCGGTCATCTCCTTCTCCTGCACCGTGTAGCGCCACTCAGTGTCATTCAGCTTGCGGCTCTCGAACGCGATGGGGTGTCCTTCCTGCACCAACACCCCACCGATGGCGAAGTCGGACGTGTCCGTGTGCACTTCGAATGCCTTGGAGTAGTCCGGTAGAGACAAGACCGGCTCCTCCGTCACAGCCCGCTTCAGTGCCTCGAATGCCTCCTCGCATCGGGGCGTCCAGCTCCACGCCCGATCCTTCCGTAGCAGATCGGTCAGAGGCGCTGCGATGGCAGAATATCCTCGGATGAACCGCCGGTAGTAGTTCGCCAAGCCAAGGAACGATCACAGCTCCGTCGTCTTGGTGGGAGCCTCCCACTCCCGTATGGACTGGACCTTAGCGCCGTCCATCCATATCTTGCCACGTCCGATCCAGTGCCCCAAGAATGACACCTCTTCGTGTGCGAATGAGTACTTCTCCCGCTTGACAAAAAGTTCGTTCTCCCTTAGCACCTGGAAGACAGTCTTCAAATGCTCGATGTGCTCCTCCAACGTGTTTGAGTACACGACGATGTCGTCGAGGTAGACCACGACGAACCGATCCAGGTAGGGATGAAAGAGCTTGTTCATCAAAGTACAAAAAGTCGCAGGAGCATTTGTTAGACCAAAAGGCATAACCATAAACTCATATACGCCATACCTCATCACGCATGCCGTCTTAGCCTCGTCTCCCTCCGCAATCCGGACTTGATAATATCCCGAGCGCAGATCAAGTTTGGAGAAGTATCTCACGCCTCCCAATTGGTCGAACAAGTCCGCTACCAATGGGATGGGATATTTGTTCTTGACGGTTACCTTGTTTAGTACACGATAGTCGATGCACAAATGAAGGCTTCCATCCTTCTTCTTCTGGAACAGCACCGGTGCACCATACGGGGCCTTTGACTGTCTGATGAATCCCGCGTCCAGCAGTTCCTTGAGTTGCTTCTTCAACTCGTCCAGCTCGGGCGGGGCCATGCAATATGGAGCCATGGCGGGCAGCTTCGTGCCCGGCTCCAACTCGATGGCATGGTCTACCTCCCTCCACGGAGGTAGCCTCTTCGGCAACTTCTTCGGCATGACGTTCTCAAACTCCACAAGGACGTCATCGATCTCAGGCGGAAGATCCCCATGCACGGGCGCCTCTTCCGTCTTGAGCACAGCAAGGTAAGTCATCTCTCCGTGTCGCATCCCCTTCTTGAGTTGTAATACGGAGAGAGCCTTCCCTTTCGCAAGCTCGCCTCGTGCAGTTGTCACCATGTACGGAGAGCTCTCCTCCATGATCCCGACGACTCCCAGATGCGGCATTGGGACTGCCTTTGCCGAAGTGTGGAAGTCCATCCCAAGGATCATGTCGAAGTCGTCCAGTAGTGCTGCCGTGAGACTGGTGACACCCATCTAGTCTCCCACATGGATCTTCACCCCTTTGGCCACCCCCTGCACGGGGCGTGCCTCAGAGTTGACTGCCTTTATCGTGCTTGAGTCTTTTTCTAACGCCAAACGCAAGCGTCGGACCTCCGCGTCCGAGATAAAGTTGTGGGTTGCCCCCGTGTCGACCATCGCCCTGGTGTTGTGGCCGTTAATCTTCACGTCCACGTACATCAGCTCTCGATTCGGGGTCTTGGACACTACCGCCTTGCTCTTCAAAGCATTCAACAGGCGCAGGGCACCCATATGAGCCCCCTTCTTAGGCTCCATGTCCTCGGCCTCCTCGCCTTGGACCGTGTTTACCCTCTTGCCCTTGTTCGGACAGTCCCGTGCGAGGTGATTTCTACCGCACACATAGCACTCGATCTTACGCTCCGTCGAAGGCTTTGCTTGTGGCTTGTCCTTCGGCGGCGGGCCACCCTTTCCGTTGTTCTTCTTCGCTCCCCCACCATTGAACTTGGTGGTGGTCTTTTCCTTGGGCTTTGGGGCATCGCTCCATCGATACTCCATCAGCTTCTCGGCTGCCGTAACAGCCGTGTTCTGATCTGACACATCTTGTCTCTATAATTCTTGTGCCGCCCATGGTTGTAGACCCTCCAGGAACGCGAACAGGCGATCCTCTTCGCCCATACTGGAAATGGTGAGCATCAGGCAGGTGAACTCTGCCACATACTCCTTGATCGTCCTAGTGTGCTTGAGTTGACGCAAACTCCGTCTTACGACATACTCCACATTCTTTGGGTAGAATTGAGACTTGATCTCCTTCTTGAGATCCTTCCAAGTCTCGATCTTGTAGAGTCCTTTTTCTATATCAATACACCTGCGTCGCCACCACAGCGTAGCATCATCAGAAAAATATAGGGACGCTGTGTTTACCTTGTCGGTCTCATCCTCGATGTAGACCGCCTTCAGGTAACGCTCGACGTTCCAGATGAAGTTATCCACCTCCTTCGCGTCCCGTACGCCAGTGAAGGATTTGGGTTCTGGATACTTCACCCTCTGCGTCGACTCCCTCCTCGGAGTCGGACCACCAGCAATGGCTCTCTCGAGGACCTCCGTCTTGGTTTGTAGCTCTTTGCGTAGTTCAGCAATTTCCGCCTTTGTGGCCTTTCATTCCTCCTCGAACTCGGCCTGCATCTCGCGGAGATGCTCTCGGAACTCCGTCATAGCCGTGGCGACATCCGCCTCCAAACCTTGGGCGAATTCCTCATGAGTCGCTTGGTTCTACTCCACTTGATACTCGACGCCCGTCACGCCTTTCTCCAGCATCTCAACCCGGTCAGCCAACTCGCCAAGAGCCCGTTCCACTAACGGTTCCTTGCTCTTGCCCTTCCTCGAGGTCTTCGCCTTCTCCTTAGGCGATGAGGGTTGTGCCGGTTCTTCGTTGATGATGGCTTTAGTCGAAGACATGACGGCGATCGAACCTTTGCTCTGATACCACTTGTCACGGACTTAGTGTTTTTGCTAGCACTTCGTCCCGTGCGGCGCACTGTCTTTCTCCTCAAAGACTCGTACAAGCCTTCTCGTCCCCGACTTAGCTAGATCGCTTAGAAAACTAGAATAGTGGAGCAAAGATGGGACTAGTAAGAATCTCTTTATTGACTTGGAGAATGCTTACAATTTTAGGTGGTGAGGAACAAATGAGAGCCTTCCACTTTTATAAGTGCTCATAGAGCAATACAAGGAAAGTCCTTGAAGGAATATTCCAAGGATTATTACATCCTACCATAACTGGAATGGCATATTCCAGGTTTATTCCCTAGCGACATAAAAGGAAACTTCAAGGGCCTTCTAGAAGCTTTTTGGGCCTCCTAGAATGATCTTGGGCCTTCCGGAGAGATCCACAATCTTCTAGATCCTTCCGCCATCTTCTAGAATGTTCTGGAAGATTCCGGCATAACCTTGGTCCGCGAAAAGGTTATGCAACTGAGCCTCGGGCGGGGTGTAACATTTGGGGCGTTACACTCTGCTTTGTTAATATAACAGAGAGAGAGAGGGGAGGTTTAAGAGAGAAAAAGTACACGAAAGGAAAAGGAGCGATGGAAAGGCGCTTACCAAAGCTTTAGGCGCTTGGCGCTAGAGGAGTCCCGCGGAGGCGCTGGCCGGTCGGCCCGACATTGGCCCGTGCGAAGGAGAGGCTCCCCTCTCGACGCTCCGGTGGGTATGGTGGTATCAGCGTTATTCTGACATTCGTGCATCAATGTGCGCAGATCTGGCGCACGACTCGACGTACGGTGGATCTTGGCGGTTGGTCGCTCGCGGTGAGGTACGACGTCGGAGAGGGTCGAGGAGATGGCGGAGAAGATGAGGGCAAGGCACTGGTCGCCAGACGGGTCGAGAGTCTGCAGCCGCGGCTGTCTCCGCCTGATCGAGGCGCGGAGGTGCAGACAGCCTCTGTCGACACAGCGGCCTGCAGTGGTGCAGGTGGTGCTCGTCGTCGAGCGAAAAGGAGGCTGTCGGTCCGAGAATCAACTCCCACGATGAAGGTTAGGTTT
The DNA here is from genome assembly GCA_029216955.1 of Iris pallida. Classification (NCBI taxonomy): domain Eukaryota; kingdom Viridiplantae; phylum Streptophyta; class Magnoliopsida; order Asparagales; family Iridaceae; genus Iris; species Iris pallida. Next base: position 1,469,328 of record JANAVB010016197.1, on the reverse strand, counting down.
TTGGTTTTTTTTCTGGATGATGGTGTCGTGTCTAGAAGAACATACACAGGAATGGGTGGTGGATGGAATCATGTCCGGGGCGGACACGAAGGATTGTGTGAAATTTGTAATAACATATAGTAGAAGTAGATGGAATGGACACGGACACACGGGTCCGGACACGATGATTTATGTGGACACGGGCACAAGATTTTGGTTTTGGCTGCATATTGATGGTGATGGTATCTGTGGCGATGGGGTTGTTGTTTTGGTAACGTTGTTGGTGACAGAGGAATGGATATGGGATGTGGCTAAACGACGAAGATAGGGTCGGTCGGCCAAACAGTCAAAGCTTGGAATGTCGAAGGGTCAGGCTGGCTCGATAGAATACTACAACTTGACGACTGGGGCTAGGCGATGATGATGGTGAACAGTTGTTTGTCCGGTGGTCATGGGACTGGTGTGGCGGCGGAGGGGGCGACATGATGGATGTGCTGATGGTTTTTGAGAAGAAACATAGGAAATTGTTACTCTATACATATATAGGATCTGTGGGAAGTGATAGTAACAATCTAGTTTAAATTCAGATTGGATGTGAGGAGGTTATGATTGAAATCCAAAAGATTAAGAGAATCATTTCTCCAATTTAAATCAATTAATATATATTAAATTAAGCTTAATCCAATCCGCTAATGATACTGGATCTAAATCAATCAATTAATTTCAAACATATAATTGTTTTTATTATCAATTATTAAGATAAACCATCACCTAAATTCCAATCTGAAAATAAGTACTTGATTATCTTCATAATTTAAAATAACGTTTGAATTTATCAATTAACGTAGGTATACTTTTTATACATCCACAAACTTATTTTAAAATACTATTTAAATCCATTTTAAATTAAATGATCAACGTAATAGGTTTAAAATAATATTTAATATTTATCAAACTAATTTAAATCATGTAATTCTAAATCGAAATATTGATTTCTCTCAAAGTAATTTAAATTATACTGGTATAAATCAAATCTTGATTCAAATAGATAGTTATCATTGTAATATAATAATATCATCCAAATAATTAAAATATAATTTTATTATTCAAATATTACTTAAAATAATTTGGCGAAAATCTTTTTATAGATAGAACTAAAATGCCTTCCAAATAACCTTCGAAGCCGATAGGTTTTGAAAGTCCAAAATTCTGACAAAATTTTTTGTAATGCAATAATTAATTCAAAATAAATACATTTATTTAAAACTAAATAGTTCTTTCCAACTAGTTTTCGAAATAACAAATAATAGCAAAATAACTTATACGTTCAAAAGAAGATTTATTTCAAAAAAAAGATAAATAATCAAATATTTTAAAAAAATCTAAGAAGTGGAGTTACAAATCTACCCACCTTAGAAATAAATTTGTCCTCGAATTTAAGGATTACTAGGATATACGGAATTAGTTGATCGGTGAAAAGATAAGAAAACTTTAGGATAATAACATGTTGATCAAATAGGTGAAAGAAGAGGAAAATAAATTTAGGGTTAGGATTAGGGTTCTCGAGATTTGGGATTTAGGGTTGTGGGAAAAAAATAGAGGAGGACTCCTCTTTAGGTTTAAACCTCAAGCTACATTAAATAAAATTAATCCTAAACGAAATTTGAAAATAATATCTAACATTATAAAAACAAATTTTGAATTCAAATCATAAATAAATGATATTACTAAATAAAATATATATTTTTTAGAGGTATATTTCTATCATTACCAAAATTATCTTAAAAACGATTTGACAAATTAATAAATATCCAATATCTTCAATAGTTATCAAAAATAGAGTTTAATTAAGTCTAGAATGATGCATTCCAATATTGGTCATAATAGGTGATTATTGAATATTAACAATAATTCATAAACACAACTCCCATCCAAAATAAGATAGAATAGATTTTACAATAATCTATAATCAAGGACTAAATCAAATTTAACCCTAACTCTTTTTTTGTTTACAAAAAAATCAAGGTTAATACTTAACATAATCAAATAATTCGTAAATACTTTCCTAAACCCAAAATATTTTGAAAATATAATTGACAAATTTTTTTTTTAAACTTCGAAAACAAGTGTTACCAAACTTCTCATCTCAAAAATTTCGGGTTTGAATTTTCGAAGGACAGATCAGTCATGATTAAGAATATATTTAAGAAGATAATTTGATCAATAATCAAACGAGTTAGATCATGAATAAAATTGAACCTTAAGAAAATACGCAACATGACACGATTAAAGTATAGTCAAGGGTCTAGTCACAATGGTCGGGATATAAACGAATAGGGTTAATTTAAACAAAAAAAATCGTTAGGCATGATCAACTATTCTTGGAATTATATTGGCATGGTCAATGAATTAAATTTAAACAAAGTCTACACATGGTTAAAACTACTTAGATACGACTAAGATGCAGTCACGATCGAAGTTAATCATGCAAATCATCCAAACATGATCAAAATTAAAATGGTTAGCACGAGCATGAACGTGGTCAAAATAGTCATGATCATAGTGGAATGAAAATCTAACATTAGAAATAATTGATTTGAGATATAGGCACGATTATGATTATAGTCAAATAGTTTAGCTACGATCAATGTTGTTTGCGAACGATCAATTAGTTAAGCAAAACTGTTTAAGCACGATTATAGAATCAAAACCTAGGAAAAGGTACAAATTGACTCGATCGAAATATAATAAAAGTAGTCTAGTCGCGAACGAAATTATTTAAGAATGATCAAAACCAAGCTAATCCAAGCTCAAACCTCCATAAGATGGAAATAGGAATGGGTTGGGAATCAATTGGGAAGTGGTAGAGGTTCAATTTTTTTCTCAAATGGAAAGAGAATGAGAAGAGGCAAATTAGGGTTTGTGAAAGCTAATTAATAAACCAAATGAGATATTTATATAGAAAATATAACCAACCATAAAGAGACCTAATATGCCTATGGAAAATGTCCACAATGCCCCTCTTTAGTTGCCATAAAGGTTTGATTTAACCTATGGAAGCTTCTAGTCTAAGTTGGTAATTAGTTTTAATCCTTATTCATGACTTGTTATGACTTAAATGAGTCTAATGTAGCTAACCTTAAATGAGTTAGTTAATGAGTCATGCCATGCTAATTATTGGGCTCTAATCAAGTGCCTAGGCTAACTGGTTCACTAATACAAGTCTAACAATTTGGCTAGCCTCTAACTGCAATAACTAACACAATATGATTAAATAAATATACATAATATAAAATAAATATGAAATGACAAAAAATATCCTCTCCCGGATTAGGTAGTTACAGCTATTTAGTCATGTTTTGTAGATCTATATCGTTCTTCAAGTCTAATCGAACATATATGTTATTGGGCTGCAGACCATGGTATATACTATTCATTCTTGATTTTATTTATCATGTGGATTGAGATAGATATAATTATAGTTGATTGATAGATAAAATTAGAACACCAAGACAACTTATACGTATTTGAGCACAGTTGGAGTCCACTCGATACGTAATTAGCATCTATACGTACCCAAGTCCTACGTATTTTGGAACTACGACATTACAAGGAGCATATGTCTCGTCATAGTCAACGCATTCTTCTTAATTGAAGTCTTGAGCTACGAGACATGCTTTGTTACGTGTAGCTTGCCTATTCTTGTCATAGTCAATGCATTCTTCTTAATTATCGGATAATCATTAGGTCTAGTAACAAGTTCCAGCATTTGATTTCTTTCAAATTGGTTTAATTTATCTTGTATAGCAAAAATCCAAAATTTATTAGTGAAAGCTTCTTTAACATTTTTAGGCTCAATTTGTGAAATGAAAGCAACATTTGCAATAACGTCTTTGCTAGATGAACAAGTGCTTACTCCCTTAGATACATCACATATGATTGAATCCTTGGAATGATGGGTTGAGAAGTGCCACTATTTAGGAAGACTTTTTGAAGAAATTGTATCAATTATACTCGGTACTTCTTCTTTAGGAGATAGTTCCTTGTTAGAAGTGATGTAGATATCTTCATTATCACCTGCACTTGACAACTGTGAATTGAGCTCATCAAATGTGACGTTAATAGTTTCGTCAACAATAAAAGTATGCTTATTGACAACACGAAAACTCTTACTTTTTGAAGCATAATCAAGAAAAATACCTTCATCAGCATTTTCATCAAATTTTTCCAAGTAATCCTTGGTATTCACAATAAAACTTTTACAGACAAAATTTTTGAAATAACCAATGGAAGGAATTCTATTAAACCAAAGCTCATATGGGGTTTTCTTCGAGATGGGTCGAATAATAACCCTATTTAAAATTTAGCATGCTGTATTTACAACCTATGGTCAAAAATATTTTGGAAGGTTATACTGAATTAAGCATTAGTCTAGCCATATTGCTTAGAGTTCTACTCTTTCGCTCCACAACACCATTTTTTTGAGGAGTTATAGGATAAGAAAATTCATTTGAAAAACCAATATCTCAAAGAAAAAAATTAAAACTAGCATTTTTGAATTCTCCTCCATGATCACTTCGGATACGAGTTATTATGAAAAAAATTTATTTTGAACCTTTTTGCAAAATTTAACAAATTCGAAAAATGCATCATTCTTGTTTGAAAGAAAAGTAAAGCGAAAAAATCATCAATAATCACAAAAGCATAACGTTTATGGCTAAGACTAACGACTCTACTAGTCTAAATAAATTCACATGTGAGAGCTGAAGAGATCTAGAAGTACTTACAATATTGATGGATTTAAAGGATAATTTGGTTTGTTTGTTCACAAATAGCATAAACCATATTCATTTTAAACAAAAAAAAATTGTAAGTCTTTTACCAATTTCTTTGTTGAAAGTCTTATAACGGTGTCTATAGTTGTGTGTCCTAGTCCCGTATGTCATAGCCAGCTTTTATCGTTTAACATATAAACTCCTACCTTTTAAATTGTTACTAAAGAAGACGTGTCCTTCTTCCTTCATCGATAGCGTTGCAAATAGAGTAGTATTGCCAGTCATATGTCTTGAGCCCGCTATCTATGATCCATTTGCTTCTAGTATGTGAAGGTCGGTCCACCTACAACATAAGTTGAAGATGTAACCTTCGTTACCCATTTTTTGAGAGTCCTTCATTATTAGTCTTTGGAACCCATATAAGCAATTTCGTATCAAACTACTTCCTAATCTTGCATTATGTGAGATGCCCTTTCAATCCACAACAATGACAAGTAGCATAAATATTTGTGCTAGGTACAGCAGGCTAACATGAGTTTGTAGTATAGTGTGAGATACCTTTCGTGGATACTTGTAATAAAAGGAGTGATTGTGTGAAGCCTTAGCTTTGCTTTCTTTCTTTGCAAATGACATGTTGTGAGTGACTTTATGTTGATTCACGTGTCTTATATTGGATTGAGTCATATGTTACATTACCTGTTTCTCTATTCTAATATCTAACTTTGTAGATCTTGCAATAAGATCACTGTGCTTTCTAATGAGTGCATCTATCCTTTGTGCAACAATAAAATATATTTTTTCCTCTAATTCATAATCCTCCTTAAGTTTTGCATATTCTTATGCATTCTTTTCAGTACATTCAAGGGCATTTTGCGAACTTAATTTTAATAAGAAAATATCTGCCATGTCACTTGAGCAAGGTATTTTTCTTGCTTCTTTTAGAAGAAAGGAGAGTTTCTCATTCTTAAGCTTGTGCATTTGAGTCTCTATTCTAGTATGCTTGTATTTGTCTCTAAACTTCTTGATATCTTCAAAAAGATTATTGATAGCATTTGATAATTTATCGTAAGATAAATCTTCATAAATGAGATTATTTTATACCTGACTAGGCCTTTCGTCTTCGGAGTCGCTTGCTTTGCTTTCATGCCATATGCTTGTATTTGCAAATTTACAAGACAAAGATCTTCTTTTACTGGATCATTCATAGAGATTCCCTTTTTTCAAGGTAGCACAATCCTTTTTTATGTGGTCGATTTTCTTGCAGTTGTAGCATACATATTCTTCTTCTTGGAAGCCCTTTTTTGTTTGATTTCTCCAACTTCAAGAATCTTTTATAGTTCCTGGAAATCAAGGCTAAATCTTTATCATCCAAATCATTATCCTCCTCAGTTTCAATTTTTAGAGATTTTCTTGTGATGTACCTTGAGTGCTATGGTTTTCATCTTGGGCGTTGATTCTTCAAAGTCTTTGAGATCGAGCTCATCAATCAATAGTTTATCCATGAGTTTCTCAAGAGTAATGACGATAAGGTCATTTTCTTCTATGATTGTTGTTGCTTTGGATTTCAATTCTTTCGTGAGTTCCCTAAGTACTTTGTGAATCTTTTCATAATTTAAGTATTCCTTGCCAAGAGATTGAAGAGGATTAATAACATTAAAAAATCGAGTAAACATTTGAGTGATAGCCTCATTAGGCTTCATTTTGAAGGCATCATATTCTTATAATAATCTGTTGATCATGGATTTCTTCACTTGTGAAGTACCTTCATAATTAATCTTAAGAAATTTTCATTTCTTGTGCGATGTAGTACAAATAGAGATGCAATTGAATTCATTTCTATCTAAAGCATGGTAAAGAGCATTCATTGCCTTCGCATCAAGGCTGGCTTCCTTCTTTTTAGTCTCCGTGTAGCTAGCATATGGTTTTCAACTACTCTGTCAGTAATAATAGTAGTCATACTTGGCCTTTTGTAACCATTTATTACACAAGACAATAAATCAAAATCGAGTGATCTTAGATAGATTCACATATTTTCCAGTATATATAATTTGTCCCACCGAATAGAAATGACCTATTTGTGGATTGTCATTCACCATATTTGGTATTGACAAAAGGTATGGTTGCTATGGATCTACTCTTAGGATTTTAATCCGAAATATTGGAGTCCTTGCTCTGATACAAATTGTAGACAACCCTAGAAGGGGGTGAATAAGATGAAGAGTAAATTATACAAATAAAGCAAAAATACACAATAAGAAAAACATCAACAGTAAACTAAATGGCATAGATAAAGTTCAGGAATCCAAACACAGTGATGTATAATTGTGTCTTTCGTGGAGGCAATCAAGTCCCAAAAACTTTTTTTGGTGTTAATCCACTATTGTAAAATAGAAGTACACCATGAACTTTAATCCGAAGGGCTTGCCGACTTCTTACAACCACAAACTTTGATCTGAAGAGTTCATCGACTTTAAATAGAAAAATAAAAAATAAACATGGAAATCCAAGATTTTATAACTCGATAGACTTCTAATCGAACTGCGACTGGGACTTACAAGGCTAAGGAGTTTGTTCATGGCGATTTGAAGGTTGTAATTATATGCTCAGAGTTATAAAAAAAAAATTCAAGTTAGAATTGATGAAAATGAATGAGAAACACATGGCTATTTATAGAGTTTCAATTGTATTAAAGATTCTTAAAGTTTGAGACCGTTTATAGGGAAACAATGACCTTTTATAGAAGAGGGAATGAGTCAAACTTCAAAACTGGTTCATATGGGACTGAATTCGGTTCAAGGTCGAATTCGCCTATTTCCAAACATAACTTTTATGACCATAGCCAACTGAGTTCGGCCCCAGTTCGATTGAACTTACCCATAAGATTTATTGAACTAGGTTTGATTTGGTCAAATTTAGTTTTCTTTTAGGTTTCAGTAGGATAGTAAATGGGTTTAAGTTTTCCTAATACTAGTACGTAGTCAATGTACATTCATCCTAATCAATAAAGAGTAAAATGCATAATAATAATAAAAACTTGAGTTGCATATTGACGAAGACAGTCTTGTGACCAAGTTGTAGCAACAAAGAATGGACCATCATGTTAAACGACGTGTATCCAGTCATAGTTAATCAAAATACAAATCAAGTTGCCTCATTGGCCAACAGTGTATGTCGGGCTATCCTTCAAAAATGCCTTAATCAGTCTAGATATTGACCACATATCTACTTAGAATTTTCCTCCTCGTAATTCATGAAACAAGATCAATATCAACACGAAACAAGATCGATAATCATCACGAATCCTGACCAATATTAATGCGAAGCAAGATCAATGTCCATGAATCAGAGTCAAGCACTAGCTCATGTCATGATCGTATCTCAATCTAATACCTAACTAAAAAAAGTAATAAATGCAGTATTTATAATGTATTGAGAAACATAAAGTATGCATACTTGCCTCGATCCAAAGTTGCAGAAGTTGCGAGCCTAATTCAAATATATCCATAAATACAAAAATTCATCATTATAACTTTTTCCTATATATCTTATGGAATTCCTATTTAGGTTCTAAAAGTCCATAAAGAAAATCCTTAAAGAGTCTTGGCCCAATTATGCTTAACTTGCTCACCTCTATTAGTAATTAATTTTATGTATTACACGCCCAAACTCAATGAGCCCAATGCCAAATTTTAGGAATATACTATTCCATGCATGCTCTTATATTAGGCTCTAGGCCCAAATTTTCCTATTATTATCAAAGGCCCAATATCCAATGAATATACATAGTCATTTATTACCTCAAGAGCCCACGTATAACATAGGTTCAAATTTGACTTATATTTATTATTGGGCCCAAAAATAAATAGGGATCTTAAGCACAATCTAAAGTTCATCTCATTATTAAGCCTATTAACTATACAAACTTTATAAAGGAAATCCTTTAAAAATCTTCAAATTTTCACAATAAATCTGGGCACAACCAATTTTATTTCTCTTATAGATTTTCAAACCCAATGGGCTCAACATAAACCCAAATAACCCTATATACTTATCCACAACCATTACATAAGGTTAGAAAGAGAAAACCCATTGTTAAATTATTAGTGAACCCTATTTATTTATGATTTCCAAGCCCATACTTAGCATGCCATTAATTAAGGTCCAATTCCCAAATGTATATCACATTTTGGGGGAAAGAAACAAAATAGAAGGGATATTTAGACTTTAGGTCACGAATAAGTTAGGATATTTGTGTTTGGGTCTTCATAATAGACATAATTAGCATTTTGGTCTCCAATAAGTTAGGATATTTGTGTTTGGGTCTTCATATAGCCATAACACTACTAATATACATCGAATTAGCGACTGCCATATCCGTCGCTAATCCGTCGGTAAATTAACTTAACGACGGCTAACCGACAGAATTGGGCTGAAAAAATTCGTCGGAAAATAGCCCGTCGCTAAACAAAGTCCGTCGTTATTTTGTCGCCATTCGACTGGCTAGCGACGGATTGCCGTCATCAAGGATCGAACATTTAGCGAAGGATTTTCGTCAAATTATTTATTGGAAAGTTTTTTATACTACTTTTTAGTGACGGATAGGTCTGTCGGTAATATGTCGGTAACTGCGTATCATAGAGTTTCTGATATGGAAAATCTAATGCGAATTCGTCGCTAACCGTCGCTAATACTCGACAGGAGAACGACGGTTTAGCGATGGACTATCCGTCGCTTAGGTTCTGGAAATCTTTATATTTCTAGAACCTTGTCGACGGATAATCCGTCGCTAATCCGCCGACATCCGTCGCTAACTGTAAATTCTCCAGTTAGTGATGAAATATTCCGTCGCTCAACCGTCACCTTTCGTCGCAAGTCCGTCACTAACTGGAAAATTTTTGGAAAAAAATTACATGAAACACAGCATTCCCTGTTCGTACAACATCTGAAACATCGAACATCACAATATGCATCACACCTCACACAAACCCACAAACCAATATACCTCACACACCAATATACAAATATCTATCACAAATACATCACACAAACCAACATACATCAATGAACCAACAAACCAATATACATCACACACCAATATACAAATATCTATCACAAATACATCACACAAACCAACATACATCAATGAGACCCGGAGCAACCCTCCGTTGAATTTCTATATAATAAAAGTCTAGGTAATAGCATCCAAAAATATCCAAGTCTATAAAATAACCATGTCCAGAAAATAAAAATCTGTCCAGAGTTGTAAAATCATCCAAGTAAAACCCATAAATAAGTCTACCGGAAACAAATCCGGTCAAAAATCATATCATATCATATATATATATATATATATATATATATATATATATATATATATATATATTGTCCTCTACGTACGCGCAGAGAGATCTCCCTCCTCAGCCACTGCGCATAAGTAGGATCCACGCCAGCAAGTTCAATATCCATAGGAGATGGATGACTGGAACTCCTGGTGTAACTGTCCTCTGGTTCCACCTTCTCCGTCACAGCAGGAGGTGGTGGCACTACCTCCTCAGCAGCAAGAGGTGGCACTACCTCCTCAGCAGTAGGTACCACTACCGACTCAGCAGTAGGTACCACTACCAACTCAGCAGCAGGAGGTGCCACTACCTCCTCAACAGCCATCTGTGCCTCTCTCAAGCGACGTCCTTGGGTCTTGGATGCCATCTGGAAAGATTGATGGAAACATGGAGATTAATTAGGGATTAAACAAAATAACAATATTAGACGTGTAATGTGAAAGCTTCATTGTTGTATAGAAATGACAGTATTAGACGTCCTCTGCGTCCTCATCTTCCTCTTCCTCTACGTCCTCATCTTCCTCTGTCCCCTCTCTGACCCCTCTCTACTTCCCTGTTGTTTTACTTAACAAAATGCCTAAAATTAGCTTTTGAAAGAAAACTAGAAAAAGTACAAAAAAGTACAAATTGTTTCTGGGAAGGGTTGCTATGGAAGTCTGATCTGAGAGCGATCACTTTGTTCCTTGGACCATACGATGATGATGAAGAAAACTGCTTGAAGAAGATGAACAATCGGAAGAACTAAGTCACCAGAAAGGTATCGAACAACGGCACTAATGGCACAGTCGAATGCTTTCCTGCTTTGTTTTACCATGTTCTTGAGAAAAAGTTGAAGAAATACTTTTGGGAATATAACTCTGAAAGTATGAGTTTTCTCAGAATCTCCTGTCCTGTATCTCCCTTGATGATGTCTTGTATTAAAAAATAAGTCTATTTATAGACTAGACCCTCTGTGCGTAAAGAGCAACATAACTGGGTATCTATACAAGTAACTGTCACCCACGATAAAAATCAACCGCTACGTACGATAACACATGTCCCATGTAGAGTTTTAATCTCTACGCATGGTGACACGTGTTCCATTATTTCAATAAAATGGGGAGAGCACGTACACACGTTCCTCGATAAGTGTGGCAAGAAAGCTACGTAAGCAGACCACGTTCTCATGTAGCCAGAAAAGATTGGGCGTAAAAATGACCCAAAATAGACTTCCTGCGAAAAGTAGCAGACTGGGCGTAAAGTAACTCAAAATAGACTTCCCGCGTAAAGTGGCTGAAAAGTAGCCTTGAGCGTAAAATTAGCTAAAATAAACTCTACGCGCACAAAAGCCTTGAGCGTAAAAACTCGAATAGCTTTCGTACGTAAAAGAAGCAATCTTTTGAGCGTAAAGTAGCCCATCTGCATACTAAACGACAAGCGTTGGGTTTAGTGAAAAAATCTTCTCGGCTTCTGTGCACTGTTCTTGTCAGAAAATCATTCTGTTAGATCAAAATCACGCACATTAAATGCAGTCTGACAGCCTGTCTCCCGCATAAAATTTGAGGATACCTCTCGCGTAAAGTAGTTCGCGTAGAGTTTACCCTATTTGCTCTCTGCGTAAATTTTGATTCTGATTCAGTTTGACTTGCGTAAAGCTCTCAACTTCTTTGACTTGGTCTATGAAATTTATTTATGCTTCTACAAGACCCCCTTCAAAGTTTTTAAATTTTTTCTAAGATTTGAAATACTTTGAACATAAGCGTAAAAATCTGAGATATCCAATAGTCCGCATAAAATTCGGGATACCTAACAGTCTGCGTAAAGTTCGGGATACCCAACGGTCGGCTGAGAAGCGTAATATTCGGGATATCCAACAGTCAGCGTAAAGTTCGGGAATTTGAACCAATTTTAAAATTCTCTATAAATAGAGCCTGGCCGATAGAGAGAGAACTTTACTCATTCTCGAAATCTCGATCTTTCTTTACTCTCTTCTTCTTCATACTCTCAGTTCGAATCAATGGCCCCCAAGAGCAAAACCACCGTCGGCGCCAAGGAAAAGAAGCCCGCCGCTGCTTCGTCGAGAAGCGAACGCACGGGAACCGCCGCCGCATCATCGAAAACACCCCGCAAGACCAACCCCACAGTGGCTCCTGCCATAAAAGGTAGAACACCCTTATTCGGCCATGAGTTCGTCGGAGAAGAAGAAGACTCGAACCCTAAACTTCACGCCCACGTTTATGCGTGTCAGCGTAGAAATTGAAATAACAAAATACGCCCACGTTATACGTGTCAGCGTAAAAAATAAGAAATACGCCCACGTCTATACGTGCCAGCGTAAAAATAGAATACGCTCACGTCAATACGTGCCAGCGTAAAAATCAAAATATGCTCACGTCCATTCGCACCAGCGTAAAAACAAAATACGCTCACGTTAATACGTACCAGCGTAAAAATCAAAATACGCTCACGTCCATTCGTGCCAGCGTAAAATCACAAGTGAAAGACTTTGCGTAAAAGGAAGAACTTTTGCACTTTTTTTATAAAAAAAAACTTTAACTTTTACGTATAAGCGTAAAGTTTACATAGTCAAGTACAGAGTCTTTAATTTTTATGCGTAAAATTCAAACTAAGTCATCTGCGTAAAAAAAATTCAAATTAGATTTTTACTAACTTGATTTTTCTTTTTCTTTTGGCAGTGGACTTGCAGATTCATCCCCTTGTAAAAATATTCGGCTCACCAGCTAGTATGGTGGGCTCAAATTACTTGGAGAATTTGTCCTATGTGGAATTCCCTCAATCAGATCCACAATACCTTGAAGGGAGACAACAGCTAATAGCTGCTCATGGGGACAGAATGTTGTTGTCAATGATAAATGGAGAATTGCTGGTATCGCTAGATGACCAACAATTTATGAAGCCTGCCTTCCTGTTTGGGGATGCTATAGATTTCCAATCACAAACACACCCCAAGAAGGAGACTTGGGTGTTTAAGTTTGGAGAGAGGGCAATGTATCTCCCAGACATAGCCAGAGATTATCCCTTATCTGCATTCGTATATGTCACCCATCCACGACTGATGCTATGGAACCTGACTTCCAGCAATCATGGTAGACCGGGAAGAATTATTTTTAAGAGGGATGGGGCCAACGAAATGGGCTACCACATCAGTACTCCTAGTGGTGGTATCGTTCCTTTCTCCGGTCTATTGCCTGGATTCACACCGAGCGAAGATTCAGCTCTGATCCAACCGGTGCAGACCCCAATGTTCATTAACAAGTTCATGAAGGCCTCAGTATTATATCCTCAGGCCAACCCTAGGCTACCAGGATGGTTGACTCCTTATAATCAGAACTGGATCCAACTTAGTACTTGGATATTGAAGAACTTCAAGACTGATCTGGAAGCCATTGGCCTTTATGAAGCAGTAGCCTCTACGAGTCAGGGTATATCGATGAACAGTAACCTGTTCTTGGCTCAGATAGAGTTGTATATCAGTTCAACAGGAACTTTTGCAACCCTATTAGGTGAGATGGGTTTTGCCCTGCACGAGATACAATTCATCTCTAAGCTGCCGATGGGTGAATCTCCCTATGAAGAGTATGTTCCCTCCAACCGAGAACTAGCAGAGATCAGCGAGAAGAATCCTGATCTAGTCAAAGTGTATCAAGAATTAATGTGCCATTTTTTAATTTGCACCACTATGTATGAAAGTGGGTCACATTTGGCATATACTAATAAATGGACAACCTATTTATTCTACCACGAGAATAGGATATCCAAGAACGACCAGGGGAGATTCCAAGAAAATAAGGCTCCAACCATCAACCCTTGTTCAATAATTCCTTCAGATCTGATCCATAGTTTGATGATCACACATAAGTCTTCGGACCAATATCTGACCCCTAGGACTGGAGACATCCCCGTGGGGACTGAAACCTTGAGTTATCTGAGGTACCGCAGTCAGAAGATCTCGAGAGAAGCCTTGCTGGCAGGCTTTCTTTCTTTGTGGCTGCGGAGATGGGTCATGCCAGGGATTAGCACAGCTGATAGAATTCATCGAAACGTATTGTGGTCGGCAGTACGTTTGGTGTTCAAAGTCAGAATCAACCTCCTATTGGCAATGGTGTGTCGAATAAATGCAGGTTTACGTACCTTTGGTGATGAGCTAATCAACAATGCTCCTCACCGAAGAGATTTTCCTAGGGTAGAGATGCCCTATACTTATCTGATGGGCTGGCTATTGCAACATAACTGCAGTTTGTTGCCGCCAAGCCCTGGAGATAATGCGGAGGTCTTCCTCCAGAAATTCAATAAAGCTACGTGGACTGCAACTACAGTGGCAGATACCCGAGCAATATTGAACTATTCTCATGGATGGAACTTTTTCTGCACAAGGCCACAAGGTCCAGCCGATTGCCTCGATGTACAATTTGAAAATAGAGGCAAAAGGAGGACTTCATTACCTGTGCCAGTTTTTAAATGGCTAATGTGCATCAGACCCTCACATCTGATGTACAGGAATGAAGACAACTGTGCGTTCAAACCGTATCTACCAAGTCGGTTTGCTCGTCAGTTTGGATACGACCAACTTCACGTTGGTAATCCCTCTACCAGCTTCCATCATTATCGAAAGTTAATTGATGGTGCAAGAGCCTGGAGATACTTTAGCACTGCTTGTATCGGTGTTAAATTCCGGGTATCAACTGCTACAAGTACAACCGAGCTACGAATACTTCATACGTATTCTCGCTTTTATGCATCCATTCGCTCCTTCACGTATGGCTATAATATGAAGGGGAGTCTTCGATGGCCCAAGGAAGGGAACGTCGAAGAACCAGTCAGTGTACCTTCAGACATACCTGACGATGCTGTTGTTCCAGATGAGTATCTGGAAGTAATCCCTACGGGAGCTGGGAAAATAGGTGCAGGACCAATTATTATCGACAAAACCCAGAAACGAAAATCAGGTACATCTGTTACCCTCCCAGAGAAGAAGAAGAAGATCACTGTCAAATCGCCTTCTAGACAGAGAGCCGCTACTCCAGAGAGCGAAGCTCCAGTCGAGGAGCCTCAACACATTGTATCTTCTTCAGCTCATCCTGGAGAAGGGTCCTCGACATCCCAAGCAGCAGGATCAACAAAAATTATGGGGCTCTTATCTCCAGGATGTCTCAGTACCTCTGCCCATCTGACTCCTCCTTAAAAGGCGCAAGCTATTAAGGACACCGCCACGACTCGTCCTAATAATCCAGAGCCCATCCCCTCGGATGAACCGGCTCTTGATTTAGAAGATGGCGATTGGGATCAAGATTATGACGACTTGGATCAAGATTATGACGAATTTTTGTCACGTCCTGCACCTACTCCGGGTAAGAATAAATTACACAAAATTTTATATAATAATATATATTATAATTTTGTATATTGACTATTTTGCTTAATCTTTGTAGGTGCCATCTTTGTAGCAAAGCCTGTTGTTCCTCCTCCTCAAGAAACTATGTATGAGGAAAACACGGAGTCCGGGGAAGAGGATTCTTCTTCAAAAGACTCTGCTCAAGAAGAATGTCCTCCATCTATGGAGGTACAATAAGAGCTTCCCGTGGAGGCCCAGTCAGAATTGCCTTCTCTTGCTAAGGATGGAGAAAAAGAACAAACTACAGAAGAACCAACTGCATATGAAGAAGCGGCTGCTGTAGAAGAACCAGCCTTTGATGAAGAAACAGTTGCAGGAGAAACAACTGCAACTGAAGTATTCGCAGAGCTTGAAGAGTCGGTAGCCAACAAAGGTGATGAAGATATAGTCGACCCATCAAGTGAAGCTGGAGACGTTGTAATAACATCCTCAGTTATTGCTACTGATCTGGTACAAGTTCCTGAGAAGACAGTATCTGAACCGGAGTCAGTTGCAATAATTACCATTCCTCCCACAATAATCACCACCACTGAAACTCAAGCAGTTTCAACTCCAGAAACGGCTGGAGTAATGATCCAAAAAAGTACTGAAGATATGGCCCCTGAATCTCCTGGGGATCAGTTAGCCATGGTAGCAGCATCAACAGTGGCTTTAACTCAACTTGCTACCAAGGCAACAACAATACCCACTCCCAGCCTTCAGAAGAGGGACTTGGTAGACATTGCCGCCACGTCGAGCTCAAATGCAAAAATGAATCTCTTAGTTGAGATTCATACTGAAACTTTCTACAAAACTCTGGCGGCTCTGATCAAGATTGTCCTGAAGAAGGGCCTTAATTATGAAAGCTTGAAGGCTGCTATTGCTCTCACAATCAGGAATGTTGCCATGTTCAATGACACTGAAAGAGCATCGACGCTGGAGAAGGTAGTCGAGGGACTTGAACAGCCTATTAGAGAATATCTAAGGTTGTCAAGTAAAACTATTGAAAGTCTCATCCAAATCGAGTATGATGCTTTATCAGCTGAATACATCGCTCGGGAGACTACTTTCAATGAATCTCTCCAGAACTACAGCAGTAAAGTTGCGAGAGAAAGAGCTTTACTGAATGAAACCAAACCTCTGCTGGAGATGCACAAAGAATCCTATGAGACTTCAAACATGAGAATTCATCAGCAAGATGATAGAATTCATGAAGTTGAGGCAGAATTGGCTCGTTTAAAGGCTGAAAAAGAGCAGATAATTGCGGATCGAGACCAACATCTGACGCAAAGCTCAATTTTGGAAGAGAAGGTTTTCGGTGTTGAAGCTGTCATTAAAACCCTTGATGATGCCAAGAATAAAATGATAGCTACTTTCGCCGAATTCTTCCATCTTTGTACTCCAGAAGCTAGACGCACCATAGCTACTGCAACTGTGCTAAGCTCTCATGAGAAGCGTCTAGCAGAGCTGCAAAAACTGCTCGAGGATGTATCTGCTCCGCCTTAGGCATTTTTGTATTTAATACAGAATTTTATATTCTTCTGTCTTTTTTATTTTATAATATTTGCAAGAAATAAATAAAATATTCGTTTTGTGACCCTATTATTTATTTTGAATTTAAATAATAGGTATAAGATAGAAAACACTTACCAGAGGTAATATGGACATGACAAGTCTTCTAAACTCAATAAATTATATCTATCCATAGGTAATGTGGACATGATAGATAATGAATCTTGTTTTCTTTTTAGAGTATACAATACTATCAGAGGTAATATGAACGTGACAAATTGTAACAACTCAAAGAAAATATATTAATATCTATTCAGAGGCCATATGGACATGATAGATAAGAAAAAAAGTAGACTTAATATTTATTCAGAGGTCATAAAAACATGATAAATAATAAATCTTTTTTTATCAGCTGGTAAGACAGAAGATCAAAATTCTCTTTTAGGAGACAAATAATCAGCTTAACCAAACATTGGTAGCTGGGGAATAAAGAAGAAATTTAGACATAATACTTTTTCAAGAATTTGCCATTAATTGGCATCATGAGCAAATCTCCATTAGGTTTAGACAACCTATATGCACCATTAGAGAAGACTGTCTCGACTACATAAGGACCTTCCTATTTTGCTTAGAATTTCCTTTTGCTCTTATGACTCATCACCATCGGTCTTCGAACAGCTAGAACTAGCTCACCGACTTTGAATACCCTCTCTTTAACTTTACGATTGAAAGCTCGAGATATGCGGACTTGATATAACTCGATATGCTGTTGTGCTTGAAGACGCTTCTCATCTAGACCTTCAAGTTCTTGAAGTCTCAACCGATCATTATTCTCTGTAGTTAACTCATTAGCGATAGCTATTCTAAGAGATAGAATCTAAATTTCCAGTGGAAGAACAGCCTCACATCCGTAAACCAATAAGAATGGTGTAAAACCAGTAGGAGTTCGGACTGTCATTCGGTAAGCCCATAAACATTCTCTAAGTTTTTCATTCTAATCACGTTTATTAGAAGAGACGGACTTTTTGAGAAGTTTAATGATTGTCTTGTTGAAAGCTTTGGCTAAACCATTAGCAGCCGGATTATAAGCCGTAGAGGCCATATTTTAGATCCGATTCTTGCCATAGAATCGATAAAATGCCTGACTGGCAAATTGGGGTCCATTATCATGAATTATCCTTCGGGGAATCCCAAAATAATAAACGACATGGTGTTTGATGAAGCTAACCACATTAGATGTTTTTACTTCAACAAGGGGAATCGCTTCCGCCCATTTAGAAAAATAATCCGTTATGGCTAGGATAAACCGATGCCCTTTTACAGAAGGAGGGTTAATCGGACCAAAAATATCCATACCCCAAGCTTCGAAGGGCCAAGAAGCTGTTGTAGTATGTAAGAATTCCAATGGTTGATGTATAAAATTGGCATGAATCCGACATGCTTTACACCGTCTGACATAATCCACAGCATCTGCTATCATGGAAGGCCAATCATACCCCATTCTTCAAATACGGTCCTGTAATATCGGACCCGGTTGATGAGTACCGCAGACACCATCATGAGCTTCACGGAGTGTTTGCTTAGCTTCACTCTCAGAGAGATAACGCAGCAAAAGTCTGTCATAAGAATGACGATATAACATATGTAAAGAAGAATCATAGTAGAATCGAAATGATCGTCTTCTGATTGATGCAGCTTCTTTTAGATCTTCAGATAAAATCCCATGAACTGTATAATCAATGAATGGACTTCTCCAATCCTTTTATTGAGAACTTGAGTCTGTAATATAACTCTTTTCGATATGCAAATTATTCTTGACACAAAATAAGTCTCGATCCAACAAAGTAATGGTATTTTGTCTTCTAATTGAAACAGCTAAGTCTGTAGCTAAACTAGCAAGAGCATCAGCTTCCAAATTTTAAGAACGTGGTACGAATTCAATGAAGAATCCTTTGAATAAAAGGACCAATTCAATTACCACTTGATGATATGGAATGAGGTCAGGATTTCTGACTTCATATGTCCCTCTGACCTGATTAAAAATCAGTTGAGAATCTCCATAAGCTTCCATGAACTCAATGTCCAATTGTTTTGCTACTTGGAGACCAATTAGCAGAGTATTATATTCTGCCACATTGTTGGAGCATGGTTCACTAAGAGAATAAGCACGGTATATAACCATTTTATTAGGAGAGACCAAGACGATGCCTACTCCGGAGACAATATTGCCTTTAGGTCCAATCCGTGATGCTCCATCAAAGTATAGTTGTCGAATGTCATCTCTCAAAGTCATGTTGCAATCCATGACTTCATCTGGAATGTCCTCATATAGCTTCGATGTTTCAGGTATAGGGTGAGCTGCTAAGAAATCAGCTAATGCTTGACCCTTCACTGATTTTTGAGGTACATAGACCATATCATAAGGAATAAGCAATATTGCCCAGGTGGCTAACCTGGAGTTAAGAATGCTCGATTTTCTCATCAATACCCGAATGGAATTTATTCTGGAGATGACATGAATAGTCTATCCTGACACATAATGTCGTGTCTTTCGAACAGCAAAAACTAAGGCCAGACATTCTTTCTCCACAGGAGTATACCTGTGTTCAGCTCCAACCATCATGCGGCTAAGATATAAATTGCCTGCTCATGACCCTTATCACTTTTTTGTGCAAGAAGAGCACCAAGAGAATGATCTAAGGCTCGAACATAGAGCAAAAATGGTCTTCCCACCACTGGAGGTACCAGGATAGGTAGATTTGTAAGGTATTGCTTGATGTCATTAAAAGCTTTTTGACATGCTTCATCCCAAACAAATGATACACCTTTCTTTAATAGACAGGAGAAAGGTTAACATCTCCCAGAAAGATTTGATATAAATCTCCTGATATAAGCAATGCGACCTTGGAAGCTACGGAGTTCTTTTAGATTGTGTGGAGGACGCATTTCAAGAATCGTTTTGATTCTATCAGGATCAACATGGATACCTTGAGAAGTGATGACAAATCCCAAAAATTTGCCACTGGAAACCCCTAAGAAAGACTTAGTGGATTCATCTTCAGTTGATGTTGACGCATCAACTCAAATACTGTCTTCAAGTCTTAAATGTGATCATCTTTTGATCGACTTTTGACAGCAATGTCATCCACATAATATTCAATTGTTTTTCGTAGATGCTCTTGAAAGATATTGCTCATGGCCCGTTGATACGTAGCACCGGCATTTTTTAGACCAAACGGCATAATCGTATAGCAATAAACCCCAAGGGGTGTACGGAAAGCGGTATGCTTTTCATCTCTTGGATGCATCTTAATTTGATTGTATCCTAAAAATCCATGCATGAAAGACATGCGTTCAAAACCACATGTATTGTCTATCATGACATCGATAATTGGAAGTAGAAATTCGTCTTTTGGACAAGCTGTATTAAGATCTCAAAAATCTATGCAAACTCGAACTTTTCCATTCTTTTTCATAACAGGAACAATATTGGCAACCCAGTCTGGGTGTTGTTTTTCACAAACAAAGCCACATGTAATCAGCTTTTTGACTTCTGCTTCAATTGCATCCATCATATCTGGTCGAAAATACCGCTGCTATTGTTTTACAGGCTTGGCATTAGGAAGAATATTGAGTTTATAAGTAGCTACTTTAGGATCTAGACCCGAAATATCCTCATAACTCTATGCAAAGATATCAATATATTCTTTAATCAGTTTTATCAACTCTTCCTTTTCATCTTCAGAAAGGTTTTTACTGATGAATATTGTCTTGGACGTAGTTCCGTCTCCAACATCAATCTGGACAATTTCATCTTCTGTAGGTGGCTGTCGATGTTCAAAACGAAGCTCCCACTGAGTGTCCATTTGTTGTGCCCAAGGGTCATTTTCAAATGGCTCAGATTCACCACCAGTTTGAACCATGTTGACTGAGAATACGCACTCAGGTTCATCATAATGGTTTCCTCCAGAATATGAGGATTGTAAAAAACTGGAAGAAAATTCTTCTTCCATATCGTCTTTTTACATGTAGGATGTATCCGATTCGATGAACTAGATTTCTTCAGAATCTGAGGATTGTGAAGAACTTGAAGAAAATTCTTCTTGTATATCTTCATTAAACATGTGGGACGGATCGTATCCCAATCCATGACGAGTTTTCTGGTAAAATGGGTCACCACATAATGGTAACCGTCTACCTTTGCCTTGATTGAGACCCTGCATAGTCTTTAAATCATATCCTATATTCTGGATAATCTTAAAAGATTGTTGACTATATTTGTCAATTCGGATTCTTCCTTTATCTTTCTCTCTAAGATCAACTGTCTGAGTAACCGGGATATTTCTAGCCAGGCTAAACACAATTTAGCGCTTATTTTTCTTATTAGACAGAATCACAAAATAAGATTCTTCGTGACGTCTATAAGTTACACAAGCTTGTGATGATGAGGCTACAGGAAGAAGATATGGAGAAGTTTTTAAGAACCTTTGAGCATAAGGTCCAACATCGACATGAGGAGGAAAAGAATTTTTCTTATGATTAATATATAAGGTTTCCTCTGTATTTATGTCATTTTTATGTTGATGACTTTGATTATCAACAGATAAAGTCATTCTTTCAATAAATTTGACAGCCATATACTCTAAAAGAAAATCTTTATTAATATGAAAAAGTACAGAATGATCAATATTTACATCATTTACAAACTGACTACTACGCTTTGGATTGATCATTAACGGACCGTCATCCGTCTTCAGCGTAGACTTGCCAAGGTTGATAATCAGTGGTTCTGGATCATTTGTACGAGAAGTACGTCCCTTGACCTTGATCATGAGAGGTTGAAGTTGGCTCTTGACTGGAATTTTTATAAATTCCTCAGACGAAGCTCGAGTTCTTCCTTTAACCTTGACCATCAGAGGTTCATCATTGACAGGTTGGGGTTGGATTCGTCCTTTGACTTTAATCTTCAAAGGTTGATCTTCTGGAGGATCTTCATTGACAGGTTGATCTTCTACAGGCGATCGATCTTCAGCCATATCAGATATTTCTTTCACCTGCTCCTGTTTGTAGAGTATTGAGTCAGAGAAATAGGCTTCAACACCCTTAAAAGGATTGATATCTGCAAATTTGGTCTTCACAATTCCTTGAGAATCTACATACTTGAAGCATTGGTGGAGATTAGAAGGCACAATGTTATGCTCATGTATCCACGGTCTTCCAAGAAGGATGTTGTAAGATACATCTGAGTTGATAACATAAAAGGTCGCCATAGTTCAAAGATCACCTATTTGAATCTTCAGACGAATCTTCTCCAATGGTTTACTCTTTCCAGAGTTGAAACCAACTATTGTGGTACTAGTGTAAGTCAAATCACTAGTAGGAATTCTCAAGGGTCGTAGCATACTCTGAAGAATAATGCTAATAGAAGACCTAGGATCAATATAAATTCTGTCAATTTTAGTAGATTCAATATACCCTGTATAACACAAAGGCGTGTCGCATTTATTATACTTCAACAGCATATCTTCTTGTGTGAAGGTAATGTTAGGAATTGCTTCCATCACACTATGATATTGTGGACACGACACTGGTATATTGTCAGGACTCTTGAGTTGAGCTAAGCATAAGTCTACTTGTAGCAAAGCTTCGCTCAAAGTTTTTCGGCTTTCTTTAGAAAGATGAAGCAACTCAAAGATAGAAAGTCTAGCCAGAGTATTAGCTAATTGGGCTAGAATATCGAACTTGTAGGGCTTCATCACCACCCCTTGATTTGAAGCAGATTTCAATGGAACGTCAAAGCGTACCGCTTTCTGTTTCCCTTTCTCAACCACAGATGGTTTAGAAGGCCTTGCCTTAGCAGAAACAAGAGATGGTTGAGCTGGTAGTGTTTCAGCAACGTCCTCCGCTTCTTTAGAAGTTCCCTCATAATCTTTGTGGTACTCTTTTTCGGATCTCGTACCAGCAAAGGTTTCTTCTTCAGACTCAGGAGAATGAAGTACCATATTACAGGTTTTATTCTTCTTTTCCTTAGTCTTCTTCTTGCGAGGATTTTTATAAGGGACCTCAAAACCCAATCCAACAATGGATTTTTTACCTTGAATTTGTAAAGAAAATCACATTCCTTTATCATAGTTCAAGCCTTTCGCCTTTTGAAAGTCATGGTCCATCTTTTTCATGAGATGGACTGATTGTTGACTGTACATGTGCGTGGGTAGCGGACTTTCAATAGATGGTTCAACAGAAAAAGGAGGAACAGAAACTTCTGTAACCACAGGAGTAGGAGTATTCGGGACAGGAGGAAAAATTCCTACATGAGCTTTTTCATAAGCAGCAAAGACTTATTGTGCCCTGTATAAGGGGACACTATTCATTGCTATCCATTGCCGATGAGTAAGTTTAAGTTTGGTAGGAGGAGCCAAACTTAGAGGGCATATATTCAAGCCCCTTAGTCTATCCTCCAAAGGAATGCCATCCCAAAGATGATCCAAATCATCATGATCTGGAGTAACAATATGAGAAATCATATTGCAGATTTTGACTTTTCTACCTTTCTTGGATTTTGAAGTTTTACCTTCATCTTCCATTTCAGGTACTAAGTCAGGATGTACCCACATGATTTCACCATTTTTTAATATGAGAGGCAATAATCCTTTATTTTGCTCTCTAGCAGGCAGAAGATTCACAATCTTCATTGTCGCCTTAGGAATTGGGACAATCCCATCGGGAACTTGCTGTGGAGGAAAACCTCCAAATTAAAGAGAAATCATATTAGTTGTGACCGTATGCTCATCATTGGTTAAAGCGATGGTATTGGCATTTATCAACTTTTGGATTTTCTTCTTTAAGATATAGCAAGCCTTGGTAGGATGATTTTTGTATCTATGATAGATACAATATTTGGAATTGTCAGTCAGATTCATCTCATTAGGTCTTTTTGGCTCTGGAATCTGGAGTTTGCCACTCTTCACAAGACATTGGAATATTCCTGGGATATCACTGTCATCAAAAGAGTATTTTTCTTTTGGCTTGGAAGACTCCTGATTATTTGGCATCGTTTTAGGTTTTGAAAGATTAACCACTAGGGTTTCCTTCCCTTTTCTATTGTGATTGCCGGAATTATTACCTGAAGAGGCTTTCTTTCCTTTGTCTTCTGAGGCAAAAATCATCCCATGTTCACGAGCCAACCTACCATTGGTCTTGGCTGAAACTGCTGCTATAATGAATGAGGCCCAATCTGTGAATTAAGAGCCTGTAAAGACAGCAATAGTTGGTCGCAGATTCATTTTGCATGTATCAATCAAAGATGAATCTGGCATACCAGGAGGCATTTTCAAAGTTGCCTGTCGGAAACGTTCGATAAACGTTCGAGTATCTTCTTTCTCCTTTTGTTTGATTTCTATTTAGGAGGATATATACATGTCCATGCCTTCTTCATAGAAGCGAGAGAGAAATATTGCTTTAAACTCGTCAAAAGACGATATGTAATTATCGGGTAGACTGCGATACCAGTCATAAGCTGAACCCGTCAAACACCCGATGAAAACTCGGGTGAGAAGAGCATCATTCTTCTACAAATGTACAGTCATAATATCAAAATAATTGATATATTGACTAGGAGAGGCCTTTCCATCAAATAACACCATCGATTGTGGCTTAAATTTTGGAGAAAAGGGTACATCATTCCAATGAGGAGGATAAGGTTGCTTAATCCCTAACCTCTGGAGCTGATCCTTGTGCTTCAGAACTTCAAACTGTGCTTTTAGTTCATGCACTGCTTGAATAGCTTCACTAGTTTGAGGAAGCACATTCGATTGAATAGTTGTTGGATGTACCGTAACCCCCACCGGAGGTGGTACATCTTCTGGAATGAAAGAATCTGGAGGTACAGAATTTTGATTGACAGCAGGCTCTTGACTAAGATTATTCAAAGGTACATCAATCCCTTGACTATCTTGAGTTTGTGCTGCTACCTGCACCGGTGCTACTACTGTCGGATGACAGTTTGCTGAGTCATTATTATTTGATGCATACTTTGCATCATGGCAAGCATGTCCTTCAGTGATTGTTCAACTACAGAAATGTTGTTCTGTCTTAGCAGTTGACGTCTCTGGTTCATCTCTGATAGCATAGGATTCAACCTCCCTTGAACATAAAGAGGGATTGGTGTAGAGGTATGAATCAAAGCTATCAGTTTCTGACTCCAACGACTGGGTACCTCCAGCTTCTGAATCTGAAGATTGTAACGATCTTTGAACTCTTGACCAAGTATTCTGATATACCCCTTTAAAAGTATCAAGGAGTCGGTTGAACTGTTGTTGGCTTGGAGTCCAGGACAAATTGCATCTTGGACGTCGTCCTCTATTGGTATGAGATGCCATGTCGACTGATGCATAGGACAACTCATGTTCTTGATCATCAACTGATTGCTGAGGCACATTGTAGCTTAATCGGTCAAAAATTGACTGTTTAGAAGCCGAACAGCAACATTTGATTACAATCTGATGATACTCACAATGGTGATTTTTTGGGGGAGTGTCACAGGAGATTTTCTATTTTTACGCTTTTGTACAAGCAACTCGCATAAATCAGAAGGAGTAGAAAGAGTCGTCTTCTTTATTATATTTGGAACAGAAAAACGTTTAGTCCCTTGTGTATAAAGAAGATTACTGGCTGCATTAGCAGAACCAAACTGTATATTTTTACGCGCCTGGAGTTACGTGCGTAAATCTTGAGATTTTTGTGCACAAAGGACTCCGTTAGCATTACGCATAATCTGAAGGTTTGGTACCTTGTGTAAAGCAGTCTAAGAAGGTTGTTGGTGAAAAACTGAAGCTTTACCAACAATAGAATTCTTGTTTTTACGCTGCATGCGTGCAGGTAAATTCACTTTAGACGCAAAGGCATCATTGTGAACTTTATCTACCATGTCACCGACAGGAGATTTACCTTTACGTGTAGAGCACAAAACATGAACATCTGCCACGTCACAAATAGGAGATTTACCTTTATGCATAGAGCGTAAAACTTGAGTGTCTACCACGTCACAGACGGGAGACTGATTTTTATGCGCAGAGCGTAAAACTTGGGAGTCTACCACGTTACAGACGGGAGAGTAATTTTTACGCGCAGAGCGTAAAACTTGGGAGTCTACCATGTCACAGACGGGAGACTGATTTTTACACACAGAGCATAAAACTTGGGAGTCTACCACGTCACAGACGGGAGACTGATTTTTACGCCCGGGGCACATCACTGAAGTAGAGACTGTCTCGTCACAGACAGGAGCCTCCACAATAGGAGTGGGAAGGATTCATTTGCATTCAGAGACAGCAGGAAGATCCGAGGATGCTTAGGAATTAGGAATCCAAACTTTTTGTGCCTTTCGCAATTTTTGAACATTGGAACAGCGAGTACTACCCCCAGTTCGGAGCATTTCTTCGTAAGCAGTCTGGTCGAAGTGAACAACCAGAGTCTTCTTTGTCGATCCGACCGACACATCATCATATTGAGCAATTACTTTCTCGTCATAGGAAAAAGTCGTCCCCAGCAGAGTCGCCATTTTGTTTCACTTAACAAAATGCCTAAAATTGACTTTTGAAAGAAAACTAGAAAAAGTACAAAAAAGTACAAATTGTTTCTGGAAAGTATTGCTATGGAAGTCTGATCTGAGAGCGATCACTTTGTTCCTTGGACCATACGATGATGATGAAGAAAACTGCTTAAAGAAGATGAACAATCGGAAGAACTAAGTCATCAGAAAGGTATCGAACAACGGTACTGATGGCACAGTCGAATGTTTTCCTGCTTTACTTCACCCTGTTCTTGAGAAAAAGTTAAAGAAATGCTTCTGGGAATATCACTCTGAAAGTTTGAGTTTTCTCAGAATCTCCTCTCCTGTATCTTCCTTGATGATGTCTTGTATTAAAAAATAAGTCTATTTATAGACTAGACCCTCTGTGCGTAAAAAGCAACATAACTGGGTATCTACACAAGTAACTGTCACCCACGATGAAAATCAACCTCTACGCACGATGACATGTGTCTCATGTAGAGTTGTAATCTTTATGCATGGTGACACGTGTCTCATTATTTTAACAAAATGGGGAGAGCACGTACACACGTTTCTCGATAAGTGTGGCATGAAAGCCATATAAGCAGACAACGTTCTCATGTAGCCAGAAAAGATTGGACGTAAAAATGACCCAAAATAGACTTCTTGCGTAAAGTAGCAGACTGGGCGTAAAATAATTCAAAATACACTTCCCGCGTAAAGTGGCTGAAAAGTAGCCTTGAGCGTAAAATTAGCTCAAATAAACTCTACGCGCATAAAAGCCTTGAGCGTAAAAACTCGAATAGCTTTTGTGCGTAAAAGAAGCAATCTTTTGAGCGTAAAGTAGCCCATCTGCACACTAATGACAAGCGTTGGATTTAGTGGAAAAAATCTTCTCGACTTCTGTGCACTGTTCTAGTCAGAAAATCATTCTGTCAAATCAAAATCATGCACATTAAATGCAGTCTGACAGCCTGTCTCCCGTGTAAAGTTTGAGGATACCTCTCGCGTAAAGTAGTTCGCGTAGAGTTTACCCTATTTGCTCTCTACGTAAAAATTGATTCTGATTCAGTTTGACTTGCGTAAAGCTCTCAACTTCTTTGACTTGGTTTATGAAATTTATTTATGCTTCTACACCTGCTTCTCATTCGACTCTCTCAGCCTCCTATTCCGCATCATATGATATCCATCTCAACCAAAGAGTAGAGAAGTGTGAAAAAAATTAATATTAACCAAGGATCGGGGTGGAGAATCGGTATCACCGTAAATCTCATGGCTTGTTCTACCAGAGCATAATATAAAAACAAACGTTTAAAGCAGAGCTTCACATTCAAAATATTAGAAGGAAAAAATTGCGATTGGTGGTAGGGCGAGCCAGAATCCTTTGAAAGTATTATGGCTCGCCCTACCACCAATCAAAATTTTTCTTCCTTCTAATTTTGTGAATGAAAAGCTTTGCTTCACGTTTGGTTTTATATTATCTCTGTTAGAACAAGCTATGAGATTCATGGTGATACTGATTTCGATACTGATCCTTGGTTAATATTAATATTTTCACACTTCTCCACGCTTTGGTTGAGATGTATATCATATGATACAGAATAGGATGCCTCATGACCCGAATAAGAAGAAGGAGAGTAGGGAGGCTCACTCTATACACTCATCCGCCAACGATATACACTCTATACACTCTTACTTATGCAAGCCTTTTGAGGTAATCAGCATTATACTAGATTTCCGATAAAAATCTATAACTCTGATAGGCCCAAAAGACTTGGCATAAGTAAATTTAATTTTCAACACTTACCTAGCTACTACTAAGATATCTATATATATACTATTCTATGATACTCCGATCCGAAACCGCCGATACTACCGATATCGCCGATACCAATACTAATAGGAATAGTCCGATACCGATTTCGATACCGATACTTTGAACCTTGATACTAAGTTTATATATATATATATAAATATATATATATATATATATATATACTAATTTATATACTATTCTACGATACTCTGATCCTTAACCGCCGATACTACCGATATCACCGATACCAATACTCATAGGAATAGTCCGATACCGATACTTTGAACCATGATACTAATTTTATATTTATATACTATTCTACGATACTCCGATCCTTAATCGTCGATACTACCGATATCGTCGATACCAATACTCATAGGAATAGTCCGATACCGATACTTTGAACCTCCATACTAAGTTTATATTTATATACTAATTTATATACTATTCTACGATACTTCGATCCTTAACCGCCGATACTACCTGTCACGACCCGCACCCTAGAGTAAGGGCACGAGACGTGGGTACGTCCAGCCTACGCCGCAGTGTCGGCGGTAGAACGCTGTCCTAGGTCAACACACATCTAACAATATATATATCTAAACAGTTTATACTCCCCGAATGGGGATGACATAGCAGTAATAACTCAATCACAAGTAAGGAAGAGATAGCACGATATGAAATAGAACTCAAAGAAATAAGTAGATGAAAAGTAGTCTAAGATAATCCCAGCAATATCCAGAAGTACATGGTCTCAAATACAGAATGAAAGAATATATACAACTCTGAACTCAGAATAAAGTCTAGCTAAAACATGCCTCAAGACTACATAAAAGAAGATAAGCCTAACTAATCTAGTCTAGGCAATCGGGGTGATATCCTCAGCTAGAGCTGGGTCCTCCTGAGGGTCCAGCTCGTAGGTGTCATCTAAGGCTGCCCCGTAGAAAGTGTCCAGGCAGGCCTCCTCCTCGTCCTCTGTAATATTTTAACAGGTTCAGTCAGGACAGGAGCGAGCACAGTACATCTCAACAGTTCATAGCAGGTTAGAAAATATAATCATGCATTAAAGTAAGATACAGGTACTGAAAGAAGTGCAGTATGTAAACAGAGAGAGAAAGCTGTAAAAGAAATATCTACTATAGATAGAGACTAACAGTGGCTAGTGAGTCAAAGTATAATATAGACATGTAAATGGCATAGGAGATTCTGATAAGACACTATGGAAGAGATTCTGATAAGATACTACTTGGGTATTATTCACATGTCTACTTCTACTCCCTCGTACCCCCAATCAATACACAAGGATCCAGCCAGGTTATGTTATGATTCCATGCAAGGCCCCCGAAGGGTGATACATGGATGTCCTATAAATGGGGATTCTAGGAGATTCTAGGATACCCAGTGAATGGGATAAGAGATTCTAGGAGACTCTGTGATCATAAGAGTATATATCACAAGTGATCGAAGAACCAGTAAAGCATAGTGATACTCCATGTAAGTGAAACGCATAGAACATGTAGTACCCGATGCTCCCTAAGGATAACATCTCAAGGAGGGATCCATATAGTACCAATCCGTGTGACCAACGTGACAGTACAAGTAAAGTAATCTACTGCAGGAAATAATTCTAAGCAGGATATAAAATGATCAGAGAATGTACTCGCCTGGTATCTAAGTGTCCACTATGAAAGTACTGTCCGAGGAGTGGTGTCTGGCTCCTAATCAGAACAGCACAAGTCACAACAAGTCCAGAATAGTATAATGAAGTCCTACTATGCATTCTATATGATTCTAGGTCAATCTAGGCCAAAGTCAACTCTTGGTCAACTCTGGTCAACCCTAGAAGTCAAACTAGGTCAACCAAGTCTAAAATAGATCAAACTAGTCTAATCTAGGTTTAGCAAGTCATTCTAGGTTCACTAAGGCTAAATAGTCTATCTAGATTCCAACTAGGCATACCATGCCCAACCATGCCTTAGTCACATAACCACATGGCATGTCTATGTCTAACAGTCTATTAGGAAATACATCTATCCTATAGTCACTATACAAATCTTACCCATATAATATCATATCAAATAATATCCCATATTTATATATACATTACATTATGACATATGGTATCCCATACTCTATAACATACCATATTGTTTGCCATGAAATATAAAAGAGCAGAACAATTATCGGAGGACTGGACTTTTACTTCACGTTACAAACTCGCTTGTACAAAGAAAGCCTAGGGACGAAAACCTAGGTACAGCAGTCTAAGTATAATTGTTTATTTTAGATTCCGGGGGTGACGATAGAGGCTCGGGAAAGCGACGGCCGCTCTGTCTTACTCCTTGGACGATCGGTATGCAGCCTTGGCTCGGGAAAGATCTGCTTGGCGTTGACGAAGAAATGCCCTTCTTGCTCTCCTCGTGTTGCTCTTCTAGCTTCTCTCTCTCTCTCTCTCTGTGTATTTCCTCTCTGATTATTAGGGGGAAGCTCTCTGTGTATATGGGCGTATCTCTCTCTGATAGTATATCCTCTTTTACAAGGGAATGGCACCTTGTTATTTATAATAATGGGATGCGATCATTAGGGTTGCCAATGATTGCCTCTTGGAGATGGCGACGGCCTGTGGATTGGTCAATCTAGGCCATTCGTTTTTTATTGTGACGAATCCGAACCATTGAGTGTAGATTACACCAAATTCCATCAGCAATTAATGCTGATTGGAATAAATCTTCCTCATAATGATCTTCTGATGTCTGCGAATAAATTAGATTTATTCTCCTGCCATGTGTCCCAGATTATTGGGATTTGACCCAATCTTTGATTGTAATAAATCTGAGAAATTGATCGACTTAGGACACGTGTCCTAGGAGCCATTGGGAGGATCTGAACCGTATGACGAGTGAGCCGCATATAATTTTGGGCCGCATATGGTTAGGGCCACGTGTCAGGGCTGCCTGGGTAGTAGCCCTCTCATGGAGGTGATTATTGCGAGCCGCATAGGGATACATCCGCCTGTGCCACATGGAAATGGTCCTCTTGAACCGCATGAGAAGTCTTTGCTCGAGCCGCATGAGGCTGTCTCGGCCTGAGCCGCATAGGACGGCTTCATTCTGAACCGCATGACGAGTCTTTGCTTGAGCCGTATACGAACGCCCACGTGGCAAAGCCACGTGGCATTTTTATGGCTCTAGGGGGATTTGTGTCAGAGATCTTTTTTCTCTTTCCTAGAAGTCTGTCCTTATGACAGCGTCATAATTACTTCTTTTTGTGTCAGGGATGTCACTTTTTCAGAGTTGTCAGCCGTCAAACAATTAATGCGAGAGGGCAGAGGAGAGGGCTGTCCCGCCACGTGTCTTCTGAGCCGCGTGGGATGTCTTGGGCCGCATAGTCCCTTATGCCGCATGACTCTCTGAGCCGCATGGGCTTTCTGAGCCGCATGGGGTTCTTTGGCCGCATGGGTTATTTTCTTTAATATTTTCCATGCTTCTACAAGACCCCCTTCAAAGTTTTCAATTTGCAAAATTGAAATACTTTGAATAAGAAGCATGGCTGTGTTCTTCTAGCCGCATATGAAACCCTGACCGCATAGAGATCTTGGCCGCATAGATTGTTCAGCCGCGTAGGTGGTTCAGCCGCAGGGGACTGTTCAGCCGCATAGCTTCTCGCCACGTGTGCGGGTCTTTAATTGCCTCAAATTCATTTTAGCACCATTTTTGTAGGGAGGAATCCCAAGGGTCAGCTCATTAAATCTTTCGGATTTTACGCCCTGGGTGAATCTTGGAGACGAAACCCAAGGAGTCGGTTTCGCTCTTTATGAGGCGGTCATTGGCCCACGTGTCCTCCTTCTTCCGTCCTCCTATAAATAGGAGGAGTTTGAAGAGAGAGAGGGCTTCTTTATTTTCTTTCTTTTTCCTCAGACCTTCCCTATCTCGATCGCCCTTCCCCTCTTCGATAATTAATGGCTCCCAAGAAGACCGTGGCAGCAAAGGACAAGAAGGCAGCCTCTACTTCCGCCTCGGCTGCGACTGCTACTCCGCCGGTCGTCGTACCTGATGTTCATCCTGACGTTCACCCCCCCATTACTGGTAAGGTTAATGTATGAGTTAAAGAACCCTAACTGCCATGGCTACGTTGCATACTTTATGCACGAGTCTTTGTAAATCGCATGTTCGCCCTACGGCTGAGCTGCGAGCCGCATAAGAAAACCGCCGTGTCTGTATGCACGATTCGTCAGCGAAGCCGCATAAGCGACGCTAAACCGCATAGACTTTTATTACACGGAGCCGCATAAGTGTTCTTCTGAGCTTGAGCCGCATGAGGCTTTTTGGAGCCGCATAAGTCTTCGGAGCTGCGTAAAGCTTCATGGAGCCACATGGATGTTTTCTTGAGCCGCATGGGGCTTGAAAGCACCCAATCAGCTCTCTTTATCCCTCTGTTTAACTTACTTTTCTCTGTCTTTTCTTCAGTGAATCTGTCGGTTAACGCTGCTGGAGAACTCTTGGTGGGTAGCGCTCAAGCTGCTCTCGGCTATAGGTACGACCATATTGTTCAGCATATGACGGACCAGTTTCCGAGCGATGATCCTCTGGCTAGATTGAATGCCACCAAGAATCAGTCTTTCCATTTCCTTAATGCTATGTTGAACTCCGGGAAATTTGAGGGGGAGTATCTGAAGCCTGCGTTCTTTTTTGGAGACGCCTTGACCGTGGAGAACAATCATGTTCTGGAGGTGTCGGAGAATTGGAGTTTTATCTCTAACGGGATGGCGATCCGCATCCCCCAGATGGAGCGACACTTCCCATTATCTTGGTTCAATATGCTCCCATTGGACCGGAAGATGGAGGAGACTCTAACCCCTACCAGAAGTGGGATGTTCGTGGGGAACATCCATTATAATAACAATCTGAAGTCCGTGACTGCCAGCAAGGTGCATACTAGCTGTTCTGTGACGGGGTTGGTCCCAGGTTCTTTCCTGAATGTGGCGGGCCCTAACTTCACATTTTCTACTGCCGATACTTTTATAAATCAACTTGCTCGAAAAGGCTCCTACCCAGTTGGCCGGTTGATGCTTCCCGGCTGGATACATCCCATTACCTCATGGACCAATCTGTTTATGTGGATCTTGCAGAAGTACGAGGCCTTTTTGTGTGAGATCGGCCTTTACCATGCTATTCGAGGCACCAGTCATGGCTTATCCATTAACAAGAAGTTGTTCATGTCTCTGCTGGAGATGTATAACTGTCGTACGGGGACCTTCTATACACCCGTAGGGGAAATGGGACTTGCGCTTCATGAAATGCACGCAGTCTCCAAGCTCCCCTGGGGGGACGAAGCTTTCGAACTGTATACTCCTACTAATGAGGAATTCGAAGACTTGGAAAGACAGTATCCCGATTTCGTGGCTCTCTACCAAGAAATATTGTGCCACTATAGCACCTGTCATCAGATAGCCCGAAAGGATAGCTACTCGAAAGGGAACGCTCCCCACACCAAGGACTGGGTACACTATCTTTTCCCGATAGATGCCTCAGGTCAAGTTACCGCTCGTCGTCCTCGATCGCGGGAGGCGGTTAAAGAATTAGTATCGTCGGCTAAGAGAGTGGCCACTACCAGTGACAGATTCGGGAGTAAGACTGACTCTTTTGGTTACTTTTACCAGGATACCCATGAGCTGTCAGAGAAGGCGCTCCTGGCGGGATTTTTGATGATATGGCTGCAAAATTGTGTAGTCTCCGGAGGGGCTGGTTTTATTGAGAAAATCAGTCGTAACTTCATCCTCCCGGCTGTGAAGTTAGTTTTGCGAATCAGGCTAGCTCTCCTTCCGGCCATGGTGTGTAGCATACACCGTGGCCTTCGTACCTTTACGTCCAAAGTCATTGCTCGCGATGTGACCAAGGATTTTAAACGAACTGAGTTGCCTTATCACTATTTGATGGGGTGGCTGCTGATACATTATCCGTCTTTGATGAGACCGGGCTCTGAAGACGGTGTGACTGATGATGACGCATTTATCTTCTGCTATCGTGACGAGCCTTGGGAATGTGAGACCATGTGGGCTTGCCGGATGGCCTTGGTAAGGGCAGATAAGTATCATATTTTCGTATCCGTCCCTCGATTTACCGCCAGGGACATATATAGAGGCTGTACATATTGACGGTATCGCACCCCCTCAGCTTCTGGACGGCCAGATGCTCCTATGGCTGCGTAACATCCGTCCCGCACATCTGGTGTATCATAATCGCAATACTGTCTTTCTGAAGCCTTATCTGCCTAGCAGGTTTGCCCGGCAGTTTGGATACAGCCAACTTTGCCTAGACAACCCCAGCTCCTGTCTGGATTTTGAAGGTAGCCTTCTTGATGGTATCAGGGCTTGGTAATACTACGATACATTCCATACCCGTACCATTTTCTCGGTCCCTGCCATTAAGGCGTCAGTGGAGATCTTATACATGGCGGCTTTATATCATGTCATGGCGAACAAACCCCCGGTCGGTTTTAACCCAGGTGCCAGTTTTATTGTTGGTACCAGCCTGGAGGAAGGATCTCAAGGGTCCAAGAAGAGAAAAACTAGAGTCAAAATGCCAGATTCGGATTCCGCTGCTGAGGGTGATGAAGGCAACGAGTATGATAGAGATGACTCTATCCTTCCAGTGGCAGACGCAGAGGTGGATCAGTCGTCGATTTTGTCAGATGAGATGTTGGGGGATCAGTCACCCGTTGTGCCCGGCCCTACTCCGAAACGTAGCAGGCAACTTTCTCCTGCTGGCGGTGTTTCTCGTTCCCGGAAGCTGGTTGCGACTAGGCACCGCCAGCTAACCATAAGAGAAAGCGAAGAAGTCAATCCTGCGTCAGAGGTAACCAAACTGCTCTTGATTCCTTCCTCCTTCTTTCCTTCTAGCTTCAATTTTAATCATCCTCGTTCCCTCTTTTAGGTGTTAGGAGAAGAAGAAGAGTTTCGAGATGCCGAGGTGGTGACCCAGGATGACGGGGACTCCCGTGAGCCTGTTCCTTTTCAAGATGACGCAGATCAATCTGTATCCCCCTTCAAGGTGATGGGGGCAGAGGACGTGGCTGAGTTTAACTCGGGGATCGCGGGTGAGGGGACCATGCCAGTTGTGGATGAGCTGCAGCCATCATGCCCCTCCCCTGGTAAGATTAGCAGAATCTTAACCTGTGAGGAAGCCTATCTGCTCTATCATCACGTCCTTCGGGTTACGTCGATTGATTGTTATTCTGGACATACAGGTCCTGCCCCTCCAGTGCCGAGGATGGACGTCGTTGAGACAACCCCAACCGAAGGGGCATCGGTAGAGAAGGGTGTACCTCCTCACCGTCCGATTTGTCTTGATGGGCCTTCTGGGGGCTCGAGTTTAACGGGCCAGTCATCGGGGCAGTCGGGGCAGGGAACGATGGTCCTTGCGTCATCCTCTCCTCCAGTGGCTTTAAGAATCGACATTTCTGCTCTACCGAGTATCCAAGCTCTTCGGGCGGCGGAAGACGAGTTGGCCGCTATTCATGCATCGTTCTACTCGGACTCCGTTCCCCTGGTGGCGAACTCTAGCATTACTCCTCCGACGTTGTCGTTCCGGCTTCCCCTGACGCCATCCTCTGCTGAAGTTTTGGACGACGCGTTGCAGGACGTGGTTGCCAGTTTCCATCGTCATTTGAAGAGGGGAATCGAGGCCGCTGTGGAAAGAGGGACCTCCTTTTCCTTGGCCTGACAATGCGCCCATGGTCAAGTAAGTATCCTTAGGGATCTTCCTGGTGATGCAGGGATGGCCTCGCTTCTGGAGGCAAAATTATTAGAGGCTGATCAGCTAGTGGCCGAGCTTCGAGTATTGCGGCAGGCTGATCTGTCTGCTGTTATAAACGAAGAACGGGATTCCCTTATCGCTGTTATAGAGAGGACCAGAGCTGCTCGGGATAAGACCAGACCGGCCATACTGAAGGATCTCAGCGACTTATCTGATCGGTATGATCAATTGAGTTACGCGAATGAAAATATTACGGCTCGGGAGGAGTCTGTCTCTCGTGAGATTACTGAGACGCGGGAGCAGATCCTTGCGCTTCAGAAGAAGTTGACTTTCTTGGAGTCTGAACTCGAGACTGCCCGCAATGACAGGGGGCTAATTGTTCAGGAGGCTGACAGGGTTACTCAAGCTTCGACTGACCTGGAGATTGTCTTAAAGAAATTGGAAGATGACTGTCAGGTGCTTCTGGGTTTGGACAATGAGGAGCGGTTACTCCAGGAGGCCGAGCGTCGCGCTCGGCAACGGATTGAGCGGGGGACCACCTCAGTGAGAAACCGCCTCCTAGAATTGAGTAATACTGAAATGTAGTCGGCCTTTTCTTTTCCTTTTTTGAGAGGGACGTGGTCCTGAAATATGTAATACTTCTTTTTTTTCCTTCAAATAAAGAGTACTTTCAATTCTACCCTTCATTTGTATTGCTTGCTGCGCCTGTGATATTGTGGTGATGTTCTCCCCCGTATAGGGGATACATTTGTGGACCTGTTACCTATGGCATACCTTGGTTTTAGGTACAGATAACAAGCTTTGGTCAAGATACCTGAAACAGCCATGGCAAAGTGGTCGTGGGTGCTCTTGGTATTGGGAAAAGGAATGCCGTAGAGCAGCTGGGCTCCTGGGGCATGATGAGATGGTATGTTTGTGCTAAGAAACTTAGCTGAGGATATTTGTGGGCCTATTATCCTTGGTGTACCCGGGTTTAAGATACGGATAATAGGATGAAGGGGAACCGACGTACTTGCTCAGAGGTAATGAGGACATGGCAAGCAGAAAAGTTTTTTTTAGACGTAGAGTTTTCCTACTCAGAGGTAATGAGTACATGGCAGGAGTGAACTCGACGGAGGGTATTGGTGGTCAACAGAGGACATTTGTGGTCAACAGAGGACATTTGTGGGCCTATTACCCTTGGCGTACTCCGGTTGTGGGTACAGATAATAGGTCAAAAGGGGATCATCATACTTACTCAGAGGTAATGAGGACATGGCAAGTATGAAGGTTTCTTCGACGGAGCCTTTCCATTCAGAGATAATGAGGACATGACAGGAGTGGGCTCAATAAAGGAGGGCACATAGAACGACTCAGAGGTAATGAGAACATGAAAGTTCTATGTAAGGGGTAATTTGTTTTTGGCGGAAGTGGAACGACTCAGAGGTAATGAGGCATGGCCGTTATGGAAATTTGTGGATCGATTACCCTTTTTTGTGCACTGAAAGTGCGGGTATTGGATCATGGGGGAGGATCTCCTCCAGAAAGGAAGTTCAGAGGTATGATCATACATAACTTTCCATCTGAAAGAGTGACCGGGATGTGAGTTCAGAGGCACCAGCGGGTACATGACTCGAGAATCTGGAGAATGGTGAGCGTGAGTTCAGCGGTACCAGCGGGTACATGACTCAAAAATTTGACAAACTATGAGGGTGAGTTCAGTGGTATCAGCGGATACATGACTCAAAAATCTAGAAAATTATGGGGTGAGTTCAGTGGTACCGGCGGGTACGTGACTCAATAATCTGGAAAATGTTGTTTAGACATAATATTTCTTTAGGAACTTGCCGTTGACGGACAACATAAGTAAGTCTCCATTTTGCTTAGCGAGGCGGTAGGCACCGTTGGAGAACACGGCCTCGATGACAAATGGACCTTCCCTTTTTGGCTGAAACTTGCCGGCGGTCTTGTGAGTCATGACCATTGGCCTCCGTACTGCCAGAACAAGATCGTCCACTTGGAATGTTCTGATTTTGACCTTCTTGTTGAAGGCTCCTGAGATGCGTGCTTGGTATAGCTCGATCCTTTGCTGAGCTAGGAGGCGCTTTTCATCTAAGGCCTCCAACTCTTGTAGTCGACGTCGGTAGTTGTCATCCATTGTCAATTGATAAGTGAGGGCGACGCGGAGTGAGGGTATTTGAGTCTCTAATGGGAGAACTGCCTCACTCCCGTATACTAGGGAGAATGGTATATTCCTGGTGGCTGTTCGAACTGTGGTGCGATAAGCCTATAAGCATTCACCGAGTTTCTCGTTCCAGTCGCGTTTGTTGGAGGAGACAAACTTCTTGAGGAGTTTGATGATTGTTTTGTTTAATGCCTCTGCCAACCCGTTCGCTGCCGGGTTATACGGTGTCGAAGCGACATTCTGAATACGGTGTTTATCGTAAAATCGATAGAATGTGTGGCTTGCAAACTGCGGACCATTATCATGGATGATCCTTCGGGGCAGTCCAAAGCGGTAGATGACGTGATGCTTAAGGAAGCTGATCACGTTTGAAGTCTTAACTTCTGCGAGTGGGACAGCTTCCGCCCATTTGGAGAAGTAATCAGTGATCGCAAGTATGAAGCGATGTTCTCGGGAGGAATGTGGGGTGATTGGACCAATGATATCCATTCCCCATGCCTCGAATGGCCAGGACGCCACTGTCGGATGTAGAAACTCGGATGGTTGGTGAATGAAGTCCGCGTGGACTTGGCAGGCTTTGTATTTTCTAGCATAATCTATCGCATCTGCCACCATTGTGGGCCAATAGTAGCCCATTCGGCGAAGGCGGTCTTGTAGTTTTGGGCCGGGCTGGTGGGCCCCGCAGACACCGTCATGAGCTTCTCGTACGACTTCTTTGGCTTCTGCATTTGACAGACACCGAAGCAGTAATCCGTCGTAGGAGCGGCGATACAGCATTTTCGTCTCTGTATCGTAGAAGAATCTGAGAGAACGCCATCTGATGGAAGTGGCTTCATTTGGGTTCTCGGGCAGGATGTCGTAGACGACGAAGTTGATGAATGGTTGTCTCCAATCTGGGGCATCCTCGATCGTCTGTACGGAATAACTCGCCACGAATTACACATTGTTCTTGGGACAGACCAGTTCGTAGCCTATCACATCCACTGATTGGCGATCATAATTCGAAACTGCTAGGGAAGCGGCAAGACCAGCTAAGGCATCAGCTTCGATATTTCAGAGCCTGGGGACATGTTCGATGAAGAACCCCTCGAACGACGAGATGATGTCAATCGCTATTTGGTGATAAGGGATCATGTCTTCGTGGCGGACCTCATATGAGCCCCGTATCTGATTGACGATTAGTTGGGAGTCGCTGTATGCTTCGAGGTATTCTACCCCCAGCTCTCTTGCGAGTTGGAGGCCAATGACCAGAGCGTTGTACTCGGCCACATTGTTAGAGCAGGGCTCTGTGAGGGAATAAGCGCGGTTAATCACCAATCCGGAAGGGGATACCAGCACTACCCCGACTCTGACGACTATATTGCCTTTAGGTCCGGTCCTCGAAGCACCGTCGAAGAACATTCGCCATATAGCCTCGTGAGAGGTTGCATGCGAGTCGGCGACCTCATCTGGGATCTCTTCATATATTCTGGAGGACTCCGAGCCTGGGTGGGCTGCTAAGAAATCTGCCAGGGCTTGACCTTTGACTGCCTTTTGCGGGACGAAGATCATATGATAAGGGGACAGCAATATTGCCCATGTAGCGAGTCGAGAGCTGAGTGCCCCTGGTTTAGTCATGAGGACCCTGAGAGGGTTGACTCGTGAGATCACATGTATCGTTTGTCCGGTGACATAGTACCGCATTTTTTGAATGTCGAACACCAGGGCGAGGCATTCCTTCTCCACAGCGGTGTATCGGTGCTCTGGCCCAATCATCATTCAACTGAGGTAATATTTGGCTTGCTCATGGCCTGTATCGTTATTTTGTGCCAGCAGAGCCCCGAGGGAATGTTCCATTGCTCGTACATAGAGCAGGAATGGTTTTTCGGCAACCGGGGCCACCAGGACTAGAGGGTTCGATAAATATTCTTTGATGTTATCAAAGGCGCGCTGACATTCCTCGTCCCATACGAATGAGACGCCTTTCTTCATAAGATGGGTGAACGGTCGGCATCGCCCGGAGAGGTTAGAGATGAATCTTCTGATGTAAGCTAGCCTTCCTTGAAGGCCTCTGAGTTCGTGGAGATTTTTTGGGGGACCCATCTCCATGATTGCTTTTGTCTTCTCAGGGTCTACATGGATACCTTGTACCGTGATGATGAAGCCCAAGAACTTCCCGCTGGATACGCCCAGAAAGGACTTCGTAGGGTTCATTTTTAAATTATGCGCTCGTATTAGGTCGAATACCGTCCTTAGATCCTGCAGATGGTCTCCCTTGCAACGACTCTTAACGGCTATATCGTCAACATAGCACTCCACTGTCTTGCGTAAGTGGTCTCTGAAGATGATGCTCATG
Organism: Iris pallida; assembly: GCA_029216955.1. Classification (NCBI taxonomy): domain Eukaryota; kingdom Viridiplantae; phylum Streptophyta; class Magnoliopsida; order Asparagales; family Iridaceae; genus Iris; species Iris pallida. The sequence goes on along the minus strand of JANAVB010016197.1, from coordinate 1,428,733 downwards.
GCTCTTTGATAGTTGGCACTAGCATTCTTTAAACCGAAAGGCATGACTGTGTAGCAGTACGTGCCAATTGGCGTTCGGAATGATGTATGCTTTTCGTCATCAGGAGACATTTTGATTTGGTTGTACCCCGAGAAGCCATCCATGAATGATATACGTTCGAAGCCACAGGTATTGTCGATCATAATGTCTGTGATAGGAAGGGGAGTTCATCTTTGGGGCATGCCTCGTTCAGATTGCGAAAGTCGATGCAGATTCGAATCTTCCCATTCTTCTTGAGGACGGGTACTATATTGGCGACCCAATCAGGATGTTGCTCCTCACAAATGAAGCCGCTTGCTATCAGTTTGTTAACTTCGGCTTCGATCGCGTCCATGATGCCTGGGCGGAAGCGTCGCTGTTGTTGCTTGACTGGCTTCGCATCTGGCCGAATGTTGAGTTTGTGAAGAGCAATGTCGGGATTTAACCCTGGCATGTCTTCATAGCTCCAGGCAAACACATCAATGTATTCTCTGACAAGTTCTAGCAGCGACTCCCGTTCTTCGTCTGCTAGGCTTTTACTGACGAAAATTGGTTTTGGAGAAGATTCGCTGTCGAGATCCACTTGTATGACCTCATCTTCAGTAGGAGGTTCTCTTTGTTCGAACCATTTTTCCCATTGTGCGTCCAATTGCTGGCCCCACGGTTCTAGCTCGAGGATTTCGGGGATGTCTTCGTCTTCTTCGTAAGCGTTGGCGAATGCCATGTTGACTGTCATGACTTGTCTAAACATATCTCCGATGCTGGTATCTGAGTCAGAAGTTGGTGTCCCGGTTGAATATGACTGCCAGTCGTATTCTTCATCTGAACTCTCAGGGGTCGTGGTAGGCGTTACATATCCTAACCCGCATCGCGTTTTGTTATAGTAGTCCCGTGGTTTGCCCGCCGGGACTGGCGGTTTCAAAGGTAATCGTCGCCCAGTACCGTAGTTCCAACCTGGCGTCGTCTCCAGATCATACCCCTGTTTCTGCATGAGATATTTGGATTGAGGGCTATAGAGATACAGAGGCAGTCTCCCGGCATCTGACCCGAGGTCGGCTTCCTCTATGGTGAAGGAATGCGGGTTGTTCGTCCGACCGAAGATGATTGGATGGTCCCCTCTCTCGATTATTCGGTAAGCATCTTCTACTGGAGTAAGCTGGATCGTGGTGTACACATTTGTCACATGTGTGTGTAGGTGAGTGCCTATACCGTGTTCCATAGCATATATTGTACATAGCTTATTGAGCTCGGTGTAGTTCAAAGATAACCCTTTGTTGATGAAGTAAGGTATCTTTTCTAGGGAGATTACATCATCAGCGGAGGGAACATCAGTGTGGGCAGCCACATACTTGGCTAGCTCCGGTTCCTCTTCGGCTACCCCCTGTGTAAATGTAGACTGAGAGGACGACCTGGGAAGCTTGATTGTCAGTGGTTCAGTTGATGGAGCAGAGTATGGAGTTGTTGGCAGACTAGCGACCCCCAGTTTGGCACTTGACGTGGAGCGAGGGGTGGCTGGTTCGCTAGAAGTGTTCGACCTTGCATTGGGGTGACGACCCTTCTTGGGAAGGCGTATCGTCAGTGGCCTATCGGAGGGAATGAGCTTCTCTGTTTGGGGTTGACCGACTCTCGGCAGTCTGATTATCAGTGGCCCCGTTGTGGATCTCGGCACTTGGCCGGACCTTGGCAGCCGGATTATCATCTGCTCTTCCTGCGCCGAGAGGCTGATCGCGTCCTTCCGCAGAGTGGCAGTAAGGGGTACGGACTTGCCCGGTTTACGATCTTGGAGGTGGATCGTCAGAGGTCCTTCTGATCCCGTGGCCATTTCGGTACCAGCTTGTTCATTTCCTTCACCAAGGTGCCTCTTCGACTTTTCGTATAGGCAGGAGTCCGAGTAGTAAGATTTGACCCCTTTGAAGGGATCGATGTCAGCAAATTCCGTCTTCACAAAGCCGTGTTTGTCGACATATTTGAAGCACTGGTGTAGCGTGGAAGGCACGATCATGTAATCGTGTATCCATGGGCGCCCCAAGAGGATGTTGTAAGAAGTGTCTGCATCTATGACGTAGCAGGTGACTTCGGATTGGAGGTCGCCAATTTGACACTTCAGACGAATCTTTCCAATAGGGTAGCTCCCGCCCGAATTGAAACCGCTGATGGTGGTGCTTGTGGGCGTCAGGCGATGCATTGGGATGCGGAGATGATGTAGCAGACCCTTCGGGATGATGCTTATGGAAGAGCCAGGATCTATGTGCATCCGATCCACCTTTACGTCGCCGATGTATCCCGTGTAGTATAGCGGGCGATCGTGTAGGTTGGTTTTGATGAGCATGTCCTGCAGAGTGAAGACGATGTTGGGCATTGCTCTCGTGCAGGCACTATCTTAGAGATCCACGGGTGAGTCCTCCCCGGTGAGGTTGGATTGAGCCAGATAGACATCAGCATTTTGGAGCGCTTCGCTTAATACAATACGAACGTCCTTGGAGAGCCTTAGGAGTTCGTACAGTGACAACTTGGCCGGTGTGTTAGCCAATTGCGCTAAGATGTCAAAGTTGTAGGGCCTCTCCAGCCCTTGGGCTGCCTCTTTTCGGAGGAATTTGTCGAAGCGAGTCTCCCTCGACCTAGGCTTGTCGGTCGTCGAGGGCTGAGCCGGTCCCGGAGCATCAGTTGTAGTGGGTTAATGATTTTTAGCTGGATTGTCAACCACAAGTTGGGATTGCGCTCCGGACCGTGTGACGACGGCTGTAGCTTCCTCATTGTCTGCCGAGATTGTATGGCAGGTCCTGACTTTTCTACTTTTCTTTTTGTCGGTGGAAGATGGTGTGGGCCGAGTCACTTCTGACACCAAGTCTGGATGGATCCACATGACCTCCCCTCGTGATGTGGTGAGGGATACTAGACCGGCAGCCTGATCTCGGGGAGGAGGAAGATTGGTAATCTCCATTATCGCTAGAGGGACGGGGACCACCCCGTCTTGAGTCTTCGTCGGAGGGAAGCTGCCGAATTGTACGGACACCATATTGGCCGCCACGGTTACCTCTTCGAAATCGATAGCCAGAGCGTTCGAATCGATGAGGTTCTGGATGTACCGTTTCAGCTGGTAGCAATCGTGTGTAGCATGATGGACATAGCAATGATAATGGCAGTACTTTGGATTCTTCATCTCTGCCGGTCGCGGTTCCCGTCTTGGTGGAGGAAGCTGAATCCTGTCCCCTTGTATGAGCATGTCTAAGATGGGCTTGACGTGACCGTCTTCGAAGGAGTAAGTGATTTGCGGCCATTATTTGTCTGCTGGCTTCGGCTCAGGTTTTTGTGCTGTATCGGCCACCATAGCCTGCTTTCCCTTGCTGTCCCGATTGTTGGAGGGGCTACTCCCATTGTCGTTGTTGGGACGCTTGCCCTTGTTTTCTCCTTCCGAGATGTGCAATCCCAGTTGGCGAGCCTTCTTCAGTCGTTCTTCGGCGTTTGTGGCGCTGATGATGAACGTCTTCCAATCTTTGAATTGACTTTCGCCCATCCAGAGACTGATCGTTGGAAGCAGTCTCTTTTGGCAAATTTCAATTAAAGAGGAATCTGGATTTCCGAAGGGCAGCTTCATGGCAGTTTGGCGGAACCGCTCAATGTAGTTCCTTGTCAGCTCTTTCTCTCCTTGGACGACGTCCATGAGGGTAGACATTGTGACGTCCTGTCCTACCTCGTAGAATCTCTCCAAGAACAAGTGCTTGAAGCCAGCAAAGGAGTGGATGCAGTTGTCTGGCAGGTTGCGGTACCAGTCGAAGGCGACTCCTTCCAATGCCCTAATGAATAATTACGTGAGGATAGCATCATCATGGGGCAGATGGTCGGTGGTGACCTCGAAGTAAGTGATGTACCGACTTGCCGAGGTCTTGCCATCATACGGGTTGATATTGAACGGCTTATATTTTGGTGGGAATGGAACATCCCTCCATTCAGCAGGGTATGGTTGCCGTATTCTGAGGTCTTGAGCGTTTTCTCGGGCATGGAACATTGCTCGGAGCTCCTGAACCTCTCTTCTTACTTCTCGGGCCTCATCTGTCGCATTAGGGGCCGTTATTTCGGGAGGATTGTTGCCCGGGTTCGGTGTCGCCGAATTCGAGTCCGCATTGACCGCGGGACCCGCGCTTGTTTGGCCAGGTGTCACTCCCTACAGAGTAGGAAGAGCCGCTTTGATCTCGTGTACAGACTTGACCAAGGCGTGCAGTATGGCCTCCAAAGTGTCGATGCGTTGGCGATCATTAGAACCACCTTGATTGATGTCTGTCATGAACACCGTCCTTACATGAGGAGTGATGGAAGGAGCGGTGGAGGATGTGCCCTCCGAATCATACCCATGCACCGAGAAGTCATCGGGGTAGGTGGGAATGTTCTCTTCGGGTTCGGACTCGGAGGGAACAGTACCCCCAGCCTCAGAGCTTGCTTCGTCTTGAGAGTCATGGATGTCCTCGGGGACATCGGCGTCTGTTGTATCTGATGGGAGAGTTGTTTCCCCGGGCTCATCTCCTTGAAACATCGGATTGTTGTGGATGTTCGGAGGAGTGCTACCTCCAGTTCCCACGACCCCCAGAGATGTGGACGATGAATCTCCCATTGCAGCAGATTTCGTCTTTGAACGGGTGTGTTGGAATACTCCGGTGGAGGACAACCGTTTAGACGACAGTTTCTTAGCTGTAGTAGTTTATATCTTGGGGCTGGAGATGCTTGTCTTCTTCCCTCTCCCCTCGGCGGGGACTTTCTGAGTGGAATTGCAGGAGACAATAGGAGGTGCCTCGTCCTCCGAGCTCGGATGTTGTAGTCTTTGGAAGACGGACGGTCGGTCTTCTGTCACTGTCGCGTTGTTGCAACAGCAGTTGATGATGATCTGGGTGCAGTGACGTCCATGTGAGGACTCTTTGTACGCTACGGCCCCTTCTCTTTCCTTGCGTTTGTGGAGGATAGCCTCACGCAGGTTAGAGGAACCACTCTGTCCGTTTGCCGCTGGGGGCTGGGTTCGAGTAGTTCTGTACAACTTCCCATCAGAGGCCCGCGTGATAATCAGCGGGACGCCCCGATGGTCAGAGGTTGGGGCAGCTGACTGGGCTTGGTGAGCCCGCGCTGCCCTAGACTTCCTCCATTTAGCACTTACGGGTGCGTAATAGGAGGAGTCCAAGTTGAATACCACAGAGTCTGGCTTATCACCCAGAGAACCATCAGGGTCAGGACCGCATGAAAGACGGTCGAAGACTGATCGAGAGAAGCGTGGAACGGACGCTATGCGGCTAGAATTAGGTACCGTGCAGGCTGTCTGCATGCAGTTGTCTTCTGCTGTTGGATGAGTTGTTCTTGTACGACTGGGAGCCACGACCGTGCAGGCTGGCCGCATGCGGTTGGCAACTGTGGTCGTATGGGTTTTCTGTAAGCGATTGACTTCCATAGCCGCATGAGTTTCATCCATGTGGTTGGCAACTGTAGCCACATAAGCTATGCGGCTGACAGATGTGGCCGTATGAGTTTTCTTCATGCGGCTGGCGGATGTAGCCGCATGAGCTTTCTCCCTGTGGGTAATACCCTTATGCGGCTCCGATCGCATAGAGTTCCTCTTTGCCCCTGCAAGTCCAGCATCATAGTGTTTTCTTCTGCCGGACTTGGGGACAGCAGAGTTGTCTACGGTCTGAAGTGGGGCCGCAGGAGAGTCTTTCTCGCCGTCTTGAGCAACAGAGGGCATCCCATCGAGGGCTTGGAGAGGAGCAAATGTTTTTGGCCTCCACTCTTTGCGAGCCTTCGTCCCGCGGGTGCGCTTCTGGACGGGGCCAACGCTTCCTTCGGAGAGCATCTCTTCAAACGCCTGTTGGTCGAAGCGGACGACCATCTTTTGTTGCGTGGAGCCAAGTTTGGCTTCATCCGACTGCGTCACCAACTCCTCAGCCGTGGAGAAGTTTGTCCCCAGCAGAGTCGCCATCGTGTTTGCCATGAAATATAAAAGAGCAGAACAATTATCGGAGGACTGGACTTTTACTTCACGTTGCAAACTCGCTTGTACAAAGAAAGCCTAGGGACGAAAATCTAGGTACAGCAGTCTAAGTACAATTGTTTATTTTAGATTCTGGGGGGTGACGATAAAGGCTCGGGAAAGCGACGGCCGCTCTGCCTTACTCCTTGGACGATCGGTATGCAGCCTTGGCTCGGGAAAGATCTGCTTGGCGTTGACGAAGAAATGCCCTTCTTACTCTCCTCGTGTTGCTCTTCTGGCTTCTCTCTCTCTGTGTGTATTTCCTCTCTGATTATTAGGGAGGAAGCTCTCTGTGTATATGGACGTATCTCTCTCTGATAGTATATCCTCTTTTACAAGGGAATGGCACCTTGCTATTTATAATAATGGGATGCGATCATTAGGGTTGCCAATGATTGCCTCTTGGAGATGGCGGCAGCCTGTGGATTGGTCAATCTAGGCCGTTCGTTTTTTATTGTGATGAATCCGAACCATTGAGTGTAGATTACACCAAATTCTATCAGCAATTAATGCTGATTGGAATAAATCTTCCTCATAATGATCTTCTGATGTCTGCGAATAAATTAGATTTATTCTCCACGTGTCCCAGATTATTGGGATTTGACCCAATCTTTGATTGCAATAAATCTGATAAATTGATCGGCTTAGGACACGTGTCCTAGGAGCCATTGGGAGGATCTGAACCGCATGACGAGTGAGCCGCATATGATTTTGGGCCGCATATGGTTAGGGCCACGTGTCAGGGCTGCCTGGGTAGTGGCCCTCTCATGGAGGTGATCATTACGAGCCGTATAGAGATACATCCGTCTGAGCCGCATGGAAATGGTCCTCTTGAACCGCATGAGAAGTCTTTGCTCGAGCCGCATGAGACTGTCTCGGCCTGAGCCGCATAGGACGGCTTCATTCTAAACCGCATGACGAGTCTTTGCTCGAGCCGCATACGAACGCCCACGTGGCAAAGCCACGTGGCATTTTTTTGGCTCTAGGGGGATTTGTGTCAGAGATCTCTTTTCTCTTCCCTAGAAGTTTGTCCTTATGACAGCGTCATAATTACTTCTTTTTGTGTCAGGGCTGTCACTTTTTCAGAGTTGTCAGCCGTCAAACAATTAATACGAGAGGGTAGAGGAGAGGGCTGTCCCGCCACGTGTCTTCTGAGCCGCATGGGATGTCATGGGCCGCATAGTCCCTTATGTCGCATGACTCTCTGAGCCGCATGGGCTTTCTGAGCCGCATGGGGTTCTTTGGCCGCATGGGTTATTTTCTTTAATATTTTCCATGCTTCTACACATATCACATAGGATCATATATATATATACACATCTTCACACATTCCTATATATAACTAATATGTATATACAACTCATATAAAGGAAACTTAGATACTTATATATCACAAGGCATATATATACATAGGAAAGGAGTGAAGGGGAAAAATACATGAGTATTAGATGTGTGTGTGTGTCATAGACTAGTGAAAGAAGGTTCAGTCATAAAGGAAACAGTGAGCAATTCCAAACCAGTTCCAGTTAACCAATGAATCTCAGTTAAACATAACCCAAAACAATTTCAGATAATACATGATGAAAACAGTGAGCAATAACTATGGGGTGTGTTCAGAAATCAAGAACAGTATATACATTGTGCAAATGGATGTGTGTGTATATGACAGTGTATAGGAAAGGAAGGGAATTCAGTTCTTAATGGCAAATCCTAAACTCAGGAAAAGAAGGGAAATCAGTTTGCACTACAAAACAATACCCCACCCATTCTCAACAATTAAAACACCAAGTTATCAAGGGAAACAAATCTGGAAATCTCAGTTTCCAGTTAGCAATAAATTCCCAGGTTTAGGAAAAACACAACATTAAATGGAATGGAAGGAAAACAGTGAAGAGGAATGGGAATTCAACAATCTCAGTTAATGCCAATCAAAAGGAAAGGATAAATGAAACAGTGTACACTCAGTTATTTAGGGAAAAAATAAACTCAAGTTTTCAATACAAATTTCAGTTTACCCAAAAATTAGTCCAACAATACATTCCCAGGTTTTCATCATATTAACTTTTAGATCAACAATGAAACTCAGATACCTATTGAATCACAGGTTGATAACTGAACACAATCCAGGTTTACAAATTCGAAAATGAACTCAATAGTCAAAACCTCAAACTCACAACCAAAAGCCTATAATTGAGTTTAGAAACTTAGTTAGCATGAAATGTAACATGTGGGAATCATCATCAGTTGAATACAACATAACAAACAGGGAAATAGATGGGTTTTAAAAAACTGGAAACTCACAGTGTCAAAGAGTATCAGTGAAACAGTGATTTCCCCCATTTTCGAATCCCATTTCTAAACAAAACCTAAACTAAAATGGAAACTGAAACTATCACATAATATATATTATATTTAGGAACTATTTAACAATTAAAAACATTACTTAAGCTATTTAATATCGAATAAACAGTGAACACAAAACTAGAACACTGAACTACACAGTGTATCACACGTGCAGGCACGAATTCGTGTCTGACACGACACAAGGGCATCTCAAAATTGGAGTGACTCGTGTCAGTCATTGCCCCTTGGCCCATGCCAAGTGGCATGACCTGAGTCGCCGTGTCCATCGAGGAATCTACCCCGAGAGGCAGGACACGCAGCCTATGCGCGCGCGCGCATGCACCCTCGTGTGCACGTGTCCTGAACGACACGACGCGACACAGGAACCACCTCAGTCGATCACGAATGTATAAGCGACATCAAAATATAAATTTCCATTTAAAAACAAATCAAAAATCAATACAAAATGCCCATTGAGGCATTTTGTCAAACACTTAGGATTAGTGACTGATACGTGTCCGATACGGACACGTACAGTGCTCAAAACCTAGGGTTACCTATTCCTACAGCTAGGTTAGGCCTAGGGGTCCCTAGATGTGGAATAATAACAGAGTTTCATTGAGTATTAAGGAAGTTACCTATGGTTGCAAAATCTTCAAAAAGACCCAATAGAGGATAGTTCTCCAAGCTTCAAAACTCCCTCAAATTGTCCCAAATCTGTGATATGACTCCACAATCAATAGAGGAACAGTATTTAGAGTGCTATGGAGGAATCCCAATGAAAATAGACCTATATTGAATGATCTATGGAGAAATGAAGTGTTGGCTTACCTTGTCTTGAGGAAAGAATCATAAACTATTGGAAGGAGGCTCAAATCCCCAAAATGATATTATATAGGGAGGGGGAACAAGCCTTGGCCGGCCACTAGGTTTAGGTTAGGGTTTCTAGGTGGTATCTTATGGCTTGGAATGAATCAAGGGGTTTTGTGTGGTCTAGAACAAAGGGTTGTTTCCTCGTCTTAAGCAAACTTACTTAACTTAACTTGACTTAAACCATAATCCAACCCATCTAATTCTCAAAGTGGCTAACTAAAATTAGTTATGACTAATCTAGGTTAGGTCCAATCTAGGTTAGGCTAACCAAAACCACATGGCAAACAATTAATTAGGATTTAATCACACCATTAAAATAATCATTAAAATTCCTAAATAAAATATAAAATTCAAATAAATTCTAATAAATTCAAATAACCCCAAAAATGTCAAAAATACCCTCACACTAGAAATGTGGTAGTGACAAATCTACCCTTCTTAAAAGAATTTCGTCCTCGAAATTGAAAAGCGAAATACAACTGATGAGAAGGATAGAAAGCATACCTCACGGTCCAAAAAGATAAGGGTAGCGCTCGCGCATCTCATCCTCCCGCTCCCAGGTAGACTCTCCTGGAGAATGATGCCTCCATGCGATGCGTACCAAGGGTATCACCTGGTTCCTCAGAACCTTCTTCCGTCGATCCAGAATCTCCACTGGCTGTTCTGGATAGCTGAAAGAAGGTCCAACCTCTATCTCTGAATGATCGAGCACATGGCTAGGGTCAGCCACGTACCGTCTCAACTGTGATACATGGAATACATTGTGGACCCCCACTAGCACAGGCGGCAAGTCTAGCCTGTATGCAATGTCACCGACTCTTCCGTTGATAACGAAAGGGCCGATGAAGCGCGGGCTAAGCTTCCCGCCTCCACCAAAATGTATCGTACCACGAGTCGGAGATATCCTCAAGAAAACCTGGTCTCCGACCTAATCACAAGCAAGGTCTCAATTAATTATAATAAACAAACATGATCAAAATCACAAACAAACAAACCTAAATCTAATCCTACTCTAATATGTACCTCAAACTTCAACGACCTCCGGTGGCTATCGGCCCAGTGCCAATGTCTGTCCTGCGCCACGCGAAGTCTGTCCCTGATGAGCTTCACCGTCTCGGCTGCATCAACAACCATCTCTGGCCTCAGTAAAGCTCGCTCACCAACATCATCCCAAGATAAGGGTGTACAGCACCTACGCCCGTACAGAGCCTCGAAAGGTGACATCTCAATGCTGGCCTAGAAACTATTGTTGTAAGCAAACTCTACCAAATGAAGATGATCATCCCAGGAACCCCCAAAGTCCAGGACGCACGTCCGCAGCATATTCTAAAGTGTCTGAATAGTCCGCTCTGACTGTCCATCCGTCTGGGGTGGTATGCAGTACTAAACTTGAGCTGAGTGCCCAAGCTGGTCTGCAGACTCCTCCAGAAATAGGAAGTAAAACGGCTATCCCGATATGAGACAATGTTGACCGAAACTCCGTGAATCCTGACTATCTGCCGCATATACATCTCCGTCGGCCTCTCTGTAGACGTACCCACCTTGAATGGCAAAAGTGGGCCGATTTGGTCAACCTGTCAACGATGACCCAAATCGCGTCTTTCCCTCCTGGAGTACGCGGCAATCCGAAAACGAAGTCCATCGTGATATGCTCCTATTTCCACTCGGGAATGGGCAGCGGCTGTAACAATCCACCGGGCCTCTGTCTCTCTGCCTTGACCTGCTGACAGACCAAACACCTAGCCACGAAGCGAGCCACCTCCCGCTTCATTCCTGACCACCAAACAAGCTCCCGCAGATCTCGGTACATCTTGTTGGCACCCGGGTGTATAGAGTACTGAGATCTGTGGGCCTCCTGTATAACCTGCTCTCTAAGATCTCCGCTGGGCACACATAACCTGGAATCGTGCCTCAAGGCACCATCCTCTGCAAGAGAAAACTCGCCCTCTAGCAATCCTGCTCGAACCTGCTCCTGGAGACACCGCAGAGCAACATCCTCAAACTGTGCCGACTTGATCCTCTCCACCAAGTCTGACTGAATCTGCATCCCCCATAGCTGCATCTGCACTTCGGGTACGATCACCTCAATCCCAAGGCTCTCCAAGTCGGCAAGCAAATACCGATCCATGGTCAAACACATGGCTGTCGGATACCTACTCAAGGCATCGGCAACCACGTTGGCCTTTCATGGGTGATACTGAATTAGGATGTCAAAATCCTTCATCAACTCTAGCCATCTGCGTTGTCTCATGTTCAACTCCTTCTGAGTGAACACATACTTTAAGCTCTTGTGGTCTGTGAAGATCTCCACCCTCTTACCATACAGATAATGCTTCCACAGCTTCAGAGCAAATATTACTGCTGCCAGCTCCAGGTCGTGGGTAGGGTAGTTCTTCTTATGGGGACGTAATTGCCTGGAAGTATAGGCAATCACCTTCCCATGCTGCTGCAAGACGCAACCCAGCCCCTTTCCTGAAGCATCACTATAAATAGTGAAACCACCTGATCCTGAAGGTAATGTCAGAAACGGAGCTGTCGTCAGCCGCTTCTTCAACTCATCAAAAGCTGCCTGACACTCCTCTGACCAAACATACTCAGCATCCTTCCAGGTCAACCGAGTCAATGGCTCTGCAACCCGGGAGAAATCCTGCACGAATCTCCGATAATATCCTGCCAGCCCCAGAAAACTCCTGATCTCTGCAACTGAAGTCGGTGCTGCCCATGCCTCAACTGCTACAATCTTCTTGGGGTCAACTGAGATACCATCTCCAGTCACCACATGCCCCAAGAAGTCCACCCAATCCAAGAAGAACTCACATTTGGAGAGCTTCCCGTAAAGTTGCTCCTTCTTGAGAATCTCCAGCACTATCCTCAAATGCTCCTCGTGCTCCTCCTCAGTCTTGGAATATATCAAGATATTGTCAATGAACACTACCACAAACTGATCCAGATACTGGTGGAATACCTTGTTCATAAGGTTCATAAATACTGCTGGTCCATTGGTTAGCCCAAACGGCATAACCAAAAACTTGAACTGCCCGTACCGCATCCTGAAAGCGGTCTTGGGAATATCCTCCCTCTTCACCTTCACCTGGTGATATCCCGACCTCAGATCAATCTTGAAAAATACCCGAGCTCCGCTCAACTGGTCAAATAGATCGTCAATCCGCGGCAGTGGGTGTTTGTTCTTGATCGTGAGGTTGTTGAGTGCCCTATAGTCAATACACATGCATACTGACCCATCCTTCTTCGGCACGAACAACACTGGTGCACCCCATGGCGACGAACTCGAGCGGATGAAGCCCTTGTCCTGTAGCTCATCCACCTGCTTCTTCAGCTCCACCAGCTCGCTGTTGTTCACCCGATAGACATGCTGAGAGATGGGTTCCGCTCCTGGAACCAAGTCTATCGAGAACTCTATGTCTCTGTCTGGTGGCAATCCCGACAACTCCTCTGGGAAAACATCCATATAATCTGCTATCAAGGGGTGTGGAATCGTCTGCTCCTCGACCGAGACTCCACAGAAGACTCCGCTGCTCTGCTCTGCCTAACGTCTGGAGTACTCGAACTCTGGCTCCTCCGGTGCTCTGAAAAGAACTCTACCCCCTCTGCAATCAATGCTGGCGTGGTGTCTGCTCAACCAATCCATGCCTAGTACTATATCGTAGTTCGGCAATGGCATTACGAGCAGGCTCACCTCCAAATCACGGCCTCCCAAAACTACTCTCCGACCCTTACAAATATCACTCACGAGGATAATGCCACCCCCGGTCGTAATCTTGTAAGTCCTAGGCAACGATTCAGCTACGATATCATGTCTAATCGCAAAAATACTGATATGAAGCTATGCGAAGCACCGGAATCGAATAATACAAATGCTGGACTGGAGTCGAGAAGAATCAAACCTGCAATCAGCTCTCCGATGACCTCCGCATCCTCTGCTACCATGGCGAATCCTCGCCCCTGCTGTCCTCCCCTGGCCTGCTGCTGGTGCTGGACGAACCTTTGCTGCTACGTCTGCAGGGCTGGTCCCCTCTGCTGGCCTGCTGGAGCCCTGGCTCCTCCTCCCGGGCCTGCTCGTGCTATACGGCACTCCCTCATCTGGTGGTCTGCTGAACCGCACACCAACTACTGGCCCAGCCTCTTTTGGTACTCATTGAAGACGTGCCCAGGCTTCTTGCAGTAGGCACAAGTAATACCCTGCCTCTGACCCTGCTGGTGCTGCCTCGGCTGCTGCTGCTGATGGACTGGCCTCTGCTGAATCGACTGCGACTGAAACTGCCTCAGCTGTTGATGCTGAAAGTGGGGCCTCTTGGCCTGGCCTCCGCTGCTGCTGCTGCCCCCAACTGGGTCTCTCCCCCTCTTGAGCCTAAGCTCAAGATCATCCTCTGCCAACAAGGCTCCTGTCAAGATCTCCTCGAACGTGGCATCCCGGCTGCCCTTGGTCAAGGACTTGACCTCCTTGACTAGACCCTTCTGAAACCTCTGGGCCTTCGCCGTCTCGCTCAAGCCCTCCATAAACCTGCCGAGGCGGTCGAACTCCCCGGCGTACTCCTCCACTGAAAGACTCCCCTGGACCAGGCTCTCGAACTGCGACTCCAAGGCTCTGAGTGCTGAATCTGGGAAGAACTTCTTCTTGAAGAAGCCCTTGAACTGCTCCCAAGTCTGCTCAGGTACCCCCACCCTGGGGTCTGACTGATACCAGGTGTGAGCAAGATCTCGCATCCGGCTAGCTGCGGCCTCGATCTGAAGATCTGCTGGTATCCTGGCCAAGCGGAAGATCTCCTCTATATGCTCGATCCACTCATCAGCATATAGGATCCCCTCTGTCCCCAGAAAGTCTCTGGGGCTCATCTTCTGAAACTGCTCGATCTCCGGTGTCCTCGGCTGCTGAACCACCGGTCGTGCTGTAACCGTCGTAAGGGCCAGCTCCATACCCCTGTCCTGTCGAGCCTGTTGCCGGTCCATGAACTGCTGGAAGTACGCGAACATCTGCGCTGCATCCACGTATCCTGTAGGCGGTGGCTGCTGAAAGGGATCCTCTGGAATGACCGGGTCCTGCCTCCGAGTCGGTGGATGCATACCCCCTGCTGCGGCTGCCGAGGTCTCAATACGAGCAAAGGTGGCAGGAGCTGCAGTCCCCTGGCCTCGCTGTACTGGCTGAAAGGTAGCAGTCCCCTCTATAGCATCCTCATGAATGGCATGCTGCGATCGAGTCTCTACCATCCTGAAGATAGACAAACAAGAGTATCAATTTCTGAGAAAGAAACGAAATAACAAAGGCGGACAGTTAAAAATTCAAAGGATCAGCTGACAATAAGGATTGAGATGGCAATAAAAGAATTTTTCCTAAAGTGATTGAGTACCTTAAACTTAATGTTCTATATCTTACTGCAGGCTGTAGTGATACTCTAGTTCGAATACCACTACACTTCTAGTCTAGACCTTCATGGGCCACCACTAAAAACGTGTCATGACCCGCACCCTAGAGTAAGGGCACGAGACGTGGGTACGTCCAGCCTACGCCGCAGTGTCGACGGTAGAACACTGTCCTAGGTCAACACACATCTAACAATATATATATCTAAACAGTTTATACTCTCCGAATGGGGGTGACATAGCAGTAATAACTCAATCACAACTAAGGAAGAGATAGCACGATATGAAATAGAACTCAAGGAAATAAGTAGATAAAAAGTAGTCTAAGATAATCCCAGCAATATCCAGAAGTACATGGTCTCAGATACAGAATGAAAGAATATATATAACTCTGAACTCAGAATAAAGTCTAGCTAAAACATGCCTCAAGACTACATAAAAGAAGATAAGCCTAACTAATCTAGTCTAGGCAATCGGGGTGATATCCTCAGCTAGAGCTGGGTCCTCCTGAGGGTCCAGCTCGCAGGTGTCATCTAAGGCTGCCCCGTAGAAAGTGTCCAGGCAGGCCTCCTTCTCGTCCTCTATAATATTTCAACAGGGCCAGTCAGGACAGGAGCGAACAAAGTACATCTCAACAGTTCATAGCAGGTTATGTCACGACCCGCACCCGGATATACGGATACGAATACGTGGGCCACGCCCAGCCTACGCCGCAGTATTGGCGATAGAACGCTGTCAAGTACCCGATACTAACTACAATATCTAAAGATCCATAACTAGAGCTGTACTCATGTCATATTACGAAAACTAAGGAAGATAAGATGAGAAATAATAACAATATCACTAGAACAACTAAAATCTACAATGATCATAAGACAAGAAAATAAAGAATGAACAACAAGACTAACTAAGGATAACTATCAGGCAACTCACATAGAAGAATAGTGAGATCCACCTCAGCTAGCAACATCATGAAGTCCACTAATGGTATAACAATTCCTAAAATATTATCAACGGTATCCTGTCAGGAAAATGAGCAAGTACAAACACTAACAGCAGTTCCATGTGAATTGACAAATTCTATAAGAGACAGTATAATGAAATACAAGACAAAGATATATGAAGACTTGGGAACCGTTCGAAAGCTGAGCTACAACCCTTAAACCAAACAAGGACCGGGGTTGTAACTCTTCTCCCGAGCAGAACTTAGTCTCCAATCAAGGTACATCATAGAGGCATGTAAAACATGTGAGTAACTGTATATCATAGCATGGTGAGAAAGTACAGAATGTAGAACAGGGCAGGATATAAGATAAGATAAGTAAATATAAAATGTGTCTTGAATTATTAGAGCGATATGTGATTTGCTTGGGATAAGTGACAGGACATGCTATCCACTTGGCCCGGCAATCCGCGGTGACCTCAACGGAAAGTCATGCCAGCCAACCTGGATAACGAGCACAAGGTAAATGGGATCTCGCTACACCCTACGTGAGGGGAGAGTGGCGCGAGCACAAGAATAGTGACAGGGTGGCTCTGATCACATAGCCCCTAATAATTTCCCATCCCCGAATAGTATAATAGACCTGGACATGATACGTCATGACACGGGATTCCCTAAGAGGATAGCTACTCCCTCTCAGGAATCGGTGTCTATATAAGTACATGGAACAAGGCAGGAAATGTTCATATATACCAAGAAAATCCAGGAACAACATCTCATGTCATGATCCAACATATACTAGTCCGTGAACTATCGTGACTGGGAATCAAGTAAGACACTACGACTGAATCGGATATAGCAGATATCAAGACAATGAAAACTATCAGTGAATGTACTCGCCTGCGGTCTTGAGCTGTCAAATGGGGTCGATGATCAGAGTGATGCCACAGACCTAAAGATAAGATATATATAAACTAATTAGGGTTCAACAGTGTTAGGCTTGATTCTATAGTATAAGCTACGCAATCTAGGTCAGACTCAGTCAACAAAGTCAAACTAGGTCACACTGAGTCACACTAGGTCAAACTAGGTCACAAGAAGTCAAACCAAGTCAAACTAGGTTAAATTGGGTCAATGGTTGACTTACAGTTGACTTTTGGTCAACTGGTCAACTATGGTCAACTCTAGGTTAAACTAGGTCAATTGTTGACTCTACTTCGACGTTCAGTCAAAGCAGTCAACCATTGTTAAACAGGGTCAAGGCTAGTCTTCATAAACATCTACTAGGTCAACATATTCAATTTCAGTGGTTGTGAAATCACTGGAATCGATGGATCTCAAAATACCACAAAAGGAAAAAGATTATCATAATAGGGTGAAAACCTACAGATGTTGTCGGATGGTGAAACAACCATCACCAACGTGTCCAGAATGGTCAAATCAGCTAGGATAGCCTATCCATAAGTCCAATTTGGACACAGGGGCAAAAAGGTAATTTTGGGCCAAAATGGTGTCCGTATCGGACCCGCTTTGTACCGAAAAATGTGCCAAAATAAAAGTGCACAAAATCTAACAAATTATGTGTCCAAGAATCCAGAATGACGATACGAACCCAACGGTATATCCAGAATTGGATTCCGTTGACCCGATCTCAAATTGGTCCGTTGACCAGGACATTGAAATTTTGATTTGCACGAAAAAGCGTGTCGGAGCTAATGTCCTCAAAACTCAGCAAATTATATGTCAACGAGTCCAAAATGACGATACGAACTCAACGGTATATCCGGAATTGGATTCCGATGAGCCGAACTCAAAATGACCCGTTGACCCAGAAAGTGGGATCCACTTTGCACCGAAATGCGTGCCAGGGCCCACATTCTCCAAATCTAACAAACTTTATATAAAAACAGGCCAGAACGACGCCACGAGTCAACTGGTGGTGTCAGAAATTGAATCCGGAGTCCCGAGTTTAAAAATGGAATTTTACAAGTGCAACACTAAGAATTCGAACGGCCAACTTTGGCGTCGAATTCGACCGACCTAACAAGCTCAAAATGAAATGAAATCTAAATGGGGCAGGAAGAGGGTTATACCAGCTGTGCACCGGAACTGGTAGCACGTAAAACGGAGCTGATACTGCGAAGATACGAACCCGCGAAGTTGGCATCGCAAAACTGTCCAAAAATAGTACAAATTAAAACGTCAACTTGGTGGCCGGTTTTGATGTATCAAACGACGAAATTAATGGTTCAACTTGACAAAGGTGAAGAGGGATATACCGAGATTGAGACGGAGCAAGGAGTTCGCCGATCCAACGGTCGGATCTCCCAGAAAACGTGCGCGAAGTCGCTGCGACGAGGCGCACATTTTGAATTCCGTCCGCGCGCGCGTCGACGTGATTCAGTGTAAAACGCACGAATCGGGCGTTTCTCGCGCCAGGGACGCAGGGACTCGCCACGGGGTCCTGCCCGGAGGTACGCCTCGCCGAGGGGGGCTCACCGGAGGCGGCGGCGATCGCGACGGCACCGGCGGCGGCGGCAGCGCGCGCGCGGCTGGCCGCGGCTGCTTCCGTGTGCACAGTGCTGCGCACTGCTGCTGCTGTTGCGGTGGTGCCGGCCACGTGGTGGCACACGGCACAGCTAGGGCACGGGGACGGACGGTGTCGGGAAGGAGGAGAAGAATGAGAGAAGAAAGAGGAGTGGTGGTGGTGGTGCCAATGGTGATGGTAAGGGAGAAGGGGTTGGTGATGAAGATGAAGAAAATGAGGAGGAGAAGAATGAGAGCTCGGCCAAGGGTGGATGGAAAGTCGGCCATGGGGCTGGTGAGCTCGGCCAAATGGAGGGGGCTGCAAAAAAAATGAAATGAATATGGTGATGGTGATGGTGAGGTGTAATAAAGAGATAGGGAGAGAGAGAGAAGGATATTAAATAAAGAGAGAGAGAGAAGGATATTAAATAAAGAGAGAGAGAGAGAGAGAGAGAGAGAAGGATATTAAATAAAGAGAGAGAGAAGGATATTAACAAAAGAGAGAGGGGGTGCTGTCCTGTACGGGTAGGGGATTTGTGTGTGATAGAGAGAGGGGTGAGGTGTGAGTGATGAGAGAGAGAGATATATAAATATATGTATATATATATATATATATAATATTTAAGAGAGAGATATTTTAGTGAGAGAGAGGAAATAGATATTTTTAAAATAGGAAAAAATAGAAAAATTATGTGGGGTATTTGGGCAGTCATGATGGAGGCAACATGGAGCTGGGGTTGGGTTCAGTGGAGCCGAGTTGGGCCAAAATGGACTAGGTACAATAAATAAATTATTTTTAGATATTTATAATCATGGGAAAATAAGTAGCATGTGGGAACTCAAATAAGTGGGATAGAAGCATCATGCGGGTAGTAGGCTTCGGGTGGGCCATGTCCATATTTGGGGTTGACAGGTTTGGGTCGATAGGGTATCCACAATTCAAGTCGGAAAATAAATGTGACACCGTGGGGTGAATTAAAATCGGGTCACGTGTCAGGAAAGTTGTATGAAGAAAATGGGGCACAAGATGGTGTGTCTGAGTGGGACAAGAAGGTCATGGGTGAAGAGCGTCTCGAGTAGATCAGGCATGACAAGTTGGTTCTGAGAAAACGACTGGTCTGGTGCTCCTAAATTAAAAGTCACGGTAACGTACAAACGATGATCAAGGAAAAGAGTAGAAAATCAATTATTAATTAAATGGTCTAAATTGACCCGAACTTGCGCGAAGCAAAAAGAGTACAAGAGAACAAGTTAGAATGGGACATGATATATCAACGTGAAGGTAATCTCGTCTACTTCAAACTTCAAGAAGAAAGTTTTCAGAGACTGGCATCCCTGATGCTCTAGAAATCCAAGTCACGGTAAAGAGCATTAATGATCAAAAATTAATTATATAGAAATGAATTATTGAAAATAATTCATTAGAAAATTCGAAAAATAATTTGGGAAATTCAGGGGCTTACATCCTACCCACCTTATAGAAATTTCGTCCTCGAAATTAAAGGTTAGTAGTGGGGTTAAAATATGATAGAAGATTTAAGCAATATTTTAGGCACGATCCAAGAATGATGAGTTTTGCACGATCAAGATAATCGATTCACAACTGTTTCGGCACGAAGAGGGATTTGTCACGATAGAATCATGATATGAACAAAATTATGTGTGCATGATTTCAGAAATAAGTCAAGTCATTGGGGCACGATTTTAGAGACGATCAGGAGAATTCGAAGATATAAATGAAGTTCAAGTACGGGGTGATCTGTAGGACTTAGGTTGATGGAAATCAACCTGAAAGTCGCACATGCTCGATCAAGATGAAAAGCTAACCATGACCAAAACAAGATTTGGCATAGTTGAGATAAAATTTCAGACACAAAACAAAATCGAAGTCAATATCTTATAGGCCCGATCAAAGATTAAGGAGGATGATAAATAAAATCATGAAATACGATCCAAGTTTGAACGCGATTAAAATCGGAAATAGTCTAAGTTCACTTGGCACGATTTGAGGGTTAAGATTATCAAGATCATAAAAATCAAAGTTGGATAGTCATGATCTAAAACAGGGCTAAGACAAGCAAATGGAGAGAAAAATTTGAGAATAACACGATTGAGAGATAGATTTGATAGAAATCAGATTATAGGTCACATAAGTACGATCAAGATCCAAGTTCAGTTATGAAAGACGATAAAATCATGAATTCGAAATCAAGGTCCTAAAAGCACAATTTAGGTAGGAACCCAAGTCAATTAGGTACGGTAGAAAGTCAAACATGTTCAATTTTAACACGAATAATTTCGTAGTCACACTAGTTAGTCGTGATTGAAAGTCAAAATTTTAGGCATGAGTTTGAGGCAAGATAAAATATATAGTTATGATCGTTAAAATCACGGTCAAGGAATCCCAAGTTGTCTTAGTCATGCCCAAATCATCTAGTTACGACTAATCACAAGGAAATTGGGATGTAATCAGGAAATGAAATGAAGGTCGAAAGAGTTTAGACACGAGTGTCCAAAATCCAAACATGATCAAAATCGGAAGTCAATGTACGAGGGTTAATAGCAATAAAATCCAACCACGATAAAGAAATTGGTCTCAACATGATCTAAGTTGATCAACTTTCGAGTAATTCAGAATTTGGGCAAGATGGAGAATAAGTTCAACGAAGGTTGGGCACGAACATCCAAGGATGAAAATCCAAGTCACAAGGGAATTGAAGTCATCTAGAGTCTAGTCAGCAACCAAGACTCCTTGGCACGATAAACAAGACGCCCAAAACTGATTGGTCATGGACAGAAGGGAATCAAAATCTTAACAGTATCGAAATTTAAAGAATAATTTAGATATGAAAATTTCAAAAAATTTAGAGTTTTCAAGTGTAGATGACAGATGTAGATATGAGATAGGTGATTGGTGTAATCAAGACATAGCTAAACAAGTCAAAAGAAATGATGGCAAGATTGAGAAAATCATCATACGATGAGAAAAGAAATGAATGCTAAGTCAAAAAATAAAGGTATGAATTGTCCTCATCATTTGGTCAAAAAGAAGTGAATCAATTTAAGATACGATCTGATAACCATACACGTCTATCCAAAACCATGCTGCCAGAATTTATGCCACGCCAGTAAGCATAGCTGCAATAAACGATAAAGTCCATAACTAGGGTATACACCCTAAATCATGTCATCTAGATTCCTTACCACGCCAGCCGGTATGGCTACAAGAGAATCTAAATGCCATAACCAGGATAGTATATCCAAAATCAGGCTCCATGCCCTTGTCAGGCTAGCTAATATGACTGCGATAAATTCTAAACTCCATAAATAAAGTAGACATTTATCGTTCTCATCGAATATGTTTGTCAGAATATCTTAATTCAATTCATAAAAATTGATCTTAGATACAAAGTCAAAGTCAACAACGAACGAACATCAAGATTTAAAATTCTACGACGAATCAAGGATAAGTAAATGGGAACTAGCAAAAACAGATTCCGATGCAGGGTTTAGAAGAAAATTCTCAGGAGATGTCCAAAGGTACTATCTAGGTCAAGATAAAAAAGAAATCATTGGAAATATAATCTAAAACAATCTCAACCTGATATGAGACTGACAAATCATATTCTCGTCTCAACCTAGAAGATATATAAGTTCAACTTATACCTTCCCTCTGGGGTCCACAAACTTATCCCAAGAAGGAATAAAGTTTGATACGGACAGATATTTCAGAAATCAGGACGAATGGAAACAAGTGGGAAAAGATTTGAAAGCCTTCGAAATAAGATTTCCAGGGGTCATCCCTGGAATTTACCAAGAGTTCCTAATATGTGACTGAGTACCAAATCCTAAAATATGCCATGACTCAACCTTAATCCTAGGGCAGGCTCGCAGTAGTACAGATAAACTCAAGTACAACCACGACTTCGCATTAATAGCAAAGACTGACCTGCATGGGCCACCACTAAAAACGTGTCACGACCCGCACCCGGATATACGGATACGAATACGTGGGCCACGCCCAGCCTACGCCGCAGTATCGGCGGTAGAACGCTGTCAAATACCCGATACTAACTACAATATCTAAAGATCCATAACTAGAGCTGTACTCATGTCATATTACGAAAACTAAGGAAGATAAGACGAGAAATAATAACAATATCACTAGAACAACTAGAATCTACAATGATCATAAGACAAGAAAATAAAGAAGGAACAACAAGACTAACTAAGGATAACTACCAGGCAACTCACATAGAAGAATAGTGAGATCCACCTCAGCTAGCAACATCATGAAGTCCACTAATGGTATAACAATTCCTAAAATATTATCAACGGTATCCTGTCAAGAAAATGAGCAAGTACAAACACTAACAGCAGTTCCATGTGAATTGACAAATTCTATAAGAGACAGTATAATGAAATACAAGACAAAAATATATGAAGACTTGGGAACCGTTCAGAAGCTGAGCTACAACCCTTAAACCAAACAAGGATCGAGGTTGTAACTCTTCTCCCGAGCAGAACTTAGTCTACAATCAAGGTACATCATAGAGGCATGTAAAACATGTGAGTAACTGTATATCATAACATGGTGAGAAAGTACGGAATGTAGAACAGGGCAGGATATAAGATAATATAAGTAAATATAAAATGTGCCTTGAATTATTAGAGCGATATGTGATCGGCTTGGGATAAGTGACAGGACAGGCTATCCACTTGGCCAGGCAATCTGCGGTGACCTCAACGGAAAGTCATACCGGCCAACCTGGATAACGAGCACAAGGTAAATGGGATCTCGCTACACCCTACGTGAGGGGAGAGTGGCGCGAGCACAAGAATATGACAGGGTGGCTCTGATCAAATAACCCCTAATAATTTTCCATTCCCGAATAGTATAATGGACCTGGACATGACACGTCATGACACGGGATTCCCTAAGAGGATAGCTACTCCCTCTCAGGAATCGGTATCTATACAAGTACATGGAACAAGGCAGGAAATGTACATATATACCAAGAAAATCCAGCTACAACATCTCATGTCATGATCCAACATATACTAGTCCGTGAACTATCGTAACTGGGAATCAAGTAAGACACTACGACTGAATCGGATATAGCAGATATCAAGACAATGAAAACTATCAATGAATGTACTCGCCTGCGGTCCTGAGCTGTCAAATGGGGTCGATGCTCAGAGTGATGCCACAGACCTAAAGATAAGATATATATATAAACTAATTAGGGTTCAACAGTGTTAGGCTTGATTCTATAGTATAAGCTACGCAATCTAGGTCAGACTCAGTCAACAAAGTCAAACTAGGTCACACTGAGTCACACTTGGTGAAACTAGGTCACAAAAAGTCAAACCAAGTTAAACTAGGTAAAACTGGATCAATGGTTGACTTACAGTTGACTTTTGGTCAACTGGTCAACTATGGTCAACTCTAGGTTAAACTAGGTCAATTGTTGACTCTACTTCGACGTTTAGTCAAACCAGTAAACCATGGTCAAACAGGGTCAAGGCTAGTCTTCATAAACATCTACTAGGTCAACATATTCAATTTCAGTGGTTGTGAAATCACTGGAATCGATGGATCTCAAAATACCACAATAGGAGAAAGATTATAATAATATGGTGAAAACCTACAGATGTTGTCGGATGGTGAAACAACCATCACCAACGTGTCCAGAATGGTCAAATCAGCTAGGATGGCCTATCCATAAGTCCAATTTGGATACAGGGGCAAAAAGGTAATTTCGGGCCAAAATGGTGTCCGTGTCGGACCCGCTTTGTACCAAAAAATGTGCCAAAATAAAAGTGCACAAAACCTAACAAATTATATGTCCACGAATCCAGAATGACGATACGAACCCAACGGTATATCCAGAATTGGATTCCGTTGACCCGATCTCAAATTGGTCCGTTGACCAGGACATTGAAATTTCGATTTGCACGGAAAAGCATGTCGGAGCTAATGTCCTCAAAACTCAGCAAATTATATGTCAACGAGTCCAGAATGACGATACGAACTCAACGGTATATCCGGAATTGGATTCCGATGAGCCAAACTCAAAATGACCCGTTAACCCAGAAAGTGGGACCCGCTTTGTACCGAAATGCGTGCCAGAGCCCACGTTCTTCAAATCTAACAAACTTTATATAAAAACAGGCCAGAACGACGCCACGAGTCTACTGGTGGTGTCAGAAATTTAATCCGGAGTCTCGGGTTCAAAAATGGAATTTTACAAGTGCAACACTAAGAATTCGAACGGCCAACTTTGGCGTCGAATTCGACCGACCTAACAAGCTCAAACTGAAATGAAATCTAAATGGGGCAGGAAGAGGGTTATACCAGCTGTGCACCGGAACAGGTAGCGCGCAAAACAGAGCTGATACGGCGAAGATACGAAACCGCGATGTTGGCGTCACAAAACTGTCCAAAAACAGTACAAATTAAAACGTCAACTTGGTGGCCGGTTTTGATGTATCAAACGACGAAATTAATGGTTCAAACTTGACAGAGGAGAAGAGGGATATACCGAGATTGAGACGGAGCAAGGAGTTCGCCGATCTAACGGTCGGATCTCCCAAAAAATGTTCACGAAGTCGCTGCGACGAGGCGCACATTTTGAATTCCGTCCGCGCGCGCGTCGACGTGATTCAGTGCAAAATGCACGAATCGGGCGTTTCTCGCGCCAGGGACGCAGGGACTCGCCACGGGGGCCTGCCCGGAGGTGCGCCCGGCCGAGGAGGGCTCGACGGAGGCGGCGGCGACCGCGGCGGCGATCGCGGCGGCGCCGGCAGCGGCGGCGACCGCGGCGGCGATCGCGGCGGCGCCGGCAGCGGCGGCGACCGCGGCGGCGATCGCGGCGGCGCCGGCAGCGGCGGCGACCGCGGCGGCGCCGGCAGCGGCGGCAGTGCGCACGCGGCTGGCCACGGCTGCTTCCGTACGCACAGTGCTGCGCACTGCTGCTGCTATTACGGTGGTGCCAGCCACGTGGTGGCGCACGGCGTAGCTAGGGCACGGCGGCGGACGGTGTCGGAGAGGAGGAGAAGAATGAGAGGAGGAAGAGGAGTGGTGGTGGTGGTGCCAATGGTAATGGTAAGGGAGAAGGTGTTGGTGATGAAGATGAAGAATATAAGGAGGAGAAGAATGAGAGCTCGGCCAAGGGTGGATGGGAAGTTGGCCATGGGGCTGGTGAGCTCGGCCAAATGGAGGGGGCTGCAAAAAAAATGAAATGAATATGGTGATGGTGATGGTGAGGTGTAATAAAGAGATAGGGAGAGAGAGAGAAGGATATTAAATAAAGAGAGAGAGAGAGAGAAGGATATTAAATAAAGAGAGAGAGAGAAGGATATTAAATAAAGAGAGAGAGAGAGAGAGAAGGATATTAACAAAAGAGAGAGGGGGGTGCTGTCCTGTACGGGTAGGGGGAGTTTGTGTGTGATGGAGAGGGGTGAGGTGTGAGTGATGAGGGGGAGAGAGAGATGTATAAATATATGTATATATATATATAAGATATTTAAGAGAGAGATATTTTAGTGAGAGAGAGGGAATAGATATTTTTAAAATAGGAAAAAATAGAAAAATTATGTGGGGTATTTGGGCAGTCATGATGGAGGGCAACATGGAGCTGGGGTTGGGTTCAGTGGAGCCGGGTTGGGCCAAAATGGACTAGGTGCAATAAATAAATTATTTTTAGGTATTTATAATCATGGGAGAATAAGTAGCATGTGGGGACTCAAATAAGTGGGATAGAAGCGTCATGCGGGTAGTAGGCTTCGGGTGGGCCATGTCCATATTTGGGGTTGACAGGTTTGGGTCGATAGGGTATCCACAATTCAAGTCGGAAAATAAATGTGACACCGTGGGGTGAATTAAAATCGGGTCACGTGTCAGGAAAGTTGTGTGAAGAAAATAGGGCACAAGATGGTGTGTTTGAGTGGGACAAGAAGGTCATGGATGAAGAGCATATCGAGTAGATCAGGCATGACAAGTTGGTTCTGAGAAAACGACTGGTCTGGTGCTCCTAAATTAAAAGTCACGGTAACATACAAACGATGATCAAGGAAAAGAGTAGAAAATCAATTATTAATTAAATGGTCTAAATTGACCCGAACTTGCACGATGCAAAAAGAGTACAAGAGAACAAGTTGGAATGGGACATAATATATCAACGTGAAGGTAATCTTGTCTACTTCAAACTTCAAGAAGAAAGTTTTCAGAGACTGGCATCCCTGATGCTCTAGAAATCCAAGTCACGGTAAAGAGCATTAATGATCAAAAATTAATTATATAGAAATGAATTATTGAAAATAATTCATTAGAAAATTTGAAAAATAATTCGGGAAATTCAGGGGGCTTACAGGTTAGAAAATATAATCATGCAGTAAAGTAAGATACAGGTACTGAAAGAAGTGCAGTATGTAAACAGAGAGAGAAAGCTGTAATAGAAATATCTACTATAGATAGAGACTAACAGTGGCTAGTGAGTCAGAGTACAATATAGACATGTAAATGGCATAGGAGATTCTGATAAGATACTACTTGGGTATTATTCACATGTCTACTTCTACTCCCCCGTACCCCCAATCAATACACAAGGATCCAGCCAGGTTATGTTATGATTCCATGCAAGGCCCCCGAAGGGTGATACATGGATGTCCCATAAATGGGGATTCTAGGAGATTCTAGGATACCCAGTGAATGGGATAAGAGATTCTAGGAGACTCTGTGATCATAAGAGTATATGTCACAAGTGATCGAAGAACCAGTGAAGCATAGTGATACTCCATGTAAGTGAAACGCACAGAACATGTAGTACCCGATGCTCCCTAAGGATAACATCTCAAGAAGGGATCCATATAGTACCAATCCGTGTGACCAACGTGACAGTACAAGTAAAGTAATCTACTGCAGGAAATAATTCTAAGCAGGATATGAAATGATCAGAGAATGTACTCGCCTGGTATCTGAGTGTCCACTATGAAAGTACTGTCCGATGAGTGGTGTCTGGCTCCTAATCAGAACAGCACAAGTCACAACAAGTCCAGAATAGTATAATGAAGTCCTACTATGCATTCTACATGATTCTAGGTCAATCTAGGCCAAAGTCAACTCTTGGTCAACTCTGGTCAACCCTAGAAGTCAAACTAGGTCAACCAAGTCTAAAATAGATCAAACTAGTCTAATTTAGGTTTAGCAAGTCATTCTAGGTTCACTAAGGCTAAATAGTCTATCTAGATTCCAACTAGGCATACCATGCCTAACCATGCCTTAGTCACATAACCACATGGCATGTCTATGTCTAATAGTCTATTAGGAAATACATCTATCCTATAGTCACTATACAAATCTCACCCATATAATATCATATCAAATAATATCCCATATTTATATATACATTACATTATGACATATGGTATCCCATACTCTATAACATACCATATCACATAGGATCATATATATATACACATCTTCACACATTCCTATATATAACTAATATGTATATACAACTCATATAAAGGAAACTTAGATACTTATATATCACAAGGCATATATATACATAGGAAAGGAGTGAAGGGAAAAAATACATGAGTATTAGATGTGTGTGTGTCATAGACTAGTGAAAGAGGGTTCAGTCATAAAGGAAACAGTGAGCAATTCCAAACCAGTTCCAGTTAACCAATGAATCTCAGTTAAACATAACTCAAAACAATTTCAGATAATACATGATGAAAACAGTGAGCAATAACTGTGGTGTGTGTTCAGAAATCAAGAACAGTGTATACATTGTACAAATGGATGTGTGTGTATATGACAGTGTATAGGAAAGGAAGGGAATTCAGTTCTTAATGGCAAATCCTAAACTCATAAAAAGAAGGGAAATCAGTTTGCACTACAAAACAATACCCCACCTATTTTCAACAATTAAAACACCAAGTTATCAAGGGAAACAAATCTGGAAATCTCAGTTTCCAGTTAGCAATGAATTCCCAGGTTTAGGAAAAACACAACATTGAATGGAATGGAAGGAAAACAATAAAGAGGAATGGAAATTCAACAATCTCAGTTAATGCCAATCAAAAGGAAAGGATAAATAAAACAGTGTACACTCAGTTATTTAGGGGAAAAACAAACTCAGGTTTTCAATACAAATTTTAGTTTACCCAAAAATTAGTCCAACAATACATTCCCAGGTTTTCATCATATTAACTTTTAGATCAACAATGAAACTCAGATACCTATTGAATCACAGGTTCATAACTGAACACAATCCCAGGTTTACAAATTCGAAAATGAACTCAATAGTCAAAACCTCAAACTCACAACAAAAAGCCTATAATTGAGTTTAGAAACTTAGTTAGCATGAAATGTAACATGTGGGAATCATCATCAGTTGAATACAACATAACAAACAGGGAAATAGATGGGTTTTGAAAAACTGGAAACTCACAGTGTCAAAGAGTATCAGTGAAACAGTGATTTCCCCCATTTTCGAATCCTATTTCTAAACAAAACCTAAACTAAAATGGAAACTGAAACTATCACTAAAATGGAAACTAAAACTGAAACAGTGAACACAAAACTAGAACACTGAACTACACAGTGTATCACACGTGCAGGCACGAATCCGTGTCCGACACGACACAAGGGCATCTCAAAATTGGAGGGACTCGTGTCAGTCATTGCCCCTTGTCCCATGCCAAGTGGCATGACCTGAGTCGCCGTGTCCATCGAGAAATCTACCCCGAGAGGCAGGACACGCAGCCTGTGCGCGCGCGCGCATGCACCCTCGTGTGCACGTGTCCTGAACGACACGACGCGACACAGGCGACACAGGAACCACCTCAGTCGATCACGAATGTGTAAGCGACATCAAAGTATAAATTTCCATTTAAAAACAAATCGAAAATCAATACAAAATGCCCATTGAGGCATTTTGTCAAACACTTCGGATTAGTGACTGATACGTGTCCGATACGGACACGTACAGTGCTCAAAACCTAGGGTTACCTATTCCTACAGCTAGGTTAGGCCTAGGGGTCCCTAGATGTGGAATAATAATAGAGTTTCATTGAGTATTAAGGAAGTTACCTATGGTTGCAAAATCTTCAAAAAGACCCAATAGAGGATGGTTCTCCAAGCTTCAAAACTCCCTCAAATTGTCCCAAACCTGTGATGTGACTCCACAATCAATAGAGGAACAGTATTTAGAGTGCTATGGAGGAATCCCAATGAAAATAGACCTATATTGAATGATCTATGGAGAAATGAAGTGTTGGCTTACCTTGTCTTGAGGAAAGAATCTTAAACTATTGGAATGAGGCTCAAATCCCCAAAATGATATTATATAGGGAGGGGGAACAAGCCTTGGCCGGCCACTAGGTTTAGGTAAGGGTTTCTAGGTGGTATCCTAGGGCTAGGAATAAATCAAGGGGTATTTTGTGGTCTAGAACAAAGGGTTGTTTCCTAGTCTTAAGCAAACTTACTTAACTAACTTGACTTAAACCATAATCCAACCCATCTAATTCTCAAAGTGGCTAACTAAAATTAGTTATGACTAATCTAGGTTAGGTCTAATCTAGGTTAGGCTAACCAAAACCACATGGCAAACAATTAATTAGGATTTAATCACACCATTAAAATAATCATTAAAATTCCTAAATAAAATATATAAAATTCAAATAAATTCTAATAAATTCAAATAACCCCAAAAATGTCAAAAATACCCTCACACTAGAAATGTGGTAGTGACACTACCGATATCGCTGATACCAATACTCATAGGAATAGTTCGATACTAATTTCGATACCGATACTTTGAACCTTGATACTAAGTTTATATTTATATACTAATTTATACACTATTCTACGATACTCCGATCCTTAACCGCCGATACTATCGATATCGCCGATACCAATACTCATAGGAATAGTCCGATACCGATTCCGATACCGATACTTTAAACCTTGATACTAAGTTTGTATATATATATATATATATATATATATATATATATATATATATATATATATATATATATATATATATATATATATATATATATATATATACTATTCTATGATACTCCGATCCTTAACCGCCGATACTACCGATATCGCCGATACCAATACTCATAGGAATAGTCCGATACCGATTCCGATACCGATACTTTGAACCTTGATACTAAGTTTATATTTATATACTAATTTATATACTATTCTATGATACTCCGATCCTTAACCGCCGATACTATCGATATCGCCGATACCAATACTCATAGGAATAGTCCGATACCGATTCCGATACCGATACTTTGAACCTTGATACTAAGTTTATATATATACTAATTTATATATACTAATTTATATACTAAGTTTATATTCTGATACCGATACTTTGTGTGTGTGTGTATGTGTGTATGTGTGTGTGCGTGCGTGCGTGCGTGTGTGTGCGTGTGTGCGTGTGCGTGTGTGTTACTACCGGCTACGGCCCCCAACCCCCATCCCTACCACCGCCGACCGCCATACCCACCATCGCGACCCCCACCCCCACTACTGCCGACCGCCATCCCCACCGCCGACCCGAAACCTGCCGCCCCCCGTCGCCCCGATCCGAACCCACCCCAGCGACCCCCACCCCCACCACCGTGACCCCCACCACCACCACCACAGGCCCCCTCCTCCTCCCACCGTCCCGACCCGAACCCCCCCCCCAGCGACCCCTACCCCCCCCCACCGCGAGCCCCACCCCCACCACCACCGGCCCCCGCCTCCCCCTGCCGCCCCAACCCGAAACCTCACCCCCAGCGACCCCCACCGACCCTCGCCTCTTCCCGCCGCCCCGACCCAAACCCCCCCCAGCGACCCCCACCCCCACCACTGCGACCTCCACCACCACCGGCCCCCGCCGCCTCCCGCCACCCCGACAACCGAGAGTGAGAGAGAGGAAAAAAAAACCTGCGGCTGGAGAGAGAGAGACAGAGAGAGAGAAAAAAAATTGGGGGGAGAATGAAAAGTCCTCCCCCCCCCGTCGGCCAAATTTAAGTTAGGGCTGGATATTTAGCGACGGACTGGGAACGGATATATTCTGTCGCTACGTGGTCGCTATACCACCCTAACTGGCCGACGGAATATCCGTCGTTATGTGGTCGTTAAATTTTACGGTAATTTGTTTCAACAGTCCCCGCCAACTTTTGCCAACTAAGCGATAGCATAGCGACGGAATCGTCATCCATCGCTATATCTTCGTCGACTTAACGACGGATTGGCGACCTTTGCTCGCCCTTAAAATAAAATAAAAAATTATCGGTTTTTTGACGGCAATCAGTCGGAACTTTGTCGGTAGTCGGTCGCTAATAGCGACGGACTGAATCCTTCGCTATATGTCCGTCGCCAAATAGCTATATTTTGGTAGTGTAATTAGTGTTTAGGTCTCCTGTAAGTTGGAATATTTTTGTTTGGGTCTCCACAATAGACATAATTCAAAATCCAACTAAAAAAGAAAAGAAAAGGAAAAAAAAAGGAGGGAGAACTAAAAAAGAAAAAAGAAAAAAAAGAGTACAAAATCAAAAAAAATAGAGAATGAAAAAAAATTAAAAAACAACAAGAATAAATTTATTATGGGAATAAATTTTTCGCATATTCGTAATTTTTGAAAATAAATTTGTCCGAAAATATCGAGACCTAAAATATAAATATTGTAAACAAATTTATATTGAACATATTCCCATATTTGGTTAAGATTAAAAAAATATTTCCGAAAATTATAAGTACTCAGAAAAATAATTTACCTATGGGAATCTTATTCCTTAAGAATAGGCGTATATATTTTTTTTGCTCGGATAAAATTAAATTATTATTTTGTATCTTTTTTTTATTTTTTAGAATTTTTTGTTTCAGTATTTTTTGTTTATTTTATCCTTTTCCCCTTTTTCGTTTAATTTCGACATTTTTTTTCTTACTTTATCCATTTTTTCGATTTTCATTTATTTTTATTTTTATTATTTTTATTATTTTAGTGTTTAAAGAGTCAAACGTTAGTCCAAGGCCCAAATACTAAATATGTTTATTATGGAGATCTAAACACAGATACCATATCTTATTGGGATCCAAACACTAAAGACCTAAACACAAATATTCCAACTTATTCGGATCTAACGTCTAAATATCCGAAATAAGAAAGAAAGAAGGAAAGGAAAGGAAAGGAAAGGAAAGAAAATGGGAGCAGAGGACTCACCTGCGAAAAACTCGATCGGGTGCTAAAAAGTCGAAACTTACTAGAGAAGTAGTCGGCGGGTCCTGT
Source organism: Iris pallida (assembly GCA_029216955.1). Classification (NCBI taxonomy): domain Eukaryota; kingdom Viridiplantae; phylum Streptophyta; class Magnoliopsida; order Asparagales; family Iridaceae; genus Iris; species Iris pallida. Next base: position 1,396,332 of record JANAVB010016197.1, on the reverse strand, counting down.
CCCGGCACTGGAGGCTCACCAGACTGCACTGGGATGGGGAAGCACAGTCACTGGATCTTGGAGCCGCCATAGGAACATGATCGAAGATCGAATTTGTAGGGAATAATGATCCTTGTTCTCATTGATGGGACAATTTACAATATATATAGTGTCTACATGAGTGGGCTTTATGGGCTTTATGGGCCATATTACATTAGTTTCAAATATAATCTAACACCCCCCCTCAAGTTGGAGCATGCAAGTCATAAATGCCCAACTTGGAAAGTAAAGAATCAAACACATGCTTTCCAAGGGGCTTGGTGAAGATGTCAGCCAGTTGAGAAGAAGTAGGAACATGCGAGGCTATTACGGTGCCATCTCTAATAGCATCGCGAACAAAATGCAAATCTACCTTAATATGCTTACTACGCTCATGAAATACCGGGTTCTGAGCCAGGTGCAGGGCTGACTGACTGTCACAATACACCGATATAGCAGACTCCTGGCGAACGCCCAAACACACCAATAACTCCTTCAACTATTTCAACTCACAAACAAGCGCAGCAAGAGATTGGTATTCAGCTTCAGCGGAAGATCGGGAAACAGTTGGTTGCTTCTTGGTCTTACACGAAATAAGAGACCCCTCCAGAAACACCAACCAGCCTGTAACAGAGCAGCGAGTCAAAGGACAACTGGCCCAGTCGAAATCACACCAACCAGAGAGACGTAGATCACAATCAGCTTTCAAAAGAATACCCTATCCCGGTGCATGTTTGAGATATCTGACAACTCTCAAAGCAGCACGCCAATGATCTTGTCGAGGCTCCTGTAAGAATTGAGACAAGATATGCACAGCATAGGCTAAGTCAGGGCACGTGAATGATAGATAAATCAACCTCCATGGGAAAGCCATCTTTGGCTAAGTCTCTGCATCTGCCATCTTTGGACTATTCGATTCTGCCAGCTTGTGATTGGGCTCCATGGGAAAGCCAGCAGGTCGAGACCCCATCAAGCCGTATTCTGAAATGATGTCCAAAACATACTTCCTTTGACACAAGGAAATTCCTTCTGCACTCCGAGCCACCTATGCCAAGAAAGTACTTCAACACACCAAGGTCCTTCATGTGAAAGCAAGAACTAAGGTACTTTTTGAAAGCATCTAAAGCACCTGAGTCATTACCAGACACAATCATATCATCCACATAGATCAAAACATGTAACTCAATCTTTTTTTAAAAAAGATAGAAAAGGGAATAATCGGAATGAGATTGAATAAATCTATAGGATATCAGAGAAGCAGCAAGCTTAGCAAACCAACAACGTGGTGCCTGTTTCAATCCATATAGAGACTTACGCAGGCGACACACTTTGTTGGGTTCACTATAAGAAAAACCTGGCGGCAACTTCATATACACTTCTTCTGTCAGATCTCTATGAAGAAAAGCCTTGTGCACATCCATCTGGTACAAAATCCAGCCTCTCACAGCGGCAACAACCAAAAATGCCCGAACTGTAGGCATCTTAGCTACCGGTACAAATGTCTCTGAATAGTCGATTCCCTCAACCTGATGATTATCGAACATAACCAGCCGTGCCTTTAAGCGCTTAATACTACCGTCGGAGTTGTACTTTATTTTGTACACCCACCTACTTCCCAATGCTTTCTTTCCAGGAGGCAAATCGACAAGACTCCATGTTCCATTATCTTTCAGAGCCTGTATTTCAGTTTGCATAGCCGCACGCCAGCCTGAATCTCGCGAGGCCTGGCGATATGAAGTGGGCTCAACACCTGCAATGATAGCTGTAAGAAAATCTTTGTGTCCAGCAGTAAATATGTCATAACTTAGAAATTGTGTTAAAGGATACGAAGTACCTGAGGAAGTGACGGGAACAGATGAACTGTGGTGAAGGGGAGACTTTTACTTCGAACAACATTCGTCACAAAATCCTGTAATCGCATTGGCTGTGATTTTTTTCTCATTCCTCTTTCCAATACTACCTCGTCGGGCATCTTTGGCAACACTGTATCCCTTGTATCATCAGTAGTATCCGCATCACCCCCAGCGGACTCTTCTGCCAATACTTCTGCAGCTACCTGTGCTTCCTCGTCACTCGGTGCCGAGCCGCCAGCAACCACTCTGGCCTCAGCAACCGTAGCCGACACCATCCCAAAAGCCTCTATATCGTCTCCCGGCACCTCAACAGATGTATGACGTGTCGCAGAAGACATCTCGCTAGTAGAGCCACACCCAAGAAATTCTTTTTCATAAAAAGTAACATCGCGGGACACAAAAAATTCACCAGTCTCCAAATCATACAGTTTTTATCCCTTTTTATCGAGTGGATATCCAACAAAGATACATTTTCTACTCCTGCTAGCAAATTTATCATGTCGGGATTTCAAATCATACGCATAGCACAGACACCCAAAAATATGTAGATGATCATACGAAGGAGCCGAACCATATAAAATTTCATAAGGAGACTTAAAATACAAGATACTAGAAGGTGTTCTATTTATCAAATAACATGCACCCAGAATACATTTCCCCCAAAAATCTACGGAAAGAGAACCCTGAAATCTCAATGCCCTGGCTATATTTAAAATATGTCGATATTTTCTTTCCACCCTTCCATTCTGTTGAGGTATCCCAACACAGGATGTTTGGAACAATATACCTTGAGATGAAAAATAATCTCGTAAACAATTAAATTTAGTGCCATTGTCACTCCGCACACGACGTATATCATCCCCAAACTGATGCTTCACCATAGCAATGAATTTAAGAAACATAGAATAAACAGCACACTTATCCGTCAATAAAATAACCCAAACAACTCTAGAAAAATCATCCACCAAAGTCAAAAAATATCACGCCCCATTAGATGACGGAATACGATATGGTCCCCACAGATCACAGTGTATAAGTTTAAAGCATCTCAAAGCACGACTACTACTATCAGGAAAGGCATCACAAGTCTGTTTAGCTTGATGACAAATATCACAAGCCTTATGAGAAAACACACTACTACCAGATAGAAAAGGTAAAGTCTGCATTACTTTATCTGAAGGATGCCCCAGTCTACTATGCCAAACCTCGGAATCACTCACTTTGTATGACAGGATCATCGAAGCCAAAGAAGTTGGAACCTCCCCAAGAAGTAAAGTCCACCCCTTTGTTCACCTGCTCCAATCACCATCCTTGTACTTCGGTCCTGAACAAAACACAAATCAGGAGTAAATAGCATATCATAATTTCTGGCACCAATCAATTGTGAGACAGAGATCAAATTGCAAGTCAATGTCGGAACATAAAGAACATCCGTCAACACCAATGAAGTAGTCAAAAATACTTTGCCTTTCAGAACAGCCTTAATAGTACTCCCATCAGGCAAAATCACAGGATAGACAGTGCCCTCAAAGTAATCAACTAAACAGTCATGAGAGCCTGTCGCATAAAGAGTAGCTCCAGTATCGAATATCCAAGTGACAGAAGAATTCTTACCCATCAGACGATCAGAGTTTGAAGAACTAGGTTTGGAAGGATTGTCGTTACCCAGCAAGCTCATCAGTTTCTGCCATTGTTTACCTGAAAGTGGTGAAGGATACCCTCCATGAATCATATTTGCTGAACTCCCAGCAAGACCAGCAGGGAAACCATAACCAGCAGCGACGACATAATGAACAACCCCTGCGCCACCAGTACCGCGTCCCCCATCACATCTCTGCTGTGGTGCTGGGCCTCTGCCACCGCCAGCACCACGTCCGCCCTCACGCCGAGGACGAATCTCCCACCACTCTGGATAGCCAATCTTGGCAAAGCAAGTTGTAACATCATGACCTATTTTCTTGCAATGAGTATAGATCATACCTGATTTGTCCCTGGAATCTGAGGTTCTACTATTAGAAGTAGTAGAAAGACGAGGTAAAGTCTTGATAGTCAGTGCCAACACCTCCTCAGCAGCGAATTGGACCTGAGATTTTTGCATATCCTCCTCCTCACGGACTGCCTGGTATGTCCGATCTAAACTTGGCTGAGGATCCTGAGCCAGAAGATTAGATCGGGTATGACCATACAACTCAGCATTCAACCCATACATAAAGTCCTGAAAGTGGTCTTCATCCCTCATAGCCTGCAATTTTGCATCAAGTTCACCACAGGTACAAGAAGGCAATAGAAAATAAGCAGCTTGTTCATCCCACAAAGACTACAAATTTCCAAAGTAGGTTTCTACAGACATCGAAGCCGTTTGTTTACACTCAGCCAGAGCCACCTTAATTTGTTGCTTCCGAGTGCCATTACTAACAATAAATTTTTTCTCCAACAAGTTCCACAATGAATAAACCTCCTCAAAGTACGACAAAGATTTCTTCAGAGACGGATCAATGGTATTAAGAACCCATTGAACCAATAGCGCTTGCACGCATCTCCAATCAAGCAATTTACTAGCATCATTAACAGGTTTGACTTTAGTACCTTCCAGAAAAGTGATCTTTTGCCTAGAGATCAGAGAGAGACGTATCGACCGAGATCACTCAGCATACTTCGGTCCACGGAAAACAATAGGAGTAATGATATTTCCTGGTTGATCAGCAGAACTCAGAAAATATAGATCCTTCGGATTAGAATAATTTGGGTTGTGTGCACCGCCACCTCCAGTCGCGACTGAGTAGCTAGATACAGCATCATCTGCCATCGCGGATGTCGGGTGTATAAAATTTTGTACAACTACGATAAATCGGCCGCTGATGGACGGGGTCGACGGCGAATCAGCCGCGATCAGGGGTACCGGATCTAGCGTGTAGGGGTCAGCTTACGGGAGCAGTGCGGATGTTGGGTGTACAAAATTTTGTACAACTCCGACGAATCGGCCGCTGATGGACGGGGTCGACGGCGAACCGGCCGCGATCAGGGGCACCGGATCTGGCACGTAGGGGTCAGCTTACGGGAGCGGTCGGCTGCAAGGCACCCTCCGGTCGGCGACGGATCGGTCAGGCGGTCGTGCGTTCGTGTTCGCGTTCGCATAGGAGCGAGTTCGCGTTCGCGCGTCAGGCGTTCAGTACCGGGGTACGCATTCGCGCGGCAGGCGGTCGACGTCGGATCAGTCAGGCACGGGATCTCGACATAGGGGCGAGCGATCGGATCGCGTAGGCGTCGGATCGGTCAGGCATCGAGAGCGGTCAGTCACGCAGGGGCGAGCGGTCGGGTTCTGCCGGGCGCGGAAGCGGGCGTCGTCGGATCGGTCAGACACGGGCGCGGTCGGCGCCGGATCGAGCGGCATATGTCGAACGGCGTACGGCTAGGGTTTTTTTGGACGGGTAGGATTTTTCTAGTAGCTCTGATACCATGTAGGGAATAATGATCCTTGTTCTCATTGATGGGATAATTTACAATATATATAGTGTCTACACGAGTGGGCTTTATGGGCCATATTACATTAGTTACAAATATAATCTAACAGAATTGAGCGGCCATTGACGCTACCAGAAATTCGCTAGAGCAATACAAGTGGATTACCTTCGATCGACGCCTCGAAAAGCAGGTATGAGGATGAACTGCCGAATCTGACATTGGACCCCGGTCGAAGCACTTTCGGTGTGGTGCCGAATTCGAGCGACTGGAATCGTCGAAAAGAGCGACAATGGGATTCCATTCACCATAGGAGCGATAAATCAAAAGTCAGTATTGGCGAGTCAGCGTGTGAGCAATAGGGCATGTGAGTAGTAAGGCAGCCGACATTGGTCATAACTCTTCGGAGAAATTACTTCGGAGGCGGAGTTCATGTTGTAACTATCGGTGAAAAAACCAAATTTTATTACCCCTTTATTCTTATTAATTTTGTATCATTATACCTTATTATTTACAACCATTCAAGCTACCATTTTATGGCTTTGATGGCTAATAATCATTTCATTATTCGTTATTAATCTCCTTTAAATCCTTTTGGGTTGGCTTATCTATATATTCACTTTTTTGTTGAGTTATGAGGACTTATTTAGTCCCATATCGGATATAAAATATAGAGGAGGCTTGCCTCCTCCTATATATATGTACCCCCTCTTGAATAATAAAATCATCAACTATTCCTTTCTAAATGGTATCAGAGCAAAAATTCTAAGAAATTTTTTTCCTTCATTTTCCTTTCTTCTTCTTAAAAGGAAATTCCTTTTCATTTCTTCTTCTCTTTTCTCCACTGCTCTCCTTCGTCAATGACGGTGGAGACGTCAATGGCGGCGGTGAACGCTAGGTTTTGTGGTGGCACGAAGGAGCTGCTAGAAGTGGTGGAGGCACGGCGAAGACGTCAACGGCGGCGTCGATCGCTGGGTATAGTGGCAGATCTGGCCTCTACAGGCTCTGGGTGGCTACGGATCAATGGCGCTGGACGCACGCGGTGGTGTAGTGGCGGAGGCTCAAGTGACTGCTGACCCTTGGCGATTTGAGATAGAGAAAAGTCATGATCGCGTATAGACACATGGCCCGTGATTGAGTTGTGTTTGATCTCATCCCTATGATAAGTACAACTGTTGAGATAGGAACACCTGTGACTAGTCAGAAGCTGAAGGAGATACTGCAGGGGGTGGCCAGGGTATTTTAGGCCAAATTAGAGGAGACCTCATCTAGTAGGGCAGTCATGCCCGTACCAGAACCGTCGTATGTGATGAAGAAGATAGAGTTGTTGTCCAATGACGTGAAACTTGAGGGGACGAAAAATTACTTGAGTTGGTCAAGGAGGACATTGTTGAACCTTCGGACCAAGATGCTCGAAAAATATATGAAGCAAGAGTTCACTGAGCCAAAGGATACGACGGGTGCTGAGTGAAACATATGGAATCACCTTAATTCTTTGGTAGTTTTTTGGCTGCTGACTTCTTTGTCTCCAATCATAGCTGGGATGGTGGAGTCGATCGGCAGTACGGTTGATGTTTCGAGAACATTGTTTAAGATGTGCTTTAGAGCTAGAAGTGTCATGATAGTGATGGAAGTTGAAAAGAAAATTGATGCTACCATACAAGGGAAGAAGACAATACTCCAGTATACAGTGGAGCTACGTCGCTTATGGGCGGACTTGGTCCACTATGATCCGCTATTATAATAGGACCCAACAGATATTTTCCTTGGAAAGCAGTATCTTGAGCATCGGCGGGTAGTCATTTTCTCAAAGGCCTGAACTCACAGTTTGAGGCTAGGAGGGCAGCAATGTGTCATCTGCCATCTCTTCCATCCCTAGATGAGGCTGTTGCATCGATGAAGCAATAGAAGATTTGACATAAGGTGATGAAAGGAAAGACCTCACCCGTTGTCTGCTCGATATTAGTGGTTCCCAGTACTTCGATCAGCGATGACCGGGAGTACTACAATTACGGAAAGAAAGGGCACCTCAGCTACAACTTCTATCAACACTGTAATTATGGTCATGGACCAGTGGGTAGAGGATAGAGAGGAGGACGTATAGGTCATGGAGGTAGGGGACATGGCGGTAGAGGACCTGCTCACCTAGCTGTGGCATAGGAGTCCCAGACCTCTACTAAGATAACTAAAGCTGAGATGACAGAGTTGGAGGAACTACGTCAGTTCAAGCGTCATGCTGGGAAGTCTAAGGGCAAGGGACACGCCACTCAGGATCTTGATGATACTACCTACCTTGGTAAATTTTCTGGTTACGCTCATACAAGCAAAGGTATTTTGGTTCAAGCACTTGCATCCACTAAACCTTATTCTTGTTAAATCATATACTCGGGTGCATCTAGCTATATCACAAGTGCATCTAGTGAGTTTGCATTATATTATCCAAGCAAGCATATGCATCCCGAGACAGTTCAGACTGCTGATGGGACATCCCAACCCAGTATAGGTATTGGTTCAGTCCATTGTACTTCATCTGTTACCCTATCATCTGTATTGCATGTTCCTTCATTTTCGATCAACTTACTTTCTGTTAGCTCTCTCATTGACCAATTGAATTGTACTATTCGTTTTGATCGAGATATGTGTTCTTTCTAGGAGAAAGGACACGGGGAAGAGGCTTGGGACTAGCATCAGGCGTAATAGCCTTTGGTACCTAGACAGGGAGGCTGCAATACTTGCTGCTACTATTAGTGGAGGTCTAGAGGCAGAAGCAATACTTCAACACTGCAGACTGAGGCATTTATCTTTTGATAGTTTGAATAAGTTAGAACCTGAGATGATGAATAAAGTAGACAAAAAAGGTTATTTTGCAATGCATGTGAACTTGGAAGCCTACATGTTCTACTTATAAAATGGTCGATCTTCGAAGTTTTGAGCCATTTGCACTTGTTCATTCTAATGTTTGGGGACCGTGTCCTACTAATTCTATTAGTGGATTCAGATGGTTTGTTAATTTTATTGATTGCTACTCATGTAAGACCTCGATCTACATGATGAAGCAAAAATCTGAGGTGTACAAATGTTTTCAAGATTTTTTGACATATATGAAGACCCAATTTAGAGTACATGTAAAGATACTTTGCACAAATAATTAGATCGAGTACACCAACAAGGAATTTGCTACTTTTATTTTTAGTCAGGGAATTCTTCATCAAACCACTTGCCCAGACACTCCTGCTCAGAATAGGGTGGCTGAAAGTAAGAATAGGCATCTACTAGAAGTAGCACGTTCATTGATGCTGACGATGAATGTGCCTAAGTTCTTATGGAGTGAGATTGTTATGACAGCAGCTTATCTAATCAACACGATGCCATCAAGAGTATTAGGGATGAAGACACCATGTGAGATCTCTTGGGCTCGAATATTTTTAGTGCTCCACCCAGAGCGTTTGGATGCACATGTTTCGTGAGAGATCACAGACTAACGGTGAGTAAGCTAGATCCACAAGCAGTTAAATATATTTTTGTGGGACACTCATTAAGTTAGAACGGATACAAGTGCTGGTGTCCCACTGAAAGAAGGCTGTTTGTCAATATGGATGTGACCTTTCGGGAGTTTAAACCATTTTATAGGGAGAAGACGGAGTTGAGTTTCTTATTCAAGGACGAATCTACTGATGCTAGTAGAGAGGGGGAGAATAATGAGAATGACATCATAGTTGGTACGATTCCATGTCCTTTTGATTCACCAAGGAGTGGTGGCGTGTCATGACCCGCTCCCGAATAATCAGATACGAGTCGGACACGCCCAGCCTTCGTCGATGGACACGACGAAGTAAGTTGTACAATACTAAGGAAAACTCTAAGTCACAATGTAATGTAAACATCCACAGCTTTATATATAACGTTTCCAGAAAATCACCAATATCCACCAAGTTATTTTAGTACAAAGTCATCCGGAGACAAATTCGGTCAAATAAAATAAATATACAATGATGAATATCCAAATACAATCTCCAGAAAAATAAATGAAATAAAGCCTGCAATAACCAATGATACCATCATGCTCCATGTGGCCTCAAGCACCTGTAACGTATCCTGTCAGAAAAAGAGCAAAGTACAAACTGGACAAGAATAATATACAATATAATTTGCAGTACAGAATACAAGGTAAAACCAGAATACCAGAAATGGAAATGAAACTACGGTACCAGAAATAAAATATAAAACTGCAGATAATTGACGCGACAATCAATATGCAAGATAATGAACACGGCTATCAATGAACAAGACAATGAACACGACAATCAATGCAAGTGTGATATTTTGAAATATTGAACTAATGTGTGACCGGCTTAGGAACACAATCAATCAATGAGGCAATCAATTCTACAAGATCCGGCTTCATCGTACGTGAAGTGTACGATTAGGCTATCCACACTACCTATGTTTGGGTGTGGTCACACAAAAGCTAATATTTCCCCCAATTCTCGTAATAAATAATGACTCACAAGCAATGAACAAGGTATAAGACAATCGTGTGTATCTCGTGTCCGATTTGAGAACATGGCACATGAATGTAAGACAGATCACAAAGTAAAAGTCAAATCGGTGTACTTGCCTCGCCTTGGAAGCACGGGAGTAATACTGCATGGATGTAAGTCACCTGGTATAATTTGGGTACAAGTGGTTAGGGTTTTAAAATCACTACAATAACTGTCTAATATTTTCTAACCAAAATCTAACTATTTACTATGAAAATAATTTAATAATTATTATTATTTTAAATAGTTTTAGTCACAAAATACTTTTATAAGAAATTGTTAATTTATCACTTAGTAATAAAGGAAAGCAATTAATAATATTCAGTATTAGCTAATAATATATTTTTTTAACAAATAATACTAGAAATCATTTACTATATCATTAGCTATACGCTAAACAAGTAAATCTCTAGTACTCATATAGGCAAAACCTAGTTAATCAATATTTTTAGGAAATACAATTTTATAATATGACTTGATCGAGATAAAATAATAGTAACATTACTTTTATATTAGAAACATTTTGCAAATCAAATAACTATATAGCATTTTTGAAATAAATACGTTTTTGATATATTAGAATTTTTACTAGCAAAATATATAACAAATTATAGCAAATACATTTGGCTAGTATAAAAAAACTTTAAACTATTTTCTAGCAATAATGCATTTATTAAGCAATAACTAGCTAAAACAACATTTACAAAGTCCAAATGTTTAAGAGATAATTTCATAACAATATACATATTTTATTATATTAAAAAATGTTTATACAAAATTTTTGTACACATAAGTATATATATACTCTAAATTAGACCTGGCTTTAATAAGCCCAAGTCAACAGAAAGTAAAATAGTCCAAATCAGATTAGTTCAAAGCCAGCCCAATCTTCCTATACTCAGCCCACATAACAAGCCAAGCCCACAAGTCCAGGAATAATTTAGTAACAAAATTATTTAAATCCCAGCCGAAATAAGAATCAGCCTAGACCCATTCCTTCTTCCAGACCCGGCCCACTCAACAAACTTAATCATATAAACCCTTCCTTCTCTCTCCTCTCTCATCCATTCACTCTCAGCCGACTTCAAACCCATCCCCTTCCTCTTCAGCCTATGAAACCCTAAACTTAAGCTTCTTCTTCAACTTCCCAAGCCTCCAGGAACCCTAACCCTAAAGTTTCTCTCCTTCCCAGCTTCTTCCTCCCTCAGTTCTGGAAACCCTAGATCGATCCCTAATCCCAAACCCGAAACCCTAATTAATATCCACAGTCCCATCTTCTCCTTCCCTAGTGTTTCCAACCCGAAACCCTAGGTTCCTTCTTCTTCCCTCTGCTAGAAAACCCTAGCTCTAGGTTCATTCTCTTCAGTACAAGCCTTCTTCCCGAAACCCTAATTCTAAGATCCATCTTCTTCCCCAGACCAGACATGCGAACCCTAACCCTAGGAAATTCCTATTCTCCTTCCCCTAGACCATGAAACCAAAACCCTAGAATCAAGAAATAGAGGGGAACGAGGAAGATCGAGAGGAGAGAAGCTTACCAGCCTGGCGGGGACGTCGATCCACGACGGCGCGGCGGTGGTCCAAGCGATCGATGATGACTCCTCGACGAGGCGGAGAACTCTGTGGCCACGACAGCGGTGCTAGCTACAGCGGCGGGCAGTCGGCGGTCGGGAGACTCCCCAATGGCCGAGGATGGGGGATCCGGCGACTCGGCGGTGGCTCCTCGGGCTGCGAAGGGTCAGCATAACAGTCGAGGCGACGGCACGAGGATCGAAGGGCAGTGCGGGGACCGATGGGGCACGCGGCTCGAACTGGCGGCGCAGTCTCCGAGGATGGCGTGGTCTTCGCGACTGCACTGCAGTCGAGGTGATGTGCTACCCGAGGCTTCGACGGGAACGGATCTGAGCCCGGCTATTCGCCGGAGGAAGGTGGCTAGCGGTGGAGCTTTGGTGGCGATGTCGCAGTGATGACACTGGTGGGAATGACGAGAACGGGGGACTTCCAGCAAGATCCGCGGTGGCTCACGGCGGAGGAAGGCGGCGGTGCTCGGTGGCCGGAGTAGATAGCGAGGAGAGGAGAGAGAGAGAATGGAGAATGAGTACAGTGCTGACTGATGTGTCAGTGTATTAAGAAACGTGTTGTATATTTATAATAAAATAATTTAGTGTGTGTGTGGGTAGTGGCAGAGGTGTAAATAATGGTAGATCTGAGGGTGTTTGCTACAATAGGACAATGGCACAGTAGTAAATTAATATAGATCTGGGGTTAAAATCAAATAATTAGTAACAGATTTAAAAAATCAAACAACAGTTTTCAAACGAAAAATCAAACAGATTTTCAAATTCAAATTGAAGACAGATTTCCAAATTAAATTTTTTAACAGTTTTTCAAAAATCAAATAGTAAACAGATTTTTAAATTCAAAATATCCAACAGGTTTTCAAAATCAATAGAAAACAGATTTTCAATAATTAAAAGAAAATTGTTAATAAATAACCATTAATACCTAAATCAAAATTAATGGTCTTTCCATCCATCAGCTCTAATATTTCCTAAAAAAATGGAAATAATAAAGTATAGTTTTAAGTCTCTTAACCAAATTTAAACTTAATCACCATGACCAAAAATTAATAATAATAATTAAAGATTGATAAAACATAATTTCAAGAATTGGCACTCTTAGTAATAATTTTTGGAGTTACACTCTATTAACTAAAATTAGTAAAACTAGGTTTTCTATACGAACAATTTAATACTTTTTAATCGAAATAAAAATTCAGAAAATTTTTCAATAATACCCGAAAATAGGTTCAGGGAGTTACATGGCGTCTCAGAACGGAACCTACAGTTAGGAGGCACCGACAATCAGGAGGAGCATGAGCACCAGAAGTAGCATGAGCAGCATGAGCACCAGAAGCAGCATGAGCCGTCTCAACATGAGCAACATGAGCCGTCTCCTCCTATGCCTATGCCAGTACCAACAAATGCTGATGTCCCAAGTCTCTCTTTTCTAGGTCCTTCTTCAGCCCTTCCACCTGAGTCACCTGGTAACAATTCCTTTCCTGATACTTCTAATACTCCTGTCTTGCTTCGTAGAACTTCTAGAACCAATGCTGAAAAACCTCCAACTAAGTTTGGCAGTTGGGATACTGACATTGCACATTATATTTTATATTCATCTATTCTACCTACATATAAGTCCTTTTTACATTATTACATTTAGTGCTTGTACCTAACAACTGGCAGGTAGCTAAGCAAGTTCCTAGGTGGTTGAGTGCCATGCATAAGAAACTTCAGGCCTTGGAAAAAATAACACATGGGAGCTGGTACCACTACCAGCTGGGAAGTATGTTGTTGGGTATAAATGGGTTTATACTGTAAGCAGACTCCAGAGGGCAAGATTGACAGGTACAATGCTAGATTGGTTGCTAAAGGCTAAAACCAAACTTATGGTATCGATTATGACGAGACATTTGCTTCAGTAGCAAAAATGAGCACTGTACGGGTGATGGTGTCATGTGCTGCCAACTTTAATTGGCAACTACATCAGCTAGATGTCAAGAATGCCTTTTTGTATAGATATCTCCAGGAGGAGGTGTATATGGAGATTCCACCAGGCTTTGATGCTTCACAAGCAACTGAAAAGGTAAGCAAATTGAAGAAGTCTTTATATAGGCTAAAGTAGTCTCCAAGAGCATGGTTTGATAGATTCAGGCTTGTAGTCTGTGATATGTTGTATAGTCAGTGCAATGGAGATAATATTGTGTTTTATAGGAACTTCAAAACTTGTATCACTGTTCTTGCAGTTTATGTAGATGATATTGTAATTACTGGAGATGATACTGAGGAGATTCTATGGCTAAAGAAAATATTTGGAGAGGAATTTAAAGTCAAGGATCTGGGACAGTTGAAGTACTTCCTTGGAATTGAAATTGAAAGGTCACGAAAGGGTATCGTGCTTTCTCAGAGAAAGTATGCTCTGGACCTTCTTTCAGAGACATGGATGCTGGGTTGCAGGGTTGTTTCTACTCCTATCGAGCAGAACCACAAGTTGAGTGCCGAGGGTGGTGATTCGGTGAGTAAGGAGCAATATCAAAAATTAGTTGGTCGGCTTATATATCTATGCCACATGAGACCTGATATTACTCATGTCGTGAGTGTGGTGAGTAGATATATGCATGATACCAAAGAGCAGCATATGGAGGTAGTTCACAGAATTCTCAGGTATATTAAAGGAAGCCAGGAAAGGGGTTATGGTTCAGAAGTTTGGGACATCTGAGAGTTGAAGGCAACTATGATGTCGATTGGGCGGGTTGTATGGATGATCGCAGGCCCACTACAGGTTACTGTGTGTTTGTAGGAGGCAATCTTGTATTTTTGCGTGGCAAGAAGCAAGATATAGTTGCTAGGTCTACATTTGAGGCCGAGTATAGGACTATGGCAGTTAGTCTGTGTGAGATGATATAGGTGAAGAGCTTGTTGTTAGAGATGCAATTATTTAGAGGAGACTCTCTCAACTGTGGTATGACAACAAATCAGCAATTAATATTGCAAACAATCCAGTTCAGCATGATCGTACCAAACATGTGGAGATTGATCGGTTCTTCATCAAGGAGCAGCTGAATAAAGGAGCTTTAACTTTGAGCTTTGTGAAAGCAGGGGAGCAGTTAGCTGACTGGCTAACTAAAGCTTTAAGTCTTAGAGAGTTTGATATCTTTTGTAACAAGATGGGAATGACTGATATCTATCGCCCATCTTGAGGGGGAGTGTTGAGTTATGAGGACATATTTAGTCCCACATCGGATAAAAAATATTGAGGAGGCTTGCCTCCTCCTACATATATGTATTCCCTCTTAAATAATAAAATCATCAATTATTTCTTTCTATATTTTTCTAAGTAAAAGACGAGAAGAAAAAATCTCTACATCTTCTTCATCAAAAAATTTAGAAAACTGTTTCTGTACTCCGTCCCTCCATTTTCATTATAATTCTTTCTATTTTTTGGGCAAGAGCTAAGTTTGGGTCGATCTCCCCTAATTGTGTGCAACGACGGAATATAGATAGAGCGGTGGTTTTATCACTAGGAGCATTCGGATAAAGTTGTACATAGACCCAAATCAACTCTTAGGACAGTGCTTCGTGCGCGACTTTCTCGGAGCCCGGTAACTTTAAATTTGTTTATTTTTGTTACAGATTCAACAAGAAAAAAAATATTTCTAACAATCTAAGAGTTTATATATATATTTTATTAGAACAATATATTGAATTCTGTTAATCTTGACAAAATAAAGATTTAGCAAAACATTTTGTTAATATTGTGTTTTTATATTGTCTCTCTCTCTCTCTCTCTCTCTCTCTCTCTCTCTCTCTCCCTCTCCCTCTCCCTCTCTCTCTTTCTCTCTTCCTTCATATATTGTTGCTTAGATGCATGCATGGATCCACATTCGATTCCTTTTTAGTTATAGAAAGAAAGGTTGGTATATAGCTAGTAAGAATGAGAGAGAGAGAGGGAGAGCGAGAGAGAGAGAAAGAAAGAGAAAAGCTTGTTACTTTGTTTCCTAACTCTCTCTTTTCCTCTTCCAAAGTCTAGCATTGTGTGTCTCTAATACATTGATGCAATTTATAGACATATACAACACACGTGTGACCAATGGATAAGAACAAGATGATCATGTATGAAAGAAAAGAAGCAAGTATGGAGCATAGAAAGAAAGCATTTGCTTCGTTTCTTCTTTGGTTTAATGATTAGGCACTTCTTTGTTTGGTTTGACATTCTCCTTGCGTTTACTGTTTGCATCAAATTATTAGTATATTCGTTAATTAGCAAAAATTGACGACACAATTTTGTACAAACATATTTTTTAAGTATTAATATATAATTATATCTCTTAAGTATGCAATATATATTGTCTGATCTTGAGTGTCTTGACATAATTGTTAAACACATATTTTGTTGTTAAACACACTATATAATCTATTTTGTTGTCACGACCTGCACCCGGATATACGGGTACGAATACGTGGGCCACGCCCAACCTACGCCGCAGTATCGGCGGTAGAGCGCTGTCAAATACCCGATACTAACTACAACATCTAAAGATCCATAACTATAAAGTTACTCGTATCACATCACAAAACTAAGGAAGATAAGACAAGAAATAATAACAATATCACTAGAACAACTAGAATCTACAAGGATCATATGAGACAAGAATAAAACAGAGGGAAACAATAACAAAACTAAATAACTACCAGACCTAGAGCTCCTGAGAGACAACTGACGGTGAAGAATACCGAAACCACCCCAACATCCTGTAGTCCAATACTGAGGGCACAACTACTCCTAAAATATTGTCAACATATCCAGTCAGGATGGAATGAGCACAAATCTCAAATAACAGTTCTAGTTAGACGATATTGAAAATATAGCAGTAAATAGAGAAAATATACAAGGTAAGTGGAAATTACATGAAAGTAGCATGGCAAGGTTAAAGTGTAAACTATAGCTAGAGCAATGGCAATCGATCATATCATGTACAAGAGTCGAGAATCATACCATCTACGTGAGTGAATACTAGCTACGACATGTGGCCGACTTGGGAACTTGCACAATAGTAACAGGCCTGGCTAATCATACGTGGAGTGTATGATCAACACTCATAATCAATAGGTACACAATAGGTGCACAATAGGAATTGACCACATATCTATACTAATACTCCCCGCCCCTGACTAGTATAGTAGATTCAACCATGACACGTCATGACACAAGATTCTCCGAGAAGGTAACAAGTCTTCCCGAGAATCGTGTCTACACAATGCACAAGGAACAAGGTAAGACTTGTACAATATATACCAAGAAAAGCAAGGAATAACATCTCATGTCGGGATCCAGACAAATACCAATCCGTATGAACTGTGTCAAGAGAACAAGAATATCTACAATATATACAAGAAACATAGAGGATATCATAAAACAGAAATATTATCAGAGAATGTACTCGCTTGTGATGTGATGGATAAGTCGACTGAGTCCAAGAACAGTGCCTCAAGGACCTATAGATGGAATACTGTATCAATATAAGGGTTTAGAAGTAAAATCAAGTCATACTAAGTCAAACTAGGTCAAGGCACGTCAAACTAAGTCAAACTAGGTCAAACAAAGTCAAACTAGATTATAAAGAGTCAATCTAAGTCATACTAGGCCTAACAAAGTCAAACTAGGCCAAGCCAAGTCAAAGCAAGTAAAAATAGGTCAATCTAAGTCAAACTTGACTAACGTTGACTAACAGTTGACTTTGGGTCAACTGGTCAACTTTGATCAAGTTCTAGTCAATTTTAGGCTACGGTTGACTTTCGGTTAACTTTTGGTCAAAATAGTCAACTGTGGTCAACCAAGGTCAAAACAAGTCTAACATAGGTCAAATGTTGACTCTACTTCGACGTTTACTCAAAGTAGTCAACCATGGTCAAACAGGGTTAAAGCTAGTCTCTATAAACATCTACAGGGTCAACATATCAATTTCAGTGATGGTGAAATCACTGGAATCCACGAATCTCAATTCCGATACAAGGATCTAAAAATACAAACAAAAAGAGAAGGATTATAACAAATGGTGAAAGATATGAGAAAGTCTACATATGTTGTCGGATGATGAAACAAACATCACCAACGTGTCCAGAATGGTCGAAATAGCTAAAATAGTCTGCCCATAAGTCCAATTTGGACACAGGAACAAAAAGATAATTTCGGGTCAAAACGGTGTCCATGTCGGACCCGCTTTGCACCCAAAAAATGTAAGGATAAAGTCCTCAAAACCTAGCAAAATATATGTCCACGAATCCAGAATGCCGATATGAACTCAACGGTATATCCGAAATTGGATTCCGATGAGCCAATCTAAAAAATAGCCCGTTGACCCGGATATTGGAATCTGATTTACACAAAAATGCATGTCGGAGCCAATATCTACAAAACTCAGCAAATTATATATCAACGAGTCCAGAATGACGACACGAACTCAACGATATATCCGAAATTGGATTCCCATGAGCCGAAGTCAAAAAGACCCGTTGACTCGGACTGTGGGGCCCACGTTGCACCGAAATGCTTGCCAGGGCCCACGTCCTCCAAACTAAGCAAACTTTATATGAAAACGTGTCAGAATGATGCCATGAGTCGACTGGTGGTGTCAGAAATTGAATCTTGAGTCCCGGGTTCAAAAATGGAATTTTACAAGTACAAAATTAAGAATTCGGACGGCCAACTTTGGTGTCGAATTCAACCAACCAAACGTACTCACAATGAAACGAAACCTAAGGGGCAGGAAGAGGGTTATACCAGCTATGCACAGGAACTCGTGGCATGTCAAACGGAGCTGTGACGACGGAGTTACGAGTCGACGAAGTTGGCTCCACAAAACTGTCCAAAAATAACACAGTTTAAAGCGTCAACTTGGTGGCCGATTTTGATGTATCAACGACGAAATTAATGGACAAAACTGGAGGTGAGTGAAGAGGTATATACTTGTGATGGAGCAGAGAGTTCGCCGATCCAACGGTCAGATTTCCTGAAAAACGTGCACGAAGTTGCTGCGATGAAGTGCACTTTCTGAAATCCGTCCGCGCGCACGTCGACGGAATTCCGTACAAAACGTACGAATCGAGCGTTTCTCGCACCGGGGATGAGGGGGCACGCCACGGGGTCCTGTCCGGGGGTTCGTCGGAGTCACGCACAGCTTGGGCGGGGCTCGCCGGCGGCGACGACGGCCGCGACGGCACGCAGTTGGCCGGCAATGGCGTCGGCTACTGCTGTCTGTGTTGCGCTCGCTGCTGCCAACTGTAGCTGCTACTGCTCGCCGACCACGCGACGGCTGCCCGACGGAGGTGGGGATGGAGATGGTGTTGAAAGTGGTGGTGTTGAGCATGGTGATGAAAGTAGTGGTGGTGTGTTCTCAGGAGAGAGAGTGAGAGAGTTAATTTGTGTGTGTATATATATTATATAAAGAGAGAGAGAGATATTTAGAGAGAGAATAGAGATGGGGGAGCTACTGCTCAGGTACCAGGAGGGAGGGGGAGTGCTGATGGGAGAGGGGAGAGAGAGTGTGAGGTGATATATATATATATATATATATATATATATATATATATATATATATATATATATATATATATATATATATATATATATATATATGGAAGCGGATCAAAAGCTCCCCTTAGAAAACTCCCTAAAAACCCCCCTCACTCTAATCCGTAATTTAATGTTAATATTAATGTTAATATTAATGTTAATGTTAAAAAAAATATTAATATTAATGTTAATATTAATGTTAATATTAACATTAAATACTAAAATTAACATTAAACTTAACCTTAAAATTAATATTAACATTAACATTAACATTAACATTAATATTAATATTAACATTAACATTGATATAAAAAATAAAAAAATAAAATATTAACATTAACATTAATATTAACATTAATATTAACATTAATATTAATATTAACATTAATATTACGAATTAGAGTGAGGGTATTTTTTAGGGGGTTTTCTATGGGGGGCTTTTGATCCGCTCCCTTTATATATATATATATATATATATATATATATATATATATATATATATATATATATATATATATATATATAATGTATATATTTGAAATGGAGAGAGAGAAATAGATATTTGTAAAGAGGAGGATATTTTTGAGTAGGGGAAAAGGGGGGAAATATCAGTGGGGTGTATAGGTAGACATGGTAGGGTCACGCCAATTTGGGTTGGTTGTTGGGTCAAGTTTGGACAAGCTTGGGGCCAAGATTTAATTAAAATAATAAATTTAAACCAAATTAAATCATGGATGAAATGGGAGCACAAGGAAGATCAATTTGGTGGCACGCAAGTGGCACGTGCATAGTATGCTCAAAACAGGCCAGAACCATGTATTGGGTCGATCAGATTGGACCGATGTTGGATCCCAAAATTAAATTGAAAGTTAAATCACAAATTACGACAGACGATAAATTGGTCTAAATTGACCCGAAAGTTGCGCGAAGCAAATGGAGCACAAGGGAACAAGTTTGGGTGGGACATGATATATCAAATTGAAGATAATCTTGTCTACTACAAACTTAGAGAAGAAAGTTTCCAGAGACTGGCATCCCTGATGCTCTAGAAATCAAAGTCACGGTAAAGAGCATTTAATGATCAAAATTAATTAATAAAAATGAATTATTGATAATAATTCATTTAGAAAATTCAAAAAATAAATCTCAAAAATTCAGGGGGCTTACATTTGTGTATATACCAAACGCGAGCCTTCTTATCTATACACATCTACCTTGTGTATACACCAAACCATGGTTTTGTTTTAGAACGTTACATATGAAAAAAATTAGTGACATTTTGTTTTTGAGAAGCTTTATTTATAAGAAGAGAGATATTGATATATACAATGGTATGTAATAGTACTTAGCTAAAGTTGCTTGCTATTTTTTAGAGCATTATATTTTATTCTGTTATATGATTATTTTAAATGTGATGTTTAAAGTAAGAAGAAAATTTGATACATACTGATATAAATTATTACCAGATGTTTTCTTTCACTATATTATATAAATAAAATATATGTTAGACTTTAGTGTTTTGGCATATTGATAGCATATATATAATTTTTGTTCTCATATTTACCATAACTAAAAATATTGTTAAATTATTTAATGTTAAAATACATAGACAAAATGTATTGGTGTGCAAAAAATGAACAAGTTGTGCATCGTTTCAAATTATATTTCTTATTCACATGCAAACTAATTAACATCTAGTTTTTTTAAGATAGGTTTCACAGGGAATGGTGTGCATAGTCTTTTGACCAACAAATTTGTTGTATGGTGATGACTTATTTTTTTTGGTTGATGCGTTATTTTATTGGAGTGGAAAGAGAAGGAGCATTTTGGATTTGTCTTTATAGGAGATAATAATTAATAAGAAAAAGATAATAATTAATGAGAAAGATATATATATATATATATATATATATATATATATATATATATATATATATATATATATATATATATGAGGAGGGATTCGTATTCCCTCACTTTTTGCATCCTCAAGCTTCTCCATGTTATCGATTATTAGATCTTGTTTAAGTCATCTAATCTTAACCGTTAAATTGAACCATTCAAATCAACGTTAAGATTAGATGACTTAAACAAAATCCAACGATTGATAACATGGGGATGCTTGGGAATACAAAAAATGGAAATATGGATCTTTCCTCATATAGAGGAGGGATCCGCATCCCCTCATTTTTTGCATCCCATGTTATCAATCATTAGATCTTTTTAAGTTATCTAATCTTAACCGTTAAATTGAACCATTCAAATCAGTGGTTAAGATTAGATGACTTAAACAAGATCCAACGGTTGATAAAATGGGGATACTTGGGAATACAAAAAATTGGGGATGTGGATCTTTCCTCATATAGAGGAGGGATCCGCATGCCCTCACTTTTTTGCATCCCCATGTTATCAATCATTAAATCTTGTTTAAGTTATCTAATCTTAACCGTTAAATTGAACCATTCAAATCAGTGGTTAAGATTAGATGACTTAAATAAGATATAACGGTTGATAACATGGAGATGCTTAGGGATACAAAAAAATTGGAGATGTGGATCTTTTATATATATATATATATATATATATATATATATATATATATATATATATATATATATATATATATATATATATATATATTTGAAGAAAGTGGTACTTCATTAATAAGAAGAAAAAGTATTTACAGTGTCTTACAACCTCAGCTAGTATATCCCCTACTCATTGGGTGGTTCAGCCTACCATACATTGTATGTCACTATTTATATTGTGAATGATGCCAGTAACGGACATTCCCTGTTTTTCGAAGATTCTTCGGTTCCGTTCTCGCCATACATGCCACACTGCTGCCAGGAGTCTTATCCTTATTTGTCGGAATATGGTGGCCCCTTTGTTGATCATTGCTTGTACTTCTTCGATGGTTTCTTGCAGTCCCCCTCGACTCATACTGTTCAAATTCAATTGGTCTCGCATCTATTTCCATATGAAGCTGGTGATATTACATTGGAAGAACAGGTGATCCCTGGTTTCGGTCTCATTTCCACATAACACACAGAGGCTATCTGGAATCTGTATATGAAATTTTATGAGCCTCTCCTTGGTGAGCAAGCGGTCCTTTATTGCTTTGTACATGCAGAGTTTCATTTTTGAGGCTGCTCCCTTTGTCCATACTATATTGGCCCACGTAACCGCAGGTGCTGTTCGCCTCATTTGTTCATAAACAAGCTTGTGTTCGAACTTGCCGAGGTGGGCGCCCTCCCATACCCAACCGTCAGTAAGTCCATCCTTCTCAATAGGGACCTTCTTTATTTCTTCTTGGAACCATTGGTTTATGAACCTGTCAGTGATCTTCCATTCACCATTGGTGATATATTTGCTAACCGTGTCCGTGTTGCCGAGAATCTCGTACGTTGGCCAGCCTAATCTTTCGATCAAGCTGTCTTTACTGAACCATGGGTCCGCCCATATATTCGTGTCCTGACCGGTGCATATTATGCGCTTTATCCGTTGTTTTAAGACAGCCCGCTGCTTCAATATTAGCTTAAAGACCACCGATGAGTTGTTGTCCGTCTTCATCACCCAGAAGTTCCTTTCTTTATCGTACCTGTTAGCAGTCCACAGTGCCCATAAGGACTTGCCTTCCAGGTATCTCCATGCAAGCTTAAGCATGGCGACGTCACGTAGCGTCCGTATTGATCTCATGCCAATTCCTCCCTCCTCCTTTCTTTGGCAAAGCTCTTCCCAAGTGATAGTGTGCAATCCGCCCCTCCAAACAAAGTTGGCACATAATTTTTCTATTTTTTGTATAGTCTGAACGGGTATGATAATAGCTTGCATCCAATACGCGGTGATCGCCAGTATTGTTGATTGAACTAGTTCGATACGTCCGCCAAATGAAAGTAGCTGTGACTGCCATCCTTCCAGCCTGTTCTGGACGTATTGGACCAGTCCATTGCAATCGCTATCGGTTGCATAATTCACTGTAAGCGGGATTCCGAGATATCGCACTGGTAGTTGTCCTTTTTCTATTCCCAAGCAGTGCGTCCAGTGGTCTTGCTGCGGACAGTCCTTACTGAAGTATATTTGTGATTTGTTCTTGTTAAGGATCAAACCAGTATCCTGGCCGACCTTCGCGAGAACCCGACCAAGGCTCTCAATTCCTATCTCTGTCGGCTCCATGAATACAAGTAAGTCGTCCGCATAGATAAGGTGCGTGACGATCGGCGAGATTCGGCGATATAATGGACTTATTTGCTTCCTGTGAACCGCCAAGTCCAGTAGGCAGGTGAAGTGCTCCATCACTATAGTGAATAGGTATGGTGAAAGGGGATCACCCTGTCGAATGCCTCTGTTGCTCCCAAAAAATCCGTGAGGTTGCCCATTTATAATAATAGAGAAGGTCGGTGTGTTAATGCATTCTTCTATTCGGTCCACCCACCAGTTGTTATATATATATATATATATATATATATATATATATATATATATATATATATATATATATATATATATATATATGAGGAGGGATATTGCACCAAGGCTTATTGCACCATTATTGTACCATTTAATCTCAACCGTACAATCCATGTGATCATGTGGTTATAAAGCATGATGACATCATGGTGACATGACAACAACTTTTGGGACATATGTCACCATGATGTCATCATGCTTTATAACCACATGATCACATGGATTGTACGGTTGAGATTAAATGGTACAATAATGGTGCAATAAGCCTTGGTGCAATATCCCTCCTCTATATATATATATATATATATATATATATATATATATATATATATATATATAAGGGCCGGGCCTGATCACGAGGAGCCAAAAAAATAGATTAAAGATAAATATGTTAATAATTTTGTATGTCAAAATAGAACTAGAACATACTATGAACCTTTTTAAATATAAAGTTATTGTAGTGTATTGGTTAGTAAGTTAGACTTCTTACTAAAGGTTCAAGTTCAATCTTGGTTGTATCTATTTTTTTTAATTGCATGTTCTCGCCATCATGATCATTCCAAAATTTGTGGAAGGGAAGGAGAAGCACAAAGCACATGATAATATCCAAGACATGCGGACCCCTATCATGTGATACATTGCAATTACGTCACCACCTATAAATACCCACTCCCACAACTTTCCATTAATTTTTCTAAAGCCATATTTATTATATGTTAGAAAGAAAAGAAAAAAAAGAATATTCTCCGTTTTCTTCCTTCTCCTCTTCCTCCTCCAAAAAATCTCTGGTAATTTCTTTGCTCCATGTAAAATTTTCATCATTGATTTCCTTTCGCAGAAACGTTTAACTGTGTTCATCTGAAACTTAGGGTTTTGGATCTGAAATTGTAGAAATCTGTCGAGCTTTTTGTACTGAATTTGGAATAATTTTGTTTGTTCACATGGTGTTAATTAGGAATATCCAGAGCTATGTTGATTTTTTTTTTTTACTTAAAGATTCTTTATTTTTGTTATTTTATTTGGTTTTTGCGACCTACTTAATTTGGGAATTTCCAATTACTGTTTAAATTTTGAATGGGCATGTTGAGTTTTGATTCGTCCAGATATTAGAAGAAGATCTCAGAGTGTTTTGTTTGAGAAATTAGGGTTGACTTTTGTTAGATTAACAGTATTAATTAGAAATCTAAAACATTTCTACTGGTGCTTAACGATTCTTGATGGGTTTTTTCTTTTGATATTTTGTTTTTGACTATACCGATCTCGTTGACTATATTAGCTATTCGCCCTAGCCGATTTTATAAGGGTTTTCAATTGTATGTAGGAAGTTCAAAATAGTATGGAATCTAGGCTTTTACTGGATTTTTTGGTAGTATATATATATATATATATATATATATATATATATATATATCCTTTAGAGCTAGATTAGTGTCTTTTTGAGAATTAGGTTTTACTTTCGTCGATGTTAATTGGTTATGTCAATTTCTTGGTTATGGTTTATTAAATAGTGTCTTTTAGTAATTAAAGAAAATAATTTTCATCTTGGGGCAGGTGTAGGAATATTAACATGTGCAGCTTAGACCAATAGATGCTGGAACGGGTTGGGAGGGGGGGGGGGGGGGGGGGGGGGGGGGGGGGGGGGGGATAGGGCTAAACGAACTTGGATTGAGGTTCGAACTGTGGATATGGTTTTGGTTAATATTAGAGAGGACATGACCCTTAACAGAGTTGAACAGAGGATTCAAATAGCCGACACCAAAATTTTCAGATTCAGATAAAGGCTTTTTTGTTGTTGTAGGAAGAAGATTTAAAGTCTCCTTGAGGAGTTTGTTGTAGCTCCTTTCACTTTTCAAAACCAAAAAGTTATAATTTAAGGGGGAACATAATATCAAAAAGAGATTCGCTAATTGGACAGTCATAGGCCCTCGAACACCCCTTATCTATCATCTACTCATCTCAAATTGTTATCGGGGACTCCCCTCCTTCCACTAGTGTCGTCTTAAAATATTCTTGGATGGGGCCTCCCTTCCACCAAGTATTAGTACATCTCTTGCATTATTCCACTTCACTCTTGGAACCACTCCTCTTACAACCACTCCTATCACAACAACACAACACTCTTCCCCATTCCAGCCTCCAAGAGTCTATTGTGGTTTCTCCTCCAATAGAAAGAACACCGGCCCGTTCTGACCGACAGCTATGACATAAGGTTTTTAACATTCTGTTTAAGGGGTAGCTCTAACAACAGTGTTTCTTGTAGTTAACCCTAATAGTGTTGCATCTCACTGTAGTGCTCATAACGATCTTGTCACGACTGCACTGTAATGTTGTTGTGAGAGTACTGCAATTCTGCGCTGCTTACAAAGTGCAGTGCAATGCTCGCGCAACCACGTCACAACTTTGCTGCGATGTTCAACTGTTGTGATCAAATCACAGTTTTTTGCCCTCTCTGACTAATATTCTTGTATATGCCTCTCGTTGTAGCTATCAGTTCATGCTCTCTCTTGTGGGGTTTATAAGGCCTTTAGTTGTATTTAAGAAGTTAAGATACTTAGCTATTGCTTGTTTTCTGGTTTTAATATATTTTGTTATTGAATCTTTTCAGTTGTTTTATGGCTATTCTTGGCCTAAAATAAGGGTTTTGAATCTAGTTTATGGGGGGCTTATTTATCTGTTTCCTTTTCTAAGTGTTCATCCAGATAAAGAGGCAAATCACAATATTATCTGAATTTTGCCTTATTTTTTTAGTTTGTTTTTAATAATTTACTTAAACCTTGATTTTTTAAAACCAACAATTATTGGTATCCATGTACAAAGATCTTGCAACTACCAAATTCAGCAAAAACTACGAACTTGATTCTTACTAAGGAAACATCTGAATGTACCTAACTGTTATCTAATGTGACTATTTTGAATAAGTTAATTTGTCTCTGTTGCTCACTTCTAATTTCTTTGTTGCTTACATATTTTAAGACAATTCCAAGTTCTTGGAGACTTCACTGAGACTTCCATACTTTGCACAGAACTTGGCTACCTTGGATGAACTTTTGCAGTTGGTGTTAAGTTGGTGTTTTCGCTGGCAAATTCTTCTAAAGTTGTAGGCCTTGTTGGGAAATTGCTGGTCCGATTAGGGCTGGCTTCAGTAAGTCAACCACGGCTCTAAGGAAAGAAACCCGTATTATAATTAGAAGAGGAAGAGAATGTTCACAGGGCTTCCCTAAGTTCTTGCTTGCATCTCCTACTTTCCACGGTGGTCGGGGTGCCCTACCCTCGGCTGGTGGGCATCCGTCAGATTTGACCTACCTTGCTGGCGGTGGTGCTGAACTTTGATCAGGCTATAAATATTTGGATATAGTTAATTTTTCTAATCGATTGTGAACTTTAGCATTGTGAAGAAATGGTGTCGGTCAAGCAGCTTGAGTGTGAATATCCTCGTGTGAAGTCAAACACTACAGAGCAGTGTAAATGTCATCAAATGCCACCCATAGGTTGGTACTTAATCAGATATGTATCTTCTTTCTTTATTTATATTTGTCCACTTATGCCACCTATATTTTTCTTGTATAAATTTTTGGTTTCTACTGCTTTAGTTTGCTTAGGGTGTAGCTTTCTAGGAAAAAAAATCTAGCTTATGTGATGTATGGCCATGATATTATCATGCATATTTAAAAGATTGGTAGCTACTTTCAGGTGTAAAATCGTTGTGGTTTCAAGGGAAATGCCCTTAACTCCTTCAAACTGTTGCACCTATTAGTCTCTTTTGAACATGTCTTCATTTTCTCAAACAGTTAATTGAAGAGCTTTAACCTCCTATCAATGTGCTTGTTTTCCTCATCTAACACTCCATTATTTGGACATTTCTTTATTGCCTGACCTCTCATGTATAAAACTTAGCTTTATCTTACAGTTGTTTTATTAGACTTGAGTTCATTGTTTTTATACTGTCACATATAGTACTTGAGAGTCATTACTCCAATTCAGCAATCCTTCTTTAATACAGATAACATTGTTTGCAACTTGGCCTGCATGATAAATGGTTTTCTAATTTACAGAAGTTGACTCCAAAATATCTCTTGGCTATCGTTGTGAATGCACTCACACTGCAGTACAACCTCAAAGTTTCTAAAGCTAATTTTGGGATAAGATGGACATGCAATGTAAATAAGAGCGAGGGGGAGAAAATAACATGCTATGGTTAATGGTGTGAGGATAGACCTCTTATTGGGATGTATATTTAAGTAAGATTTAGTTAGCTGACACCTAGGTTGCATGAACACGGGTTCGGATACGGACCCAATACAAATTCGGAATACATCATTTAGAAAAAAAATTGGAATACATGTACAACATGGATACAGTTACATATATGCATGAAAACATATTTCTACATATTTTCTATACATTAGATCTTAATACCATCCTTTGCATTTTCGATAGTAACTAGGCTCCAAAAGTTCTAGAAAGGATTCAGTGCAAAAAAAATGTTACATTCTCATCTCTTAGTTATATTTGGCACGATCATGAACATGCCAAGATCACCTTCGAGTATGTTTTGGATTCCTTTGGAGCCTAGACATATGTGAGCCATATCCAATAAGAGTATTAACGAAGTATCATGTCCAATACGTGTCTAATACGGATATGGTCCTTGTGAGGACTATCCATGCAACATAGGCTAACACTAAGTAGATGGGATAAAATTATATAACTTAAAGATAATGGTTAAAATTGCAAAAAAAAAAAAAAACACTCTAATCCTCTCACAAATTGCACATCTGTATGCTACATCAAAATTTGTTATTTATCAATTTTCTCCATTATATCTTTTTTATTGTACTCTTTATAACCCTAAGCTCATTCCTGATTTGATAAAATGGTCTTAGACACTAGTATTCTTGAATTAAAAATGGAGGATAAAATGTCTTAATATGGCCCACGGCACCTTAGGCACATGACTTACATGATAATGTTACATTCGTAGATAGCATAGGTGGAGAGAGACTTGTTATTCCAAGATTCCGATAGAGTTTTGGATATCTAAGTTAAAAGTAACTTAATCTTCATGGAGTTGTACTCCTTTTACGTTTTTCTTTAGTTGGAGTACATATGTGCAATTTTGTGAAATTAGAATTATGTACTCTCTTATAGCAATTTCATCTACTCTAAATGCTTTAATAACTAAATACAAACAATGTCTTTCAATTTACTCCCTAACGTATTTTGTTCCTTAAAAATGAAATGCATTTCCTTCGATGCAGTTAAAAACGGTTTTTTCATGATAACAGTCCAGAAGAGTTATTGATATATCGCTGATATATCGGATTTATAATGGTAAATATTGGTTTGCATTTTTAACACAATTTTTATATATGAACAACACACTTAACAGTTATCTATTATAAAATATGCAAGAACTAAGAAGAGTTTCTTAAAGCATTAAAACTAAAATGTTCATACCCAAACCAACATTACAATATAAAAAGTACCAGTTCAAAACGGTTCAACTAATATGGAAAAAAAATCACAATTCAACTTTCAAGTTTCTAACATCTAATAATTTGCATTAGCCTCAACTTCAACTTCATTTTCTTCGTTTTCACCATCACCATCTTCTCCACCTACTTCTCTAGTTTGTTCATTTTCATCTTCTTCATCCTCTGTATATTCATCATCGTGAACAAGTGAGAGTGAATCTATAACACCTCGTGACCTTGTACTTCTCTCTCTCTCCGACTTTTGGTTTTAACAAAACCTAACCGTTATATATCGATTTTTTTCAAAACCGATGTATACTGATATATTGGTCATATCGGCCGATAATATCGGTACCGATATTTTACCCATTTTTTCCCAAAAAACCCGGTGCCGGACCGATACCGTTATATATCGGTTATATAACCGATATATAACGGTTTTTAACTGCTTAGATTTCCTTAAGGAGTTAATTATCATCCTCTAATAATCTAAATTCCTTCCTAACTTAGGAGATGAATTTGGAGGGTTGCCACTTAGTTACATGAGCTTATACAATTGTTTATTTTCTCTCTTTTCAGTCTGCAGTCTGGAACCGACCTAGAAGTTTGACCTCAAGTAGACGTGTCATAGTATTTGTCAATAATATCTTGGAGCCTTAAATTAGTGTTGTGCTCACTAGCGGAATTCTGATATCTAGAAACATGTGACATCTTAATGTGTTTGCAGCCAACGAGGTTGTTTGCTGAAATGCCATCATAATGAGCTGGGAACATAGATTTGTCTTTATAGTTTATATGTAATCGAATAAACTGTGTTAACTTATTTTATGCGTTAATTGTCAATAAACTTAGAAAAGAACATTTGGTAACATGAACAACTGGATTAACTATTACTGAAGCAATCTAATTTCTTCAATGACATGTCTCTGAAAGGTATAGTTCTATTGCACCTCCAAAGTGCACGTTGTGAGAAGACAATGAGATAGAAGGTGCACAACAAACACAAGAAGACAACTTGTCAATAAACTTAGAAAAGAACATTTGGTAACATGAACAACTGGATTAACTATAACTGAAGCAATCTAATTTCTTCAATGACATGTCTCTGAAAGGTATAGTTCTATTGCACCTCCAAAGTGCACGTTGTGAGAAGACAATGAGATAGAAGGTGCACAACAAACACAAGAAGACAACTGTATATGATGATGAAATCATGAATGCCTGAGAGGGAAGTGCTGGAGTTGGAAGAAGGCTAACATATTGCATGAGAACGCTTGTTATGTGAAAATGTGAAATTTGATTATAATACCCAGTGAGAGGGGAAAAAAAGAAAAAAAAAAAAATCACAATACCTAGTAAGATGTGGGATCAGGTGACAGATTTTAGTGAAAGCAGGCAATGTAATTATTGAAGACAGTAATAGTTTTTCAATAATTGATTCTAAGGGGTAGCAGAATGAAGAAGGGGAATAAATATATACAAAGTATATATTCTTAGAAGACCTAGAAAGATTGGGAAAAAGATTAGAAACCTCGATATAATTATGACGTGTGATGGATGCACAATGGCTGCAAATATGTTATAGCAAGGAAACATAATTCACACAGGAGGGTGCACTAGATGCAGCAAAATCTTCTTGTCCTGTGTGCATCTCCCAAGTCATGAAAAACTTTTTGATATCCATACATATACATTAATGTATATATGTACGCAATGTGTATATGTAGGTTATGTATGCATGCATGCATGCATGCATGTATCAGGACAGACTGCCTTTTATTTGCTCGATCTTTTTTTATATCCATACATATACAAAATCACGTCCTGTGTGCATCCTACTTAACATTGCCGATCTGTATCCTTATCTTCTTCGACATAAGCAGTCATAATTCTTAGCTGCCTTGACATAGGCGAGTAAGAATATGGATAGACCAATACATGGTCCTATTTCAGCCAACACTAACGTTGCATCTCTAACATCATTGTATATTGCTATATCGAACTTAACTATTCTCGATGACGTTTCCTGTCTTGTTTTCATTGTGAAATATTGAAATGTCCATCTATAAAGAATTTTGAGATCAATTTCTTTTAAGATTAATCATTGTGCTCCAGTTTCATAATTGCACTTTCTTCATAAATTATTTCTCTCTTTTAATACTGTATCTTAGCTAATTATATCAAAATTGTTTCTAGTTGCTAAACTTGAGATGCTATATCGAATTCAAGAGAGCCAATCATATGTGTGATTTTTCAGATTGGGCCTGGAGTTTCTTTTCCAAACCTTCATCTAACAACTATATATACATTAGTCAATTTATTTATAATTCTGGGACATTTGTCAGGTATCAAGGCACATCTTTACCAGTTTGGTACTGCTGCAATTGGCAGTGGCTCTTGTTATGGATTTTCATCCAGTCGTGAAGAAGGGCAAAGTTTACTGGATGCGTTTCTCCTTTCTCAGGTATTTCTCTTATATGCTTCCCTCTATATTGTGTTTTATGTCGTTTTCCTACTTTTTTGTTATTTAATGTTATAGTGGGAAGATCGTTCCTGGAAGGGTCAGCTTGCATATGACGTTACGATGTGTGAAACAAAGGTACTTCTTGGATAACCAATGCAACTTGTGTGATAATATAATTCTGTTGCAGATGAATTTCACTATGGAAATGCCTGTGCAGATTGTCAGTGGGGGAACTCGGTTAATTGCCCAGTTGAATGAGCAATGGAGTTCAAACGTCCTTACTGAATTTGAGAACAATGCACTCCAACCATTGTGCCCTTTTAAGCAAAGTTACATAAAAACTCTTAGGGAGAATCTACTCTTCTGTGTTGCGACAGGAGAAAAGGAGTGCTCTGAGCTTGTCCCTTCAGTGATTCTGCCAAAAGATGGAACCTTCATTTTGATAAATGTAAGTGCTGAAATTGCAAATTATTTGAGTAATCATTAAAGCTGTTGCTGAACTGATTTAGTTCTAATTCATTCTGATGAGTTGAAGGTGAATCCTGTTGAGTATGGCCACGTCTTCTTGGTTCCATATGACACACATCAGAGACCATTTCTGGGTAAAAGAATGCTACAGTTGGTAGCACAGATTGCTGCTGAAGTCAATAATTGCTCTTTCCGTATATCCTATGAACACAATATTTCTAGACATTCAGATCATACATATTTTCAGGTAGAAGTTTTACAGCCTTTCTCGTGTTAGCTCCTTTCGTTAAAGATGCACTTAATCTACTAAATGCAGCATAATTTTGGAATAGATGATTTCCCCATTTTACTGTAACAAGGAAATGCTTATATTTAGCATGAGTTTGTGCCTTCATACAATGAATTCAAGAATATACACATGGATTTGAGACACAAAACCAACTTTGGCGTGTCCATCTTACATAGACATCCCGAAGTTGGAGTGTTCATGCATCCCACTTCAGTGCTTAAATCAGGTGAGCTAGCTCTGTTCATTAAGATAAGTTTGATAGTCTAGAATACTATCATGAGAGGGAAATGAGACATTGTGGATGCAATATTTCCTACAGCACATAGACTGCATTCATTGCTTATAATGATCAAGTTTTGGAGTTTTTCTCTTGGTATAATTTGGCTATTTGACGTTGCTCATAAGAGGGCGCCACATGGCACGATCATAAAGCTTGGTGCTTGCAGCCTCCAGCTTGGTGCTTGCATCCTGGAGGCTGCGGGTTTGTGTTGAGGAACTAGCCTCTACATATATTCAGTGTTCTAAATGGCGTCCGCCTAGGCCGCCTAGGCGGCGCCTAGGCGGTAGGCGGTCCCTCTCCGCACCGCTTTTCGGTAGGCGGTGGAGTAGGCGGCCAACGGAGGTTGGCGGCATAGGGGGAGGTGACGCGGCGTAGGCGGCGCCTAAACGGAGCAATACTTAACAAAATATTTTGGCCAAAAAAGGTTTTTAAGTATTATGGGCCTATGGTTCACTTTTACAAAATTAAAACTTTATAAATCTTCGTTCTACAACTTAGTTATGTATGGAACACCCTTAAAATATGCATGTTATGCAAAAAAAAGTGGCAAAATACTAAAAAGTATTCAAAATGTATCGACCGCCTAGGCGGTAGGCGGACTCTCTCCGCCGCACACCCGCCTACCGCCGTTTATAACCTTGCATATATTGAGGGTAAGGCTCTTTGCATCTTTTTACCCTCTCCAGTTCTCTCTAGACCCTGCATTAGTAGGGACCTCGTAGCATTGGGACACCTTTTTTACAGGTGAGGATAACGGCTGCAATAATAAGAGGGACACTGTTCTATCTAGTCTAAGCATCATTTAAACAAGTCTAGACATCATTTAAACAGGCGAGGCATCACTTAATCAGGTGGGGTTGTCATCATAGAAATGCTAGCTTAGAGGATGTGGTTGATGGGCAAATGATGCTGGCACATTATGATCATATATATAATTACTTTTACTCTGCTCCTGGAACCCACAATAGTTTGAGAAAAATCGAGAGTTTATTGATAGTGAAAAGTGTGATTAATATTTCCAGCTATAATGGCCCATCTCTATTGGGGCTACGATAACTTCTGATACTAAAAGGAATTGGATTTATTTAAAACAAGGATATCTGTTCTAATACAACCCGAAATCAATCTAAGATTTAAACAGATTTAATCAAATCTAACTAAAACTAACGTTACCAAAATTTATCCGGACTTCCACAAAAAAATTAAATAAAAGCCGAAAGGGTCCAACTAGAGAAAGATATGAATACAAAAGTTGTAGCACTCAAAGTTAGCTTCCCAAAATATCTTGGTTTGTGCAATACGTCCGACACGGCCAAAAGACCGCTGATACGTTATGCATACCCAAAGATTCCAAACCTGACACCTTAAAGCCGTCTACATCAGTCTCACATCCTTGAAATGAACATATCCTCAATTCAGCTCTCCATATTGAAATCGTCCATCAATCCATCTCATATGAATGAATATGTCGTAGATCTTCATCTTTCAAAGTTTTCTTCCCAGAATGAACTCTACAACTGCCTCGATGTTGATCTTAATTATTGGCTTTCCGCCACCTTTTCCTTCACCAAATCTTCTATCTGCCCTTGCAGATTGCAACTCATGTATCTCTACGGGTCTATGTTCTTGCTTAACAAGAGTTGTCCTCATGATGCTTGGGTTCTTCTTGGCCTTTGAACTTTTATTGCTTATCTTCAACTTTTTCTTCACTGCCTCGATTAGAGAAAAGTTTGAAAATAAAGAGTAGGCCTCAAAAAGGTTTCCAAACCATCTTTTTTGTTGTTGCAATTTTGATGTCTAATGAAGAAGTTACGATCAATATATTATTGTGTCACACAAACAAGGAAGATCCGAACCTGAAATCCTCAATGTACACCTTCCTACATCACATGCGGATACGGATACCCCTCTCCAAACTTATTTCAGTATGTTAGGTTCTCATGTATATTTCTATTCTTTGTTATGGAAAGGATTTCCAGTAATCAAGAGCTCCGAAAATATTTCCTGGAATTAAAAATACATGCATACATATAGTAATTGATTGTTTATCATACAGATTATTCTGGGCCTTATTCTATTAATAGGGCCCATTTGGGACCTAATGGAAATGAGGCCAAGGTGGCTTGGGCAGGGTTAATATTTTGTTATCTGTGTTGGGTTTGACGGGTGAGAAGATACATGTTTTGTTGGTCTAGTAGTTTTCCACGACAATAAGCTTTCGGTTTTTGCTCTAGAAGATACAGTAATACGGTATGAATGCCATAAATTTCATCAGAGAGGACCTAATGGGAATGAGGCCGAGGTGGCTTGGGCAGGGTTAATATTTTGTTGTCAGTGTTGGGTTTGATGGGTGAGAAGATGCATCTTTTGTTGGTTGGTTGGTCTAACGCTCTATTAGAAAGGATGAGTCGCTAATGAAAACTCTCGGGTGGTCATTCAAGAAGGATCAAGTTACTACCACTGTACCACAAACCAGGATGGTCATTAACAAGGAGAAGAGCCACTAACTGGAGTCCCCAGTGTTCATTTGGCGAGGGCCAAGTCACGAAGGGAAATAAGGGCTACGACATCACGGAAAGTGTGATAATGATTTTTTTTTTAAATTTCATTTTATGAATTGGATCTTCAGAGCGGAGTATTGCATCAAAGACGAGCAGAAGCTCAAGATATATTATGACCATAGTTACAAAATAGACACTATTCTATCTGTGGGAAGCGTCAACTAATCGGCAGCTCATTCCGGATTTGTTTTAGAGCTCATTCTGATTTGTTTTAGAGTGTGTGTATCTTGTGTAACTTTTCTCGCAGTGAAGTTTGGAGAGGAGAGAAAGAGAAGAGGAGGAGAGAGGTTATGAGAAAAGAAAGTGTAAGGACTTAATCCCTATGTTCCACCTCATGTGTATTTATATCGCTGTTCTAAAAGGTGGTCTAGGCGGCCGCCTAGGTGCTAGGCCCCTGATGTCCGCCCGATGCCTGCCTAGGCATTCGCCTAGACCCCTGACGTCCGACTATACATGTTTTGGGGTTTTATGGATATTTTTTGCAATTTTCAGTAGATTTTTTGGATTTTATTTATTTATTTTTGAACCGCCTAGATCTAGGCGTACGCCTAGACGACCGCCTAGGCGGACTAGACGCTAGGCGGCGGGTGCCCGGCCGACTAGCGCCTAGCGCTTTTCACAACCGTGATTTATATTAATATGTATTGATCATAAATATATCCACAATTACTTCACTCTACCAACATAAGATAAATACCAATAACTTAACACCCTTCTTCAAGTTTGAGCATAGAGATCAGACGAACAAGTGGTTTGGTGAGGATATTACCTAAATGATCCTCATGTCGAACATATGGAGTGACTATTTGTTTCTTCAGCAACAAATGGCGAACAAAATAACAGCCCACCTCGATATGCTTAGTGCGCTCATCAAATACTGGGTTACTTGCGATGAAAATTGTCGATTGGTTGTCACAATACATCTTCATAGGGATTATGAACCATAAACCATATTTCATGAATAGTGACTGCACCCGTATCATTTCGGAAGTTGTATGAGTCATCGCATGGTATTTGGTCTCTGCAGTAGAACGAACGACAATATTCTACTTCTTATTATGTCACGTCACCTATGTTAAATTAAGCATGGAACGAGGCGACGAGGCTGTCGCCTCGCTTAACCGGTGCTTAGTTAGTGCTTCAGCCTGCCAGCACCCATTTTTACCTACCTTTGCTTCTACATGTAAAATATTTTATATGCACATAAATTTTAATATTTTTTTAATACAATCCTACTAGTATATACATGAATAACAATACTAATTATCAATCAAGCAAAATAACAATATAAATACTAGAATAAAAATCCAAACTACAAGCCACTCTCTCCGTCGACCAGGTAACCCTAATTTTTAGGTGTGATATTTTTTTGTTTATATGGAATGGAGAAAAAGCTTAGGTTCATTTTTAAAAAAATAAAGGCATTTTTTCCATCGCCTAAGAGTAGGTGAGTCGCTACTAAGAGAAAGTGATTATCGTTTTTTAGGACGAAATTTCATTAAGCGAGACGTCCTAATTCTAATACTCGCATAAGCGGCATTAAGTGCCCGCTTAAGCACGCTTTTTATAACATAGCACGTCACAATATTGCCACCCACAAATGTAAAGTAGCTAGAAGTAGACCTATCACTGCAACTGTCTGCCGAATCAGCATTATTGAACCCGTTACTATGAGCAATTGGGAATGTTTGTACAATAAACTCTTTCCAGCTACACGCTTCAAGTAGCGTAGAATGCGAGAGAGAGCCTCCCAATGTGGTTATCAAGGGGCATGCATAAACTGACTAACTACTTTAACTACATAGGTGATGTTTGGTCGTGTAACAGTAAGCTATATAAATTTTCCAACCAACCGTCTGTAATGTCCAACATCCTCAAATAACTCTTCAATGTTTGCATCAAGCTTGTCATGATAATCCACATGAGTCTCAACTAGCCTACACTGCAACATCCCAGTCTCTGAGGGCAAGTCTAGTCTCTGAGAGCAAGTCTAGAACATACTTGCATTGCGATAGTTACACACATTTTTTAGATCGAGCAACCTCGATTTCAAGAAAATATTGAAGAAGACCCAAATCTTTAATATGGAACTGATGACTAAGATAAGCCTTCAAGTCTACAATCCCAACATGATCACTTCCATATACAATGATATTATCAACATAAAAAATCAACACGATAACACCTGCTGAGGAAGAATGTCAAACTACTGAATAATCTGGTGTGGTGCGTCGAAAACTATACTGAATGAGAACTGAATTAAACTTGTCAGAGCAAACTCGAGGTGACTGTTTCATCCCATATAATGATTTTTCGATCAACATTCGAGTTTTCCACTTCCAGCCACAACATACTCTGATGGTTGATCCATATAAACCTCCTCTTGTAAGTTATCATACAAGAAAACATTTTTTATGTTCAGCTGATACATAGGCCATTGGCGCTCAACCATTACAGAGATAACAATACGAATTGAATTCAACCGAGCCAATGTAGAGAAAGTCTTAATATAATCCATACCATATGTTTGAGTATACCTTTTGCAACCAACCGCGCCTTGAGGCACTCAACTGAACCATCCGGGTGATACTTAACAACGTATACTCCATCTATAACCCATTGTTTGCTTTCCAACATGAAGTGATGTAAGCTCCAAAGTCTGATTTTGATGTAAAGCGCACATCTCCTCATCCATTGCACTTTTTCAGCCAGAAGATAACATAGCATGATTATAAAGTTTTGGGAATAGAAATGAAAGACAATGCAACAACAAATGCGTGAAAAGATGAAAAAAACACATTGTAAGGAAACATAATTAGATATGAGATGCTTGTTCTTTGTGGTACAAAGGCATTGTTTTCTGAGAGTAATGGGAATATCACATGGATCTGTGGTGATGGGAGCGAAAACCACAAGCACGGCAGCTGATTGAACTTTGCAGAACTACTGGTCTGTCCTTGGATCTCAGATAAACCCATAAAGGAGGAATGTAGACAAACTGATTCAGGAATAACCGAAAATGTATGGAAGATACCAAATCTGATGGAAATGGAATAAGACGCTCTTCCAAGGAAAAGAAAAAGGGTAGACTCGAAAAAGGTAACATCTGCTCTGACATAATAGTTACGTCATTGTTGATTGTAACAATGACAACCTTTTTGAGTACGATGATAATCAAGAAAGGCACATTTCACACATTTCAATGATCGAGGAACCAACTTGTCTCGATTAATTTCCAAGTTGTGAACAAAAGTGACACCCAAATACTCGAGGGGGTAAAGAAAAATAAGTGACATCTGGATGTAACATAGAGAATATGACTTGGTTATTTAATACAAATGATGACATACGATAATTAGATAATGTAGAAGTGGAATAGTAGAATAGAATCGTTCATTAATAAAGATAGTACATTATATATATGAGAGGAGTCAGACTCTCACTATTATTCTACTCGACGTGGGACTAAAGCCCAATTGGCTACACCCTCGCTCAAGTTGGAGCATAGATGTCAATCATGCTCAGCTTGTTACAAAAAAGCTGAACACGAGGGCCTAAAAGAGACTTCGTAAAAATATTTGTTATCAGATCTCCGGTTCTCACATAGTGAAATGTTATCTCCCCTTTTTGATATTCATCTCGGACGAAATAGATGTCGATCTCAATGTGTTTTGTCCTTTCATGAAATACGAAATTGGTAGCATTATGGATAGTTGACTAGTTATCATACCAGACATCTGATGCTTCCAATCATGCTTCTTCTTCCAACTCCTTTAAAAGATGCTGCAGATATAACATCTATGTTGTGCCATGAGCAGTAGTTCGGTATTCTGCTTCTGAACTTGATCGTGAGATCACACTTTGCTTCTTATTCTTCTATAACACTAAGTTTCCGCTAATAATGCCGAATAGCCATATATGGATCTTCTATATGTAAGACTTGCACCTTAGTCAGCGTCTGTAAAACACTCAAGATGAGTATGCCCCTGATTTTTCATCTGATTTTCTTTTTTCGACTTCTGGGCTAGAATAGCACAAGATTTTGAGAACTGTTTGTCAATGTGGAACTTGTAGAGAAGCCATAAACCTACTCGCGACACTCAAGATGAGTATGTCCCTGATTCTCCATCTGAAATTCTTTTTCCAACTTCTGGGCTAGGCAGGCGGGTCGTCGAGGGCCGAGGGAGGCTCGTCGAGGGCTGCTGGCGTGTCGTCAAGGACGGATTGCAGGTTGAGATGGAGTCGAAGCGGGTGCAGCGGGCTGAGATGGGGTCGACGGCGAGATGAGATGGGGTTGACAGCAGAGGGAGTAGCGGGCTGAGATGGGGTCTAGCAGGCTGGAGCAACGACATGGGCTGTTAGGTTTTTTTTTTAAATGTATATAGAAGAGATAGGAGGGGATGGCGCCTAGGTGGGGTGGATGGCGGCTAGGGTTAGGACTGTGTCTGATACCATGTAGCAGTAGAATAGAATAATTCATTGATAAAGAGAGAGTAGATTATATATAGGCGAGGAGTCAGCCTCTCTCTATATTATTCTACCCGATGTGGGACTAAAGCCAATTGACTAATACACTGATACTTAATAGATAACATGCAATAAGAAAGACATCTGCCTAATACTGTTTAGGAACATACATATTGAACATAAGAATTCGAACCACATCTAAAATGTATCGATGTTTGCGTTCGGCTATACCATTTTGTTGAGAGATGGGAACACAACTGATTTAATTAATCATGCTACGATCAACACATAAAGTGTTTACAGAAGATTGAGTATACTCCAAAGCATTATCAAAACGCAAAGTTTTGATGCTTTTATCAACCCTCACATTTAAGAACAGAAATATGACTCAAACTAGGAACAACTTGACGTAACTTAGTCAAAGACGAATGACCCAAACGATAATGACATTGCAACGAAAAAGTAGAAACTGAAGTGAAACCGTTCCAGGTAAATCCAAGTAATACAACCCATCTCTTTTATACCCTGAAACAATATCTTCTTCGTTCCAAGGTCCTGAAAAACACAATAATTGAGAGAAAATGTTACAGAACATTGAAGAGATTTGATTAACTGGCTCACAGATAGCAAACTGAAAGGAAAATAGGCACATATAATGAATCACATTATGAAAATGATTGAGTAGGGTGAATGACATATTTTTCAAGCACAGGACGAGCAGACCCATCAGCCAAGATAATGTTATGTTTCACAGGACTATGATTATGAAAGAGAGTTTATACCAGACATGTGAGAACTTGCTCCTAAGTTAATGGCCTTAATAGGTGGACGGTGACTGGGTTGCCACAAAGACAGGATTACATATATATGTCATGGTTGCAGTAGGTTGGGAGGTGGTACTAGCAAGCGTGTTCAACTTTTAGTCGATCTGTTCAAATGGAGATGGTGTATCGAAAGTTGAAGTTTGATTGAAGCCGGAAGGGATTCTAGGAGCAGAAGTAGTAACCTAAGACTGCATATTTTCATTATGCACTATATGTGCACATTCTGGTTTACCCTACTTGTTACCACAATAGTCTTCAATATGATCGAGTATTCTGCTACTACCACGACCACCTCCTTGACCATAACGATGACCATCGTCTCTACTACTACCACAACCAGTAACATTAGTAACTAAGGCAGAAGAGCCATTACTCAGCAGCATCATAGAACTGTCCTAGAAATGAACGATTGAGGCGGAAGAAAGTATCTGCCACCGTAGGTAATTGCTCTCTAGCAAGAATCTGAGCATTATAAGGTTCGATTTTAGAATCCAAACTGGCTAGGATAAGTGAAACACGAAACTTTTCATTTTGTCGCTGAACTTCAAATCAGTAGAATATGATGATATTGTAACAATTTCTCCCACAAAATCTTCTTTAAAGCCAAATATTCATTCATAGACTAACCATTTTGTTTTGTATTAAACAATAACTCATACAACTTATAGATACGGATCGCATTCCGCTTCTGCAAATATGATTTTTCTAGAGATGTCTATACCTGTTTGAAGGACTCACACCACTGAACATAAGGTGGGATGTGCGGCTTCATACTATGTCACAACCACGACATAACATATGCATTAGCACTCGTCCAATCCTCATACTCAGCGAACATTTTAGGCAAGAGTTCTTTTGTCAAAAATTTCAACTTCTTCTTTGCCTCGAAACTATTTTGATAGACTT
Source organism: Iris pallida (assembly GCA_029216955.1). Taxonomy (NCBI): domain Eukaryota; kingdom Viridiplantae; phylum Streptophyta; class Magnoliopsida; order Asparagales; family Iridaceae; genus Iris; species Iris pallida. Next base: position 1,355,126 of record JANAVB010016197.1, on the reverse strand, counting down.
GGTTAGTTCACATCATTTAGTTTCACCGCTGTAATCGATTTTTTCAATTTATCATTATGAATAACAATAAAAGCAGGATCACCCCCACTACCACCACAAACACTATTAATTTCGTCAGAAGATCTGATCCCCATAATACTTGCAGATGTAACAGAAAGACGAGATCTACGGAACCCTAGATCTCACAACGAGCACAACTAACAACGAACAATCAACGAAGATCTATAGAAATTTTAGATCTCACAACCAACAACTATAAACCAGGAACACCAAGATCTGTAGAAACCCAAGATCTCATAAACAAACCACGAATGACCATGAATAATGAACGACGAATCACGAAAACCATGCGAAAAATGCAACCATCAAACAACGCCCCGAAAAATAGACGATTTTTTTCCTAGTGTTGCCGCCCCCCGAACCCTATCGAACTCACCGCCAAGTTCGATTGGCGACATCGTAGATGGAATTTCCAGTACCTTCAAGTTGCTCTGATACCAAGTGAAGTTTGGAATGGAGAGAAAGAGAATAGGAGAAGAAGAGAGAATATGAGAAAAGAAAGTGCAAGGACTTAATCGCTATGTTGCACCTCATGTGTATTTATATTAATATGCATGATGCTAAACACACCCACAATTACTTCATTGTACCCACACAAGATAAATAACAATAATAACTAACACTCGTGTTTCAATGTTCTCTCCTTGGATTTGGGTGTTTGTTTTGTTAACCATAATTTTTTCACTTCCTGGCACAATGTGTCATAGAGATGAATGCAATTTCCTACAACAAATGGTATCATCCTACCTATTCGTCTAGACTCATTATATTCTAGGAGAACTTTAAGGATACTCCTTGGTTGTATGAGCTTAAAGTGCAATCCATAAGGTAGGTCTACGTACCAACTAGCCACCTAGGTCTTATTGTATAGTCCTCTCATGCTCATAGCTACCTTGGTTAGGAATTTGGCACAAATATAGAGGGTAGGTCTACGTACCAACAAGCCACTTAGGTCTTATTGCGTAGCTCCCTCATGCTCATAACTACCTTGGCTAGGAATTTGGCACAAACATAGACGGTAACTCTATGTACCAACTAGCCACCTAGGTCATATTGCATAGTCCTCTCATGCTCATAACTACCTTGGTTAGGAATTTGACACAAACATAGAGAGTAGGTCTACATACCAACTAGCCACCTAGGTCTTATTGTATAGCTCTCTCATGCTCATAGCTATCTTGACAAGGAATTTGACACCAACACAGAGGGTTGACGTCAGGTCGACATCCAGCCAAATCTTTGTCAAATCTTGTAAGGAGCTTCTTATGCTCCATAGTCAAATCTGGATGATTTGATTAAAGAAAATTTTAGGTGCTAGTCACGGAAAGAGGGTTCTCTTGTTGTCGTCATCATGATGAATGGTTAGCCTTCTTGCTGCCTTTGAGATAAGGAAAATGTGTGGTTTGTTCAATAGATTGTCCTGTTTTCTTCTTGGCTATAATCATCATCACCCATGAGGCGCTAAGAATCAGTGTTGTAAAAATCCCTCTAGGCGGCCGACTAGTCCCCGACTAGTCGCTAGTCGGCCGCCGCCGACTCGACTAGGGGCTAGTCCCCGACTAGTCACTTGTTGGCCACCGTCGACTCGATTAGGGGCTGGTCCATCCAAAAATTAGCTAAATTGGTACTAGTCTGGGCTGCCGTCGACTTCGTCAAGGCAGCCGTCGTCGACTCTTTACTTTGTTGCTGCCTTTTTCTATTTTTGAAAAAAATGACTAGCCTACTCTTTTTTTTATTTTTACTTTTGGTTTGTTATCTCTTTGCTACTGTTGTTGTGGCTTTTTTTTTTAATTTTTGCTTGTTACTTTTTTTGCTTTTGCTTGCTACTGCGGCTGTAACACTCCGTGCAAAATAGTAAGTTGTTAACATATTATTTAAATATTTATCGAAATAGAAATTTATGCAAAATAATGAATAAGAAAATGCACTGTAGTCTGCGATAATTAAAAGTTCAACAATTAACATATTATTTTTAAAATATTTTTAAAACATATTACATATATATATATATATATATATATATATATATATATATATATATATATATATATTCATTAAAAATTCTAAACCGACTAATCCGAGTAGTCCCCGAGTAGTCCGATTAATCCGTAGTCCCCACGAACCGACTAGCGGCCGACTAGCGATTTTTACAACCTTGCTAAGAATTGTATCTAACAAGTAGCAAAACAATAAATGTTGTCAACTGTACATTTATGTTACGGATAAATCAGCAGTTATTATAATTAACATGTTAAAAGTAACAACTAAACATGGTAAAAAGTATTAAATCAGAACAGTAATACAACACAAGTAGTTCATGAACATGTTAGCGAGTAGCATCTAACAACAAATAAACTTAATGAGTAATCATGTTTTAGCAACCATCAAATTGATTCCTCAATTATAGTGTGATAATACAATTGATAAGATATAAGCTCATAAATTTGTTCTACTCATCAAAGGCATCTAATAAAAGTCTCAAACAGCTAAGAAAGACAACAAAATGACAAGACAACCAAAAGGTTCCATCAACCAATTATTGATCACCTTGCTCGTCATAAGTGTCCTCCCTACTAGGCACTACCCTTCAACAATGTCTTTGATAATGGGAATTTAAAAGAATGGAGCTAGAAGAAGCACTTTGCCCTTTTTGAATAATACCTTCTTAATTGCATTAGGCTTCTATTTTGAGTGTATTTGTTTTGCTCTAATGCCTAATGCCACATTAGTTCAGATGCGATAGTTGTCTTCCTAGTCCAAAGCATATTTCCAGATTTAGGCTTGGTGTTTAGAAATCCTGTGTTTTGTTTTACTGTTTGAGTTTACTATGGATAACTACACCATGTTTCTTGGAGCTTTCCTATCTGCATCCTCGATATCCAGCAGAAACACCCTTTATTCTAATTGTCATCTCAAATTGGTACAGCTTAGATGACTAGGCTAAGGCAGGCTTGGTTTGGGATTGCTGCTGCTTTTCAAAAAGCCACAACAGAAGCAGCTTTTGACAGGTGGGAAGGCTGCTGTCAAAAACTGCCCCAAAATTGAACTAACTTTTGAAAAGTTCTTTTGATAAGCTGTTGTTACCAAATAGCATTGGTCAGCTTTCCAAAGAAGGAAGAAAAAAGAGCATAGGCAGCCAATAAGGAATCCCAAACGCAGACTAAAGTTTAGCTGAACAGTTGTCACAAGACTGTACTGGACACTGGAAGTCCTTCGCGTTTTCTTATGAAAGGGATTGCATTACATGCACTAGCAATTCCTAATCTGACAATTTTGCCATCTTTGGTGCAGGCCGCTTATTTTGCAAACACTTTTCCTGTGGAATCTCTTCCTACTGTCAATGTTTACACCGGTGGAGTTAATAAAGGGTTGAGCGTATGTGAGATTGCAGATTATCCTCTGAAAGCATTGTTGTTCATGAGCAAGAACATGGGGGTTCTGGTTGGAGTGGTAACTGAAATATGTTTGACTCTGCAAAAGGATGAAGATACTGTGTTCAGTCTTCTGGTCTCGGACTCTGGCACAAAGATCTTCCTGTTCCCTCAGGTAGAATCTTTCCGTGGCTAGTTTGTGTGTAAATGGTTTTCATCCACTTAGTGACTTTCTGATCTTAATTCCTTTGGTGCTTGATTAAATTCGAGAAGTGCCTCAATAGCTGATCTAAGCAAGCAATGACCTCTTAGTGTTGGCAAAAATTGTCAAACTCGAGTCTTTTCTTCTTGTTAATTTGAATTGTAAGAGACATCATAGAACAACATTGATGTTCATGAAAAATGATACTGGACCTCATTTTCATTGTATTATTGATTCTTCAATTCCTCGGGAATTCAAAATGCTGTTCAAAGACTGGTCAGCTAGGAAAGCACATACACACCAAAATGGTTGATGCATCTTAAGTATGTATTGGACCCGATGTAGGCACTACAAAGTACACTAAGACACGCCAAAATTGGCCCCGTGTCATCATATACACTTCATGCGGTATTTGTGTTTATGCAACATAGCTAGTCAGACTTATATCCCATATGGGAAACAATTCCCAGCTTTAGTTAGCCAGAATGATTAGTCATGGTCCTGGAAGAGTAATAAATGCTGCTGCTTTTATTCAAATCAGGCCCATCGCCCGGTGTCTGGCAGTCGTCATCTATCTGCTTGGGAATGTGGGGGTTATTTCATGTACAACAGAAAGTCTGAATTCGATGGCGCCTCCGAGATGGAACTGTCTAAGCGAATGGAATCCGCCTCCCTTGGCAACGAAGACTTTGAAGCACTCAAGCAGCTCTGTTGCAGTATAGCCATGAAAGCCAGTCCATTCTGATTTGGTGCATCAGAAACTCAGTATGGTATGGTGTGGGCTTTTCAGCACCCCTCTATTGCAAGTATCAGATATATTGCATTCACGAACGTGAACAGGTATTTTGCTTGTGTGAATTTATGCTACTCTGTAAGTTTAAGATTTATGGATATAAGAAAACATGGTAAAAAAATGTAAGGATGCCTATTATTGCTTTTATATACACTGTTGCTGGTAACTTGGATAACAACTACACAATTGCATGCATTTTCGACCGTCATTCTACTACAGTTGATTGTCTGGGAAAATGGAGACTTCCAAAATGAGTTATGTACAAGTGCTCCAACTTACTAGCTCTTTTGTTTGTAATTTGTTTTTTCTGTTGAGACTGTTCTTGCCTCTCTCTCTCTCTCTCTCTCTCTCTCTCTCTCTCTCTCACACACACACACATATATGGACGTGTAGAACAGACAACCTTCATAAGTTTTTTTTTTCTTTCAAAAAAAGTTCTTTTTCTATATGTAATTACATAACTATCCATATTAAATGTAATGAACAATTTTAATTAGTATATAGATGAGGGAAATTTTGGAATAAATTTTTTTACGTTGAAGCCTACTTTTCTCATTATATATTAGTATAGATATATGGGATCGGGAATTTCGATTGTCTGGGAAAATGAAGATTTCCAAAATGAAGTTATGTACGAGTGCTCAAACTTCCTCAGGTCTTTTGTTTGTAATTTGTTTTTATGTGAGCCTCTGTTCTTGCCTCTCTCTCTCCCCTCTCTCTCTCTCTCTCTCACACACACACACACACACATGAACACGCACACATATATATAATTTTCGGACTTAAACATCTTATATGTTTTTCGAAATAGCGGCCGGTAGATTATTTTTTTAAACCGTTTAGATTAGATTCTTAAACTACCTAATTTCTCATGAGATTTTAATTTAGTATGAATGATAAAAAATACAATCAAACGGTTGTTACATTTTTGAAGAACGTGCAGATGTTTAAGTACGGAGATTCCGTTCATATATATATATATATATATATATATATATATATATATATATATATATATATATATATTCCTCTTTTAGTGCATTTTTCTTTTCTTGGAATAGCAACCAAAAGTCATCTAATCTTAACCATTGTTTCAAATCAAAAGTTAAGATTAGATGACTTAAACAAGATCCGATCCGACGATTGCTATTCCGGAAAAAGAGGGGAATGCATTAAGGAGGGGGGGGGGGGGGGGGGGGGGGGGGGGGGGGGGGGGGTGGTTGTCTGAATCCATATATATATATATATATATATATATATATATATATATATATATATATATATTTATATATATATATATATATATATATATATATATATATATATATATATGAAAAATCTAGCATATGAACAACGTTTTTTTATGTTTACATACAAACAAGACAACTTTATAGTAAATTTTGCAAGTTGTTTCGTACACTTTGACTTCTTTCTTTTTTTAGGTGTCATTTCTCCAAGTCGTCGTACACTTTGACTTGACCTTCTATAGCAAGACATGTTAATATTATAAGAAAATCCTTTCAATAAGAACCATTGATCATAAAATAGTTGAAACCATTGCTTGTATGGATACATTTTTTGTTGTTTATATATATATATATATATATATATATATATATATATATATATATATATATATATATTTTGTTGTTTATATATATATATATATATATATATATATATAACACGTGGCGACCCTCCAATAGTCCGGATTGGAACCCACAAAAAATCGAGACCCCCTCCCCCGTGCTAACGTTAAGGTCCAGGCTGGACCAATGAAAGGCTGCCACGTATCATTGATTCACGCGTGCGATTTCTTACATCGGTCTGTATAGCAGAGTTCGGCTGCATACTGCCCATGTGTGCATGACCGCTTTCCAAGAGATGCTGCTGTAAATTACACGTGTTCCTTATTGGGTTTGATCTCACCTCATGGGTTCCATTATGTTCTCTCCCTTCTCTAATGGCCTGCTGTAAATCTATTCCCAACATCGTAAGTGTCGCTTGGGCACGACAGGAACTGAGGGTTAAGGCCGGTCCTCCTCCTTGTGGTCAATGAGTTGTTGCATTGACGGGGCCGTTCCCTTGGCCTGACAATATTTCATTCGTTGCCAGTTTTGTCTCACAGTTAAATTACGTGTGGTCTCCTACTTATTTTTTTGTATGTCTTATTCTCTTCCAACAAGGTGTTTAAATGCCTATGTCTGTGTGTGCCCACACCCCCCACGTACAACCAGGGCAAAGATGAATTATGAAGACACGCCGTTGCACTTCTTCAACTTGTTATTTTCAAGTAGGGTGTGTTTGATCGCAAGGTGAAAATGTGAATTTTTTTTAAATTTTATGGAATTATTTTCCTATGAAATTTGTTTATGGAATTTTAAAAAAAAATTATAGAAAACTTAATTTGGGTGTTTGATTGTCATTATTTTCCATGGAGAATGATATTTTTTTTATGGGTTGGACAAGTTTCATTTCCACCATTTTAAAAAAAAAAATGAAAAATGATAGTTTTTTGGAAAATAATTCCATGGAAAATATAAAGTATCAAACACTATAATTGGTGAAAAATATGTGATGAAAATATTTTTCATGAAAAAAAGTCAAATCAAACACAGCTGTACAGATATCATCTGTGCCAGGATTTTTATTTAATATGAATGGTTGGTAAATTTGGGTTAGAGCATTTGTGGTTTCCGCATGTGCCATTTCCTTCCCTACAAAATTGTTCAAAAACGTCAAACGTCCGTGAGACACTATTTGGCATTCTTCACATTGAAGGTGTTCTTATCGTATCCTGTGTGTGCGTGTCTTACTTGTGTGATGCATCCGACACAATCTTATTTGATGCCCTCATCTCTAGTTTCCAAAGATGCTCTGGGCGTGGTTTGAAGTGCTTTGATGTATTGAAAAAATTACCAAATATAATTGAGATATGCAAAATATTGTTTCTTTTTCGTAATTTCTTAATACAACTGTTTAGAACCCTAATTTATATTTTCATGAGTGTGTGAAATACTATCTATGTTGTAGTTGTACGAGGCTTGTGCCTGAATTTTTCGGGGCTATAGACCAAACCTCAAAATCGGGCCCTCTTACTTTTTCATAATACTAGTGTTTTTTTTTTTTTTCCTTCATTAACGATCTATATTCAAACATCAACAAAAATAATTTTTTTTTTTTACAAATATCTTTATAATATGAAAGCAAAATAATATTCAAGCAATGGCGATATATCTTTCATTTATAAATGTACAAAAAATATTTGAATTAACAAAAAGTAATGTGAAATATATATATATATATATATATATATATATATATAAAAGAAAATGTAATTATATTTAAATTCCAAAATTCGAAGTTTGGCCTCAAACGCCAAACACCCTACAACTTTCATTACTTCAATACATCGACTTACGGCCCTCTAAGCCTCAACTAATTTAAGCTAAACAGGTTAATAACACCCTTTGTTAATCCGAGTAGTAACTCGGATGGATATCAGAAGGGGGAAGCTTCTTCTTCCTTCGTGTACGAGCTTTTGGGGACAACTGATGTGCTTACCGCATAAGACTAAGCCACCGCTCATTCTCATCTGTCAGCTCGTCCTTGGTCCCCGTTTTTGGCTGGTCGTCACCAGACGCTTCCGTCTCACTTTTCTGATGGGCTCCAAATAGTCGTCTCCTTGCTGTGCTTACCATGCTTGCTATCCTACTAAATGCCTCCATATTCGACCACAGAATTCCTCTCCAAGGATACTAGAGGGAGGCCTGTCAATGGATAGTCGAAAATTCGAATCCGATTCGATTCTGTATCCGAACTTTCGGATATTATTCGCAATTTCGAATATCGGATTCGGATATCTGAATATTTTTCGGATACGAATTCGGATTCGGATATCGTATTTGGATATCCGAAATTTTATATATATTATAGTATAATGTATATGTAATATATATTAATTACTAGAGAAGATTAAAGGATTTCATTCTCAAGTGAGTTTTACATAATTCAATTTATTTATTATTTTTTTTACCTCTATATATTAATATAATGTATATATAATAGTAATATATATTAATTATAATTTACAACAGAATATGAAGTGCTCGAATATGTAGAGCAATATATGTGTGGCTGGCTCAAATTGAGCATTCTTGCAATGTTTAACAGAAAATGAAATGGCTCAAATATAACAATATGTAGAGCAAGTCGAGCCTTCTTGGAATTTTTAATAGAAGTTTAAATGACTCAAATAAAGCAACTGAATTTGGTTTTCGGATATTCGGATAAGAACTAAATTTTTTAATATTTTGGATTTCGGATATTCGAATAATAACATTAGAATTTTTTCAGCTGATCGGATCGGATATTATCCGATATCCGCTAAACTATACGAATTTGAAGTGTTAAAAGAGACAACCATTTGAATATCGGAGCGTGTCACTCTCGTTTTCCGTTATACGTATTTTCTGTATACATGTATGGATTTCTAGCAATTGTCAGGTGGACCGTAGTTAGATTTGTCTTGCTTAGATTGATCTTAGTTTAATCTTGACTTGGCTTGGCTTGGTTTGGTTCATTTTGGTTTGAGATGAGAAGGGTTGATATATAAGTCAACTCTCTCTCTCTCTCTCTCTCTCTCTCTCTCTCTCTCTCTCTTCATTACTTTCATTTATTTCTTCTTCTTCTCCATTACTCCTCTCCACCTACACCCAAGAAACCCTAGACAAGTGCAACTTGCTTCATGGTGGATCTCAAGTTTTAATGTTCTATTCTCTTCCTTGCAAGATTCTAAGCCTCATTAGAACTTGACATTCTTGGTTTTGATAGATAGATTTTTGTAGATCTAAGTTTTAATCTTTTCTTGTTTTTCTTAGTTTTGATCTATTAAAGCTTGGTATTTTCTAAAACCAGTCATCCCAGACTGTAGAAAATCTCGGTCTATACAGTTTAGACCCTTGGAAGTCTCAATTCGGACTTGTTTTGTACAAGTTATGGCATTTTGAAGTTCATGGATTCTTTGAACTCTTCTCAGTCTGTTGGAGAAGAAGGTGAGCAGTGTGCGCGCGCTCTTTAGCGTCGCGCCACTGAGTTGCGCGCACACTTGGCGCCGTTCCATTTGGTTGCGTGTGCTCTTTAGCGATGTGCCTCTCTAGGCGCACCCTAGCCTAGGCACCTATTGGCCCTGGCGCACTTGCCCCCGGTGCAACCCAGCCGGCTCTCTTTAGCGTCGCGCCTTTCGACCTCGCAAAGCTTAGTCTGGCGCACCCCAGCCTGACACATCCCAGTCTGGCGCACCCTAGTCTCGCGCCTTCCAACCTCGCGCAGCTTAGCCTAGCGCAACCCAGCCCAGGCACCACCTATCCCCCTTGGCGCCACTTGGCTAGGCACCACTGTCCCCCTTGGCGCCACTTGACCAGCGCCACTTGTTTGCCATGATACCCCTTGCCCCTTACCCCCATGCATGTTCTCCTAGTTCTTGTTGCATATGCTTGTGATCTTACATGTGTCTTGTACTTGGCCTAACTTGCGACGACCCGACTTGATAACTTGCTGAGCATAAGTATGACTTGCTAGTATTGATCTTGACTTGGACATGATAACATGACCCCGTCTCGACATGACATGATAGTGGTCCGTCGAGGCGCACTCTTGACAAGTAACAAGTAACCTGACATGACATGTATAATCTTGAAAGGCTGTTGTGACAGCTACCCTGACTTGCTAAGTAACTCTTGTCTTGACACCATGGTTAATTTTTTTGATTGTGCATGTACAATTTACCTGTCTCGTCTTGCATCATGTCTAGGACATGGATTCCTGATTACCACGGTCAGAAATTTATAATGAATCTGACTAGGTTAATGACTAGATTGATCAAGTAGTTCATATAGATATATTTTTCCAGTTACAGGTGATCCCGTTATTCCGGCCACACCTGAGGGACTTGTAGCCTGCCGACGAGTAGGGCACATTTCCAGTACACTGTCATGTGGGGCACTTCTTGAAAACATAAGTATTGAAAGTACATCAGTAATCTTGATAACTCTTGTAACTCTTGTAAATCACATCGCCTGGATAACTTGGATAGCTGCAGGGCTTGTGTCTGCGGGAACATCTCATTGTATATTACTAGTAACTAGGTATGTGATAACCCTAGTTAGCTAATGATAGCAAGCCGTAGGACTTAATTGGCCGTGCCTGAATGCTTGCTCGTGATTAGCATGGGAATTATATCTCGTCTCTTGTTTTTCCTAATGCAAGTTATTGTTTTATTCTAACCTTGTCTTCTTGTCATTTAAGCCTGCTCATTTATTTATTCTTCTATTTATTATCTGCTTGTTTTAGTTCCTTAATGAAGCCTCTCTTGTGGCACTTGCTCTTTTTGGGGTCTGACCCAGCTGGTTTTGTATGGCCAGATTTTAGAGTGATACCCGAGGATCTTCCTACTTATCAGCCAGATGGTGAACACCAGACGTAATCCTGGCAACGAGTGGGTTTCTATTTTGCTCTCCCACTCTATTGTAAATTATTTTTTTGAGGCGTTTAGCCGTCGAGCAAGTGTTAGCTCGTATTGAAACTTAATTTCTGTTTGTCTAAGGGATGTAACATGATTGACAAATCCTAGGGTTAATCATGTATGACTTAACTCTTGCTAGCCTCGCATTTTGTATGACTAGTTTCATGATCATCTGAATATGTAATGTTTGGAACGCCTTACTTTGTATGTCTGATGATCTAACATCTTGTACATTTATTTGCTTGCTTGAGATTGAGACACTAGGCTTATTCTTGACCATAGAGACCGATGGATTGTAGTTTAACCCTCATGCATAGCAGTGACCGTATTGCGAGGTGGGTTGCACTTCAATGTACGTAGCTGGCTGTGTCTGTCCCCCGCTCTTCAGTATTCTGGTTCTGGGGCGTGACATAGCGGATTCAGATATTACCAAAAAAAATCGAATACGGATACGAATATTGCTCTATTCGTACCGATATGCATCCGTTGACACTCCTAACTAAAGGTTTCCATCTCTTAATGATGATTAGTCTTCCTTTAAATGTCCATGGATCTCTACAAAGCACCGAGTAGAGAGGTGCCTCACTTGAGAATTTCACAAAGAAGCATCCATTTTTGCGTGAGAAGATTTCAACTCCTCCTGTCGGTCTCCATACGCGACGGAAGTACGACAAGATAGCCAAATATGATGGCCTATCCCCTAGAACGTACAACAACATGGTATGCTCCCATTCGGTCATCGATCGATCCTTCTACATCTGTCATGGTAGTCACCGCAGTACATTTATCATCCACCAGTTCAGGGACTATCTTTGCGTTTGCGAGACAATCTGGCAGAATGCTTCTAGCAAATTATTTTGTCAAATTTTTTTCTTTTTCAAGTCAATTTTTGTATATATATATATATATATATATATATATATATATATATATATATATATATATATATTATTTATTTTTTTTGAGGGTGTCCACTTCTTAATGGTGCTTGGAGGCATGCCTCCAAGGGGGCTCGACCCGCGCCACTGCGTCGGGGTGTTCCACCGTTCCCAACGGGCTACGGCCACTGGGACATATATATATATATATATATATATATATATATATATATATATATATATATATATATATATATAATATATAATATATATATAGGGTCGTTCTACAATACATCCGCTGGAAAAGGATGTATCGATACATCCGAAATTTGGACCGTTGGATGTTGATCCAATGGTTCGGATTGAATAATAGTGTAGAAACATCATTTAATGCAGATTTAGACTTTTGACCTGTTGGTAACTTGCTTTAGCAGGTCATTCTTCACTTTAATTTTTTCAATGAACACCCTAAATTAACTCATATTTACTCTCTTTTTCGTCCATCCAATTTAATATTTCGTAAATTTTTTTTTGGTTACAGGCCGTCGTGGTGGTGGTGTTGGTGGTTGTGGTGGAAAAAGAAACGGAGATGAAGAAGGAAATAAGAATCGGTCCGGATCGCGTCGAACGTCGTCGAGCCCTCCTAGAACAACGAGGAGTACCAGCTGCGCCGAGAAGAATCGGTCCGGTTCGCGTCGGACGTCGTCGAAACCTCCTCGAACAAGAAGAAGTATCAGCGGCGCCGCTCTAATTTTACTGTCCATGCCATTGTCAGAAATCTTATTTTTCATCTAATAATTTAATATTTTGTTAATAAAGCTACATGTCATGGTGGTGGTGGTGAACTGAGGAAACCTGCTTCTGAGGTCGGGCGGATCATCTGCTCACATATTTAAAAAAAAATCTGTATTGATCGGACGAAATATTTTTTACTTTTCTAATGATAATATTTTCGAAGAGAATATTTTTTTTGGACGGTGAATGGCCATTCTCTTTGCTTTTAACACGGAGAATGGCCATTCTCTTTGCTTTTAACACGGCGAATGGACGGAGAATGGCCATTCTCTTTGCTTTTAACACGGCGAATGGACGGAGAATGGCCGTTCTCTTTGCTTTTAACACGGAGAATGGCCATTCTCAAGGAGAATGGCCATTCTCCGTTCCTTTAACATGGAGAATGACCATTCTCCGTTCTTTGAAAACGGAGAATGGACACTCTCTGTGCTTTTAACAAAGTATGGTACATTTAGGACTGGAAATGTTCAAGTATCTCATATATTTTTTTACCAAATATTTACAGTATTTTTAATATCATTTACCATAGTACATTTATTTAATATTAAATCATTTTCAAGAAAATTCGAATATCATTTTATCAGGCTTCCACTGTATGGCTGTACAAAATTTCTTACGAATGTTTGAATATAATTAACCTACTATCAAAGAGAATTTTTCTTACATTACATTATGCATTACACTGGCATCGACTTCATACTGATGGCATCGATGTACTGATGGCAAAAACAAAGGATGAACAGGCAGGATTACAATTATGTTTCAGCAATAACAAGGGATGAACAGGCAGGATTACAATTTTGCTTCAGCAATAACAAGGGATGAACAGGCACTGGCATCGAATTCATACTGATGGCATCGATGTAATGATTTTTTACAGAAAGCAAAACACATTACAATCAAATAAAGTTTTAGTGATCCCAGGAATGCATCCGTAATGCGGCCACCTGTAAACCCTAGGAATGCACCCAGGACTCATGAAATCTGTGATGGACATCTGCAAATCAAAGGAATACACCAAAATATCAATATCATCTATGAAGGCCAACTGCCAACCAAATAAACGCTTCAACCAAAAAATCATAATCAAATTAAGTATACTTCATTCCAAGTCCAATAAACTGCATAATTCACGTTACAGTAATCTGCCCAATCCACGTTAGTAATTCAACATAGAACCTGCATAATTCACAATACAATAATCCAAATAAATATCAGACCTACTCTAAATTCAAGACCATATTACATTTTCAAAACAAATTACGAACTATGCACTTAGTACAAGCGAAAAGTTTAGTCTTACAATATTTCAAACACAAAATTTAGTTTGACCGCCATGACCAACAAATATTCAGAACCATATTACAAGTCAAATATTACTTCCAAATTGAAATAAGAGACATTCAAAACTCAAAAGATGAATCTTCATAGCCATCTCCATCTTCTTCTTCTTGTTTCTTTTTTTTTCTACTTCTTGTTCTTTCTCAAAATATCCTTCACCTACACCTTGAGGGACGGATTAAGAAAAATTATAGTCAGTATGGACTCACTGTATATATAGAAATGACATCCAGAAACATAAATAGAAGTATCAAAGTGATGGCCAGCATTAAAGTGTCAATGTGCACAGTGTGTATTTTTACATAAGAGTTTGGGCTAGCCCCATTTACCTTCTTCACGAGGGAAGGAAAATCTTATTCTTGGTCAGCAAATTCAACCTCTATCTGGTTAATCTTATCCCGAATCAATTTCTGGTTGTCGGATATAGTCTTCATCTCTTTGAAGACATTCTCAAAGTTTACAGCAACAAAATTGTATAGATCATCAACCCTGTCCTTAGTGTTTTTGATTCCATAAGTTGATGGTTTTCCAGATGTTGATGGTTTGCTTGCAGCTGCTGCCCGTTTTCCAAACATTCGAGTGAAGGTTAGTTTTTTCATGGGGCCTTTGTTTTTAATATAAACATCCCCTGCTAAGATTGGGACAGAATGTTTATTAGCCATCGAGCATACAAATCCTCCGAAAGGGAGAGCTGTCCTTGCAGTTGGTTTTTCCACGAGATGCATCATTCTACTGAACATATAGGAACCTATATCCATCCTTTTTTCTTCCCCATATAATAAAGAAATTTTACTCTCTCGGAATGGATGGAAAACTCATATCCAGTAGGGTTGAGTGTTTGAGATACGTAGGCATGCAACAATTTATACAAAGTTTTTAATTGATCTTTGTATACATTTTGAGGGGTCTTGGCACCCATTGAAACACCTGTAATCTCATGAATTGCATCCGTCATGGAAACATTATCAATATCTTTCATATCAAACTCAGGACCTGGATCAAATCCATAAAATTCGTTGATGACAGCAGCATTTACCCTAATCAGTTTCCCTCTCAGAAACACCAGTGGTTGATCCTCTTCTTTTTCTTTAATTTCAGCCGGAAGATTTGAGTAAAATTCTCTTACTATTGTTTGGAAGATTTTCTCAAGACAGGATTTGTTCAGTTTCTCCAATTGATAGAATTTTAATATATCCAGGAAAGCTTCGTTTTCGACATCATCCATCTTAATTGATCTTTCAGGCATAACAGCCTTTTTCTTGAAATATTTAATATAAATCTTCTTAGTTTTAGAGTCTTTAAATTTTTTTACCTCCTCTCCAGCCTGGGACTTATTTGATGATTGCTCTTCCTCTTCATTTTCCTCTTCTGATGAGGATTCAAAATCCACAGAGTACGCTGATGACTCTGTATCCGTTGCCACCTTAGCCTTCGCTTGAGTACGCCTTCGATCTTCATAAGTTGAGTCTTCCGACGACTCTGTATCGAAGATAGATTTTTCGATCTTTGTCGAGCAATGAGTGTTTTTAGCCTTTTTTGCACGTGGCTTGGCTGCCGCCTCCGCTTTCATCGTCGCTGCCGTCGCCGCTGCTTCCGCCGCTGTCCTTTCGGCCTCTGCCCTAGCGACCATAATCTTAGTTTTCGTCGCCCTTGCAAGTTCTGCCCTTCGGGCCTGTATCGCATCCCTTTGTGGATTCTTCCCCTTCGGCGATGGTCGTTGTTTCTTCGGCGGCATTTTGATTAGAAGAGGGTTTAGGAGAGGGTTTGGGAGAAGAAAGAGGGTTTGAGAGAAGAAGAGGGAAAATTCGACCGTCTTATATAACCTTGTGAAGTGGAAAAAATTAGAATAGTTTTGAGTCTTAAATTAAATTTATTACTATTATTACTAGTATAAGACGGTCGAATTTATTACTATTAAATTTAAAAAACTACTTTCTAAAATTAAATTTATTACTATTATTACTAGTATATATCCATGTGAAATCACTACATAAACCTTTGGGATTTTGAGACCCTAATTTTAAAAACTACTTTCCAAAATTAAATTTATTACTATTATTACTAGTATATATCCACGTGTTCCGCATAAATTATTGAAAAATTTGGCAGAAAAAACGTGGTGGAAACATGTTTATTTAAAAAAAATTGACAACATATTTAAGAATGTGAAGTTTAATCTCAATATTTCCATTTTTCGAATATTTGATTAAATTTTTGAAAATAAGAAGACTATGTACTTGAAAAGAGTAAAATTGAAACACTCAAAGTTGTCCTCTATTTTACTTTGTAATCATATTTAAGATGGATTTGACGGCAAGATTGACGCTGGCAGCATAATCAATTCTATGATGTAACAAGTCATTGATGGGGATATCGTCGCTGATATATGGATTTGACGTAACAAGATTTGTTAATTATAAAGAGCAATGCTATAGTTAGCAAATGGGTGTAAGTTGTCAGAAGGTTGTAAAAGTTTGATTGTAGCCGAAACCAAATTGATTTAACAAAATATTATATTTCATTAAATCCCAGCTTCGTCGCCGGAACATTCTTCGGAGAAGTATACAAGAGGAGGACAAAAAACTGTAAAAAACAAAAAAAAAGAGGTCTAGCCCTCACTGGCCTCGCAGAGGATCCCCGTAAAGTCCTGCAGGGTGCGCACACCTGCCCTATGGCACAGGCGGCGAAACGCTTCCCTCTTCTCCAGAGAATCTCGTTCCTCCGGAGTGATCGGCAACAGGTCAAAGTTGGGCGCCGGATGAAGAGGTCGAGCGATGACCTCCAGTGACAACCCATAGGAGGTCAGGAAGTCTGCAGCCGCTGCCAGCCAGTCATGGGCCGGAGGCGGCGTAGAGGGTGCTCCATGCGGAGAGGCTCGGCGACGACTGGAAGAAGACTCTGGCAATGGTTCCCAACCAGATGATCTTTTTGGAGCCATGTTAAATGTGCAACCTACTCAGATGAATGGGGACCCCTATGTATATATATACACGTTCCTAACCGACTCTTCTTATTCCTTATTGGAAGTTGGGGATATTCAATTTTTTATTCCTTATTGGAAGTTGGGGATATAATGCTACAGTTACAACCAAATGCTTACAACACTCTTACAACCTTCATCCATGGCTGACATGTGGGCCATGGCCTACATGTCAGCAATGGGTGAAGGTTGTTAGAGTGTTGTAAGCATTTGGTAGTAGACTTAGCATTATTGATGTCTTATTCCAAGCTTAGTTGGTTGTGCTGTTTGGCTTTTACATGGAAGGCCTAGGTTCGAGTCTGGTGTTTGGGTTCTGTAGAATTTTTCTATTGTTAACATTTTTTGGGTGCTATTATATGCTTTTAACTTAGTATGGAACAATTTTTGGGACTGTTAATGGCCATTCTCCGTTCCTCTAACACGGAGAATGGTACATTTAGGACGGAGAATTGTACATTTAGGACCGCGAATGGTACATTTAGGACGGAGAATGGTAAATGTAGAACGGAGAATGGTAAATGTAGGACGGAGAATGATACATGTAGGACGGAGAATGGTCCATATAGGACGGAGAATGGTACATTTAGGACGGAGGTAGGACGGAGAATGATACATGTAGGACGGAGAATGGTACATATAAGACGAAGAATGGTACATTTAGGACTGTTCTGTAGGGTTGTGAATTTTAAATAGTTTGGCTGTTTAGTTTTGTTTTGAATCTATATAAATTGGTTTTGAAGGCTCGTGAAGATGAATTAGTTTGGCTGTTTGGCTGTATAAATAGATTTTAAAGGGCTGTGAAAAAGAAACTAATGTTTTCGTATCGATCACCATTAATTATGGTGAATGGCACTGATACCACTAATATGAGTAGAATTTGCACCGCCAGAATTCATTTTGAATACGGTAAAATCTGTGTTAAAAAATGGCAAAATCTCTTGGATATGATTACACTGAGATATTGTATTAATGGTAAAATCTATGTTGGAAAATGTCGAAATCTCAGAAGTGAGCCGTCTTAGGCGTTATTATATCACAGTCTATTTTATTTATAAAAAAATTAATCATGTAAAAAATTAGTATTGACAAAAGTAAAATTTTGTCAAAATGGAGAATCGAACTCATAAAAAATATCTTATACGTAGACTAGTGAAAAATATAAAGAAATGCATGCATGCTAATGTTTTCACTATTCACCCCAGGAATGATAGATGATATCTAAATCATTATACATCTCGTATACAGGTTCCCCTGGTACTGGGATTACATTATCAAAGGGTTTTCTAAACGTCTGTATTGAATAACAAATTTTCCAGAGTTCGTCGTCGAAGTGCACGTTGAAGCACCCACGTATGTCGACCACGCGAAGACCCTTGCAGTTGCATATAATAGATCGCAGCGTGTCTCCATTGAACATGCTGAATCCCATATGTAGGTACTCGAGACGCGGCATCGAATCAGCCACGGCCTTTCCCTCCGCCTCATTTTTCCTGTCCAGCACGAACATGTTCCTGAGCATGAAATCTGGAGGGGGCATGTTTCTACTCAGCTTGACCAGACGGTGGCAATACTTTCCGGCGGAAGATATTCCAGTCGACGTGATATAGAGGCAGTAGCTAATGTCGAGTTCTTCCAGCACAGGAAGAAACTCCAAGTGTCTCACGAAAGTTTCATCACTCACGTCGCACTTCGGAATGCGCAGCACCCTTAGAAATTTCCCACTGTATTATAAAAATGGGAAAACATCAATAGAAATTAACAAAAGTATACGTAAAATTTTGTAATAGAAAAAATAAAGTATTAGAATAAGACCAAATAAAATTTTGCACTGGCCTTAAACATGCGAAAGAGAAGGCTGCTTCGTCGAGCTTGTACGCGGAGAAGGACCCTAGATATCCTCTACTGCGAGCCACGAGCTTCATTACGGTCAAACTAATCTCAGCAGTTTGCTGGGTCCTCCGGCACCACTGTACCAAGTCGACGTTAGACCAATAGTCTAAGGGACCGTTGAGCGCCTTCCACCATGAACGGCAAACTGGGGCCACGTTGCACATTACCTCGTCCGCCGGCATCGCAGTACCAGTATTATCGAGAGAATCTCGGTAGGGATGACGGCCCATCCGCTGCAGTTGATCTTGCTCCTCTCCATTGCGACTGTTCTTCTTCTTCTTTCCTTTGTTTCTCTCTAGTCGGATGGGTTCTCTTCTTTGGAAAAGTCTATTTAACCCCTCGTTTAGGGGGTGTAACCCGCTCGTGGAGGGGTGTGACCGAACAAGGCACGAATCTATTGGGAAATAACGGTAATGCCACTGTGTTAATATTAGCAATTAGTCGTTTGGGCTCCCAACATATTTGGGTGATGCCATCTCCCATTATGTGACATCTGACATGGCAGATGACATAACAGCTGACATGGCAAATTTTAACCCCAAAAATTAGTTACCCAAATTTTTTTAATGTTAATGTTAATGTCAATATTAATATTAATGTTAATGTTAATGCTAATGCTAATGTTAATATTAATATTAATATTAATGTTAATATTAATGTTAATGTTAATATTAATTAATGTTAATTTAATATTAAATTATTTATTTACTATTAATGTTAATTTTAATATTAATTTTATTGTTAAATTTTGCCATGTCAGCTGTCATGTTAGCAACCATGTCATATGCCACATAATGGAAGATGGTATCATCCAAATTTTTTGGGAGCAAATAGCATTTTCGTAATATTAGTTTTAATTATATTATAAATTTTAAATTAACAGAAAAGCTAATGTAGATTTAATATTAATGCTACTGTTAAATTTTCCCGATCATACCTCGATAGTTACGATTGTCGACCGAGTTACCGTCTTCATCATTATCAAGTTTTCACCCGAATCATCGTCCTCGCTGGGGCGTGATGCCGCACGAGCCTGGAGTTGCGCTCATGCAAGGCAAGATAACAGATTCACAATAGTGTTTATAGCTCAAATTGATAACATAAGCAGCGGAAGAAAAACGTAGTATACAACAAGAATCTCTTTTATTGATAATGAACTGAAGGTTACAATGGCTCTGAATAGCCCAACTTAACATGCCAATTGGCTACAACGCTCATGATCTCTCTAGCTCAAAAAGGAGTACATTGTTCCATACATTATGCCTCTTTATTGCCAACAAGTAGTCTTCGGCTGAACATCTCCATGTCGCAAGTCCGAACGCCAATGCGGTAGCTCCTCTTGAACGCTAAGGACTCCATGCCTCGGCACGTCCAAGCTGAGCCCCGCCTCGAGCCGAACATATCCTGAACTTGTCCACTACCGTGTCCCTGCAGCAGATACAGTTAGACATAATCTTAACATAAACATAGTGATCGTGCTCATCTATGTCCCATTTCGCCTAGCCTGCAAGGTTAGAACTTTACATAAGAAATCATATCATTTCACTCAACCAACCAACCGTAAATTTAAACATATGCATAAGGGTGGCAGGCCCTGCGCCTGCACCCAGCGCTAATCTCAGCCCACCGGTCCTATCTATATGAAGGTCACGGTGTTTCGCACCATAATGCATCTTTGGCATCCTTATGTGTAAGACTATGATCGCTTCGATACGGGTTGCTAGTCCAATATTTGAAGGATCCCAAACTTACTGATATCATAGCTTATCACAACACTGGACGGTCGCAACCCGTCCTAATGATGTGCACCACAAATATCATACATAATTCCCTCCGTTGAACTACTCGGTTGATTTAAGATGATGTGCACCATAAATACCATACATAAATACCAACACTGGACGGTCGCAACAATATCATAGCTTATTGAGTATATTATATTGATATTGCTTGTCCTCCATTCGGAGTTGACCGTTCTCGACAGGTTTTGATATTATAACTGTTGTTAGATAGTAGAACTAGACAGCGTTCTACGTCGTTTCTGCGGTGTAGGCTGGGACGCTGTCACGCACTAATGCCCTTACTCCGGGTGCGGGTCGTGATAGGGTACGCGAGAAAGGAACAATGTCGCTACCGATTCTGTTGGGACCTATAGGTCGGAATCGGCCGGGTCGATCGAACGGGAACGGTTGAATTAAGATCCATTCCACGTTATGGAATGGCTTCTCTGGAACCAAGTCCCATATTCAGCGGGTTGCAGGTGATCGCGTAGGCGACGTCAGCGCAGCCAACCAGTCGCTCGCTTGAAGCAAGTCTAAGGCGAGTGGCTGACCTCCTTCGCCTCGTCCCTCTTCGACGTCACTGGCATCATAAGCCATCCTGGACGTATAGCTTTGTTAATCGGAGTCCTTTCAACGCAAGTAGCTAGCTCCGATGCAAGTCCCTGCTTAACCTGTGCTGAAACCTTATGCACGACTATACCCTGTTTCCTCCTAGGTCGAAACGGTCCGTGGCCCCGGGTTGCTGATCGAGGAAACTACCGCCTTGTCGACAAGTTGTCCATAACCGTGCGAAGACACATTTTCGTTTTAGTTATTAAGACATAGCCTACATTATATTTGAAAACTCAATCCCTTTTCCGTGTTTGTGCCCTTGCATTTATCCTTTCATTCGTAACAACATTATCGATTTACCTAGGAAGGGGGTCGAGAAGAGGAGGGTCAGCCACTCACCTTGAGTTTACTTCAGGCGAGAGAATGGATCTTAATTCAACCGTTTCCGTTCGATCGAGTCAATCGATCCCGACCTATCGGTCCCGACCGAATCGATAGCGACAGTGTTCCTTTCTCGCGCACCCCGTGGACGGAGTACGGGGCACGATGTAGGGGCGAGGCACTACAGCTATAGAATAAGATGTCGTCTATGAACACTATCACGAACTGATCCAAATAGTACATGAAGATACGATTCATGGGGTCCATGAATACGGCTGGCATACTGGTCGTTCCAAATGGCATAACAAGGAAATCCCAATGTCCATACCTCGATCTGAATGATGTCTTCTGGATGACTTTCTCTCTGACTCTGATCTGATGGTACCCTCATGACCGCAAGTCAATATTCGAGAATACAGTCGCTCCCTTGAGCTGATCAAATAAGTCATCAATGTACGATAATCAACACATAATCTCAACGTACCATCCTTCTTCTTCACAAGAAGCATTGGTGCTCCCCAAGGCGATCCACTAGCACGAATGAATCCTTTGGTTCTGAGTTCTTCAATCATCTTGTACAAGATTTCCAACTTTGAAGGTGCCATTCTGTAGACTCTCTCCGATCCTGGTGCCGTCCCTGGAATCAAGTCGATGGTGAAAACTCTGTCTCACCGGAAAATAAAAACTCTACCTCACCGGGAATACCAAAAATAATCCTGCCAATATGGCAGTCTATTCTTGTGTATTGCTCCCTCAACCAATCCATTCATAGGCCAAGGGACCGATTCGGCCCGCAGCAAAAGGGTCGTCGTCTAACCCAGCTATAGTCCGTGATGGCTTGACATTGCCAGTGGCCTTCACAACCTTTCACTGCTTAACAAATGCACGTGACACGGGACGGTGCTTGCTATACTTCGATAGCCCAACAAAACTCTTTTCTAATGTGTTCGTACAACGACTTGACAAGCAAGGGCTACGTCAAGCCCTACATCGAGGGAACTTGTTGTGCACGCGTTCGACTTGAACAATCAAGTTCTTTGGGTGCATAGACTTAAGCAAGAAGCAGTGAAATACGACTTAAACTACGGGACAAGCGAATGTTAATATTAATTGTAGTTCCAATTACATTTTAAATAAAAAAGAATGCAATTTTAACTTTAACTAGTTTGAAGTAAATGTTAAATCAAAAACTATTTTAAATTTTAGTATTAATATTAGTTTCAATAATATTGTAAATTTTAAATTAACAGGAATGCCACGGTATTAGAAACCTAGCTAGCTGATGTCACGTTGCTCGGGGCTCGGTTAGTGTTCGTCTAAACTCGTACGTGCGAACTAGTTATTAGTAATGATAACCAAAAATTGAATTTTAAGTTTAAAATCTAGTCGAGCTCGATCCTTCCTCTTTATCCCATCTCCCACACTCTCTCTTTCTCTCTCTCTCTCTCTCTCGGGTTCTCTCTCACAGGTTGTGTTCCTTACACAACAGATCCCGTAGCATTAAATGCTCTGCATGCGTTATCCTACACAATTTAATTATAAATACTGATACCATATCATTAGAAGAGTAAAAGTTGTCTTGGAAGTCGTAAAAAATTACTTTGTATTGTCTTCTCAATACTTTTTTGCATTGGAGATAACTTTTTAAACTTATTGTCATTTGTGAATATAGCTGCCTATGCAAGTTATTGTCTTCTGCTTCATGCCACATAGGATACACAACACATAACAAGACAATAGGATTTCGTAGCATTAAATGCTGCTGCATGCGTTATCCTACAGAAGAGGGCCACGTGGAGATTGATGTTGCATGCTTCCTCATGCGTTATTAGCTACACAATTTAATAATACATGTACCCAGAAGACGAGAAAGTTGTGTTGTTGGAAGTTGTTTCCTTAAAATTATGCTTGCTCCTAGAATCACTCAAGATTTTTCATGAGCCATCAAAAGAGGGCCACGTGGCGGAGTTACAAGGAAGACGAAAAGGTTGTGTTGTTGCCTTGCTGGAAGTTGTTTCTTCCTGAATAATGCTTTTTGTACCTCCAAATTGCACTTTCAAACTGTCCATCCTTACGTGGCAGCTGACGTGATATGTTGATCTGGCAGCTGACGTGGCAATTTTTTTTAAATAAAACTAAAAATAAAAATTAACATTAAAGTTAATATTAATATTAATATTATCGTTAACATTAACAATAATATTAATATTAATATTAACATTAACCTTAACATTAATATTAACATAAATTAATATTAACATTAAATTAACATTGATATTAACGTTAAATTATTATGGAGAAAATTGGGTAGTTAACTTTTTGGATTAAAATTTGCCATGTCATCAGTCATGTCAGATGACACACACTATTATTTAACATGCCACATCAGATGGGAGGGCTATATATTAGAGGGACAATTTGGAGGTACGAATATAGCATTACTCTTTCTTCTTGTATTGTTTCTTGTCCTTCGTTTCTTCTGCTGGTTTCTAACACACTCTAGTTTCTTCAATGTCGACGTCACATGGAGAAAGTGATCGTCGTGTGGAAGATTTAGTCGATGAAGAAAGCTTCCTTTCAAGAGGACTGTCAGATGATTTGGATGATGAGCAAAGTTTGGAAGATGTTAACTTAGGAGGCAGTAAAGAACAAGATGAAGACATCAACGCAAACAACGAAATGTTATTTCGCATCACCCTTTCTAATGGATTTAAGAAATGCATTATATTTTTACATCTATTTCTCATGTTTATTTTATTTTATTCTGTTCTTAGGGACGACGGTGAATCTCCATTGGATATCGATGCAGCGATGATGAAAAAAATATTACAGTCTGCCAACATTAACAAAGATCCAAAACATCTCTTAGAAGAAGATATTGTTGGCCTACAGTTCAACTCTATTGAAGAAGCAGAGACATTCTACCGGATATATTCAAAAGTATATGGTTTCAGTATTAGAAAGAACGAGGTAAAAAAAAAAATCTGGGATGGTGATGATCCGTAGTTGGTGTTGTTCGAATGCGGGATTCAGACACAAGAAATACAAGGAAGCCCCAAACAGGGTTCGCAAGCCAAGAAGTGAAAGCAGAAGTGGTTGTAAAGCAATTTTTCGTATTGGATACACCTATAAAACAAAGATGTGGTCCGTCAAAAAAATTCATGTACATCACAACCATAACCTGGCGAATGATTATGAAACAGTTTTTGTCACCCCCATTTCCTGTATTACGTATTTATGCTCGTATTTGATTTTGGCACGTATTTTAATTTTCTCGACTTGCGGATTTTGGTTTCTCGTAAATGGGTTTTAGACCATGGCTTGGTTTTATTTTGTGGAGAGGGTTTGGTTTGGTTTGGTTTATCATGAGTGGAACACTTTAACCTACACTCTACCCTCAACACAACACAACCACCCTCATTATATCTCCACCAAACTTTCTCTCTCCTCTTTACTCTCCATTAATTTTCTTCTTCCTTCTTCCACAACTCCCCAACCCATTAGGCAAGTGCACCTTGCCATCAAATAAGCACCACTTTTTATTTGTCCATTAGCTAGATTAGGCCATGGAGAACAACTTTAGAACTTGACATTTTGTGATTTGGAGTTTCCTTTGTTCTAGATCTAGGTTTTTACTATTTTCGGATTTACATGGTTTTGATCTATTTAACTTTGATTTTTGTATGTTTTGATGCTTCCATGTGGAAGAGAATTCGATTTTACTCAAGTTAGAACTTTGAAAATCTAGATTTGGTTTTAATTTGGCTAAGTTATGAAGAATTGAAGTTCTTGGTGTTCTTGGACTTGCTTTCGGCCAGGAAGAACAGCCCTCAGCCTTGCGCTTTTTAGCGCATGGCCGATTGCGCACCCCCGGCCTGTGCTCCTTAGCGCCTGGCCGATTGCACAATCAATTGGCCAGTGCTTTGTGCTGCGCTGGATTGCGCTGGCGCAAGCTAGCCATGCGCAAGCCAGCCAGGCGCAAAGTAACCCCTGCGCAATCGACCATTGCGCAATCCACCCCTGCGCAATCCTCCTGTGCGCAATCCATCTGCTGCGCAGCTCACTCCTGCGCAGTTGGTACCCTGCGCAGCTCACTCCTGTGCAGTCGGTACCCTGCGCAGCTCACCCTGCGCAGTTGGCCTCCTGGCGCACTTGACTCCTGCGCAATCCAACCCCCTGACCCCTTGCGCAAACCATTGGCTCTTGGAGATTTGGTTTTATTTTCTTTAAGCCTGGCTCTTCTATAGTCCTATATATATTGATATTGTATTAGATATTTTACGCCCATTTTATATCCTTACGCCTTTTGTCATGAACTTGATTTTACTTAATATGTTTGGAATGTCTATTGTACATGGCATGGTATGACAAGGACCTAGCATAACACGACAGTGACCCGTAGTGGTGCACTCCTGACATGACCAACCTGACATGACAGTGACCCGTAGTGGTGCACTCCTAACAAGCACCCTGACATGATTTATCTTAATAACTTGATAGTGGCCCGTGGCGGCGCACTCCTGACTTGACTTGACTTGTAACTTGACTCGTATAATCAACTTGACACCGTGGGTGTTCCTACTTGCTTGCTTGTACAATCCACTTGTCTTGTATTGCATCATATCTAGGACGTGACTTCCTGGGTACCACGGCCAGGGACTCGCGCTAAATTGGATTAGGCTAATTATTAGATCAAACTAGAACATGGAGAATTCCCAGTCACAGGCAATCTCGTTATCTGGGCACTTTAATGGACTTGTAGCTTGCCGACGAGTAGAGCACATTTCCAGCACACTGTCATGTGTTGCACCCTCTAAGTCACCTAAGGGTACATTTGTCTCCCGGGCAATGTACCCACCTATAACTCTCAACCCGCGGAAAGATAACTGAATAGTCTGCAGGGCTTGGGACTGGGAGTTTCTCACTTGCATCTTGTTAGTAATTAGGCTTGTGATAACCC
Organism: Iris pallida; assembly: GCA_029216955.1. Classification (NCBI taxonomy): domain Eukaryota; kingdom Viridiplantae; phylum Streptophyta; class Magnoliopsida; order Asparagales; family Iridaceae; genus Iris; species Iris pallida. The sequence continues at coordinate 1,328,619 of JANAVB010016197.1, read as the reverse complement.
TAGTTAGTTAAAGTAGTAAGCCGTAGTACTTGCTTGGCCGATTGCGAATGGATGGTGTCCAGCCTTGTCTAAGTCTTGTCTAGCTCCAGTATCTGCTATCTTCTGAGCATGTTTGTTTTACTTATCTTAACGATAAATGAGTAGAGGCAGTGAGCTATTCAGGCGAAGGGTTACAACCCCGGTCCTTGTCTGGTTTAAGGATTGTAACCTGGCTCCCGGAATGGTTTCGCGTCCCTAGTCGTTTATCGCCCTGTGTACCTTACTACTTGTACTTTCTTTTATTCTTTATGTTCTGATATGCTGGCTTTTGTTCTCATTTGTGGCCTCCTTTGTGGCACTTGCTCTTTCTGGGGTTTGACCCAGCTGGTTTTGTGTGGCCAGATTTCGGAGCAGCTCCCGAGGATCTACCGAGCTTCCAGCCCAATGGTGACAACTAGACGGAACCCGGGCCAAGAGTGGGTTTTCCTTTTTGTTTCACCCACTTATATGTAAATTTATTCTTTTGAGGCGTTTAGCCGACGAGCACCTGTTAGCTCGATGTACATTTACTTACTGTCTGCCTACGGGCTGTAAGCATGATTAACAAATCCTAGGGTTGATCATGTATGACTGAACTCTTGCTAGTCCCATCATTTTGTACGACTAGCTTCATGATCATCCAATATGTAATATTTGGGACGCCTTATATATATATATATTTGATGCTCTAATATCTTGTAAACTCTGTTAATTGCTTGAGATTGAGACAATAGGCTTGACCTTAAGAGACTGCTGGCTTGTAGTAAACCCTCATATCTAGACAGCCGTGACCGTATAGTTGAGATGTATTCTATTTCAATATACGTAGCTGGCTATGTCTGCCCCCGCTCTCCAGTATTCTGGTTCTGGGACGTGACATGGTTTAAGTGGTGGCCCATGCAGGTCTTGGCATTCAAGAAATGTGAGGGTTTACCGAATAGATGTCTCAATCAATATTTCGTCCTTGATCTCTGCTCGTATCTTCAAATCCCTGAGATTCTTGACCTGGTCACACGCTTGTATCATTGATCTGTCCTGGTCCTTCCTTACTGTTCCCTATGGCGTCTTCTTCAGCGACATTACTCCCGGACCTGCCAACCAGCCAGAGGAAGCTCGACAAGCACCCCAGCGCCAGGAAGATCAAGCTCAGCACTCTGCAGTAGCCTCCCGAGTTATGCTTCCCGGAGGCTCGGAACCTCCAGTTCAGGCAGCTCCGTCCGCTCAACCAGCTAGACAGGATGAGGGACCTTTGGTAGGGCTTATCAGAGAACTGCTTGTATCCCAAGATCGTCGAGGCGACGCCTTACACCAGGAAGTTCATGATGCACTAAACCGAGGAGGTCCCCAAGGGAATCAGGCGGCCAACAGTTTCAAGCGCTTGAACCCTCCCTTCTTTGACGGCAGTGAAGATGCGATTGCCGCAGACGTTTGGCTTCAGGATACCGAGGTGGTTCTAGAAGCAGCTAGGACACCTGAGAATGAGAAGGTGGCGGTGGTACGCCTACAGTTGTTAGACTTGGCTCGCGATTGGTGGGCGGCTCAGGCCATGGGATTAGCGGCACCAGTCACTTGGACGACGTTCAGAGAGAGGTTCCAGACAAAGTACTTCGATACGGTGGCACGGTATGACCTGCAGACCCGGTTCACCAACTTGAAGCAAGGAGGCAGGACAGTCGATGGCTATGCGACCGAGTTTTCCAGGCTGAGTAGGTTCGCCCCTACCTTGGTGGCAACCGAGTTCGATAGGGCTCAGCGATTCCAGCAAGGGCTGCACTTAGAGATATTATTGGTTGTGGAGCAGTTCGAGCACCAGACGTTCGATGCAGTGTTGAAGGCAGCAAGGAGGCATGAGTATACCTCCCGGAGAATTGTGGATAGGACCGGAGGCAGGAAGCGGTCCCACAACCAGATGCACCAATCTTCAGCTCCAGTCCCGACAGCTAGGGGTATAACCATTGGGACTCCGAGGCGGGCGACCTCAGTGACGTCGGTTCAGCATTCGACCCCGACGTACCCGCAGCAGCAGAAGCAGTCTTCCGCGGTGGGATGTTCTCATTGCGGGAAGCCGGGCCATGTAGTGGCAGAGTGTCGTAGGGCACAGGGATTGTGCCTGGCTTGTGGAGGAGCAGACCACCAGATAGGGACCTGCCCGAATAGGGGAGGTCCATCATCATCCAACCTTTCTAGTTCTTCGGTGAAAGGACCAGCCCAGCTCCAGTTCAGCAGCAGCAGCAGTACCCGAGGCCATTGTTGCCTCAGGCCCAGGCCTTTCAGCAGCAGAACCAGCAGCAGATCACCCAGGCTCCAGCACAGAACCGACAGAGGGATTTCCAGCAGAGAGGACCCGCAGCTAGAGGTCAGGCTATGATGATGACCATGGAAGAAGAAGTTGCACCAGGTGAGGTAGTGGCAGGTACTATTCTCGTTAACACCTTTCCAGCATCTGTATTATTTGATTCTGGTGCATCGCATTCATTCATGTCTGCACGATTCGCGACACGGATATGGTTGGAGCCCGAGTCATTATCAGTGAGGCTCAATATACTTACTGGTAATGGTCTTGTGGGAGTAGATCGAGTGTTTTCCTCGTGTCGGATCGTAGTTAGCGGTAGAGAGTTTCCCGCTAGGCTCATAGAGTTTCCTATGGCAGACTATGATGTAGTCCTAGGCATAGATTGGTTGAGGAACTATTATGCTAGGATAGACTGCCATGCTGGCAGAGTTGTCTTTAGTATTCCCGGAGAGCCAGAGTTTTCATTTTCCAGAGGCGCCGTAGAGCCATCTCGTCCAGTATTGCGGATGACAGTAGCAGCAGTGCAGTTGCCCCGGATAGTTGAAGAGTTTCCAGATGTCTTCCCAGAGGAACTTCCAGGGATGCCACCAGAGCGGAAGATCGAGTTCACCATCGACTTGATTCCCGGGACAGCACCAGTATCAGAGCGAGTCTACAAAATGGCGCCTTCAGAGTTGGAGATTTTGTACAAGATGATTGAAGAACTCAGGACCAAGGGATTCATTCGTGCAAGTGGATCGCCTTGGGGAGCCCCGATGCTTCTTGTGAAAAAGAAGGATGGTACGTCTAGGCTATGTGTTGATTATCGTATCTTGAACTCAGTGACAATCAAGAACAGATACCCTCTCCCGAGGATAGATGACTTGTTTGATCAACTCAAAGGGGCTTCAGTTTTCTCGAAGATAGACTTGCGGTCAGGATACCACCAGATCAGAGTCAGAGAGCAGGACATCCCGAAGACGACGTTCAGATCGAGGTACGGGCATTGGGAGTTTCTAGTTATGCCCTTTGGAGCGACCAATGCGCCGGCAGTGTTCATGGACCTCATGAACCGTATTTTCATGCCTTACTTGGATCAGTTTGTGATAGTGTTCCTTGATGACATCCTGGTCTATAGCAAGAGTGAAGCAGAGCACGAGCAGCATCTCAGAGTTGTCCTCCAGATTCTCAGAGAGCACCAGTTGTACGCCAAGTTTAGTAAATGCGAGTTCTGGCTCGATCGCATTTCTTACTTGGGTCACATCATTACCAGAGAAGGAGTGGAAGTGGATCTCCAGAAGATTGTGGCTATCGAGGCATGGCCAGTACCCAGCTCAGTGGCAGAAGTTCGCAGCTTTCTTGGATTGGCCGGCTACTACCGACGGTTCGTCTCTGATTTTGCAAGGATTTCAGCGCCGATGACCCAGTTGACCCGCAAGGATGTGCCGTTCGTTTGGACAGCAGAATGTCAGGAATCATTTGAGAAGTTGAAGCGAGGTTTGATAACGGCTCCCATTCTTACCCTTCCAGATGGGACCGGAGGATTCACAGTTTATTACGATGCTTCAGGCAGAGGATTGGGATGTGTTTTGATGCAGCATGGGAAGGTAATTGCTTATGCGTCACGTCTACTCCGTGATCATGAGAAGAATTACCCGACCCACGACTTGGAGCTAGCAGCAGTAGTGTTTGCACTTAAGTTGTGGAGGCACTACTTGTACGGAGACAGAGTGGAGATATTTACTGATCATAAGAGCCTGAAGTATATTTTTACCCAGAAGGATCTTAATATGCGGCAGAGAAGATGGCTCGAGCTACTGGTGGACTACGATGTGGATTTGCAGTATCATCCAGGGAAGGCCAACGTTGTAGCAGATGCGTTGAGCCGGAGAGCCGGAGTTTATTTTCTGACGGCGCAACCAGAGCTATTGGCGGATCTTCAGAAGATGGGAATTGAAGTGGTTCTTCCTTCCAATGTGGCCTTGATGGCCAGCCTACAGATTCAGTCTACCATAGTTGAGAGGATCCGGACAGCACAGTTAGCAGATTCCAAGATTCAGCGGCTCAGAACAGAGTACGAGACAGGAAGAAGGCCAGAGTTATGTATTCATGAGGATGGTACACTTCGACACGGCACGCGTCTTTGTGTACCCAGTAGAGATATCAGACAGGAAGTCATAGCAGAGGCTCACAGTTCGTAGTACTCCATTCACCCAGGCGGCACGAAGATGTACAGAGATATTCGTCAACACTTTTGGTGGAATGGTATGAAGAGGGAGATAGCCCGGTATGTCTCTCGATGTTTGGTTTGCCAACAGGTCAAGGCTGAACATCAGAGGCCAGCTGGACTTTTTCAACCTTTACCGATCCCAGAATGGAAATGGGAGCACATAACCATGGATTTTGTGACTGGGTTACCCAGGTCTCCGGCAGGCAGAGATGCTATTTGGGTCATTGTGGACAGGCTTACCAAGGTGGCACACTTTCTTCCATTTAGAGTTGGACAGTCGACGGCACAGCTAGCAGAGATGTATCTCAGACAGATCGTCAGACTTCACGGAGTGCCAGTCAGCATAGTATCAGACAGGGATACGAGATTCACATCGCACTTCTGGCGCAGTCTTCATCAAAGTTTGGGGACTCGTCTCAAGTTCAGCTCAGCGTATCATCCGCAGACAGATGGGCAGTCAGAGCGTACTATACAAACTCTCGAAGATATGTTGCGGTCGTGTACCCTTGATTTTGGTGGTTCGTGGGAGGATCACCTGCACCTGGTGGAATTCTCGTACAACAATAGTTTTCAGGCCAGTATCCAGATGGCACCCTTCGAGGCTCTGTATGGTAGAAAGTGCAGATCCCCGTTAGCATGGGACGATGTCGGAGAGAGGCAGATGCTCGGTCCAGAACTGATTTCTCAGACGGTTGAAGTGGTCAGGAGAGTCAGAGATCACCTCCGAGTTGCTCAGGATCGCCAGCGCCATTGGGCCGATGCTCATCGGCGTCCCTTAGAATTTGTCGTCGGCGACCATGTATTCCTTAGGATCTCGTCTACCCGCGGTGTCATTCGTTTTGGCGTACGGGGAAAGCTTAGTCCTAGGTATATAGGGCCGTTCGATATTCTGGAGCGAGTAGGTGATGTGTCCTATCGTCTCGCTCTTCCGCCGTCGCTAAGTGAGGTACATGATGTATTCCATGTGTCCCAATTATGACGGTACATCCCGAACCCGAGCCATATCCTAGATCATTCGGAATTAGTTGTTGGTACCAACCTTTCGTATGAGGAGAGGCCCGTGTCTATTTTGGACCGGAGGGAAAAGACGCTGAAGAACAAGACTATTAACTTAGTTCGTGTTGCTTGGGGTCATCACTCTCTAGGTGAGTCAACGTGGGAGCGTGAGGACGACATCCGATCGCGATATCCCTACCTGTTTGACTCGTGAGGTATAATGTCTTTCTTATACCTTACGCTTTCCCTTCCTTGCTTGCATTGTATGATTGTATGATTGAACTGCTTAACGTAGCTTGCCTGTGCTTAGTATAGCTTGTCGTGGCAATCTCTAGCTCCTTGATTAAATTCCGAGGACGGAATTCTTTGAAGGTGGGTAGAGTTGTCACCCCCATTTCTTGTATTACGTATTTATGCTCGTATTTGATTTTGGCACGTATTTTAATTTTCTCGACTTGCGGATTTTGGTTTCTCGTAAATGGGTTTTGGACCATGGCTTGGTTTTATTTTGTGGAGAGGGTTTGGTTTGGTTTGGTTTATCATGAGTGGAACACTTTAACCTACACTCTACCCTCAACACAACACAACCACCCTCATTATATCTCCACCAAACTTTCTCTCTCCTCTTTACTCTCCATTAATTTTCTTCTTCTTCCTTCTTCCACAACTCCCCAACCCATTAGGCAAGTGCACCTTGCCATCAAATAAGCACCACTTTTTATTTGTCCATTAGCTAGATTAGGCCATGGAGAACAACTTTAGAACTTGACATTTTGTGATTTGGAGTTTCCTTTGTTCTAGATCTAGGTTTTTACTATTTTCGGATTTACATGGTTTTGATCTATTTAACTTTGATTTTTGTATGTTTTGATGCTTCCATGTGGAAGAGAATTCGATTTTACTCAAGTTAGAACTTTGAAAATCTAGATTTGGTTTAATTTGGCTAAGTTATGAAGAATTGAAGTTCTTGGTGTTCTTGGACTTGCTCTCGGCCAGGAAGAACATCCCTCTGCCTTGCGCTTTTTAGCGCATGGCCGATTGCGCACCCCCGGCCTGTGCTCCTTAGCGCATGGCCGATTGCGCAATCACTTGGCCAGTGCTTTGCGCTGTGCTGGATTGCGCTGGCGCAAGCTAGCCATGCGCAAGCCAGCCATGCGCAAAGTAACCCCTGCACAATCGACCATTGCGTAATCCACCCCTGCGCAATCCTCCTGTGCGCAATCCATCTGCTGCACAGCTCACTCCTGCGCAGTTGGTACCCTGCGCAGCTCACTCCTGCGCAGTCGGTACCCTGCGCAGCTCACCCTGTGCAGTTGGCCTCCTGGCGCACTTGACTCCTGCGCAATCCAACCCCCTGACCCCTTGCGCAAACCATTGGCTCTTGGAGATTTGGTTTTATTTTCTTTAAGCCTGGCTCTTCTATAGTCCTATATATATTGATATTGTATTAGATATTTTACGTCCATTTTATATCCTTACGCCTTTTGTCATGAACTTGATTTTACTTAATATGTTTGGAATGTCTATTGTACATGGCATGGTATGACAAGGACCTAGCATAACACGACAGTGACCCGTAGTGGTGCACTCCTGACATGACCAACCTGACATGACAGTGACCCGTAGTGGTGCACTCCTAACAAGCACCCTGACATGATTTATCTTGATAACTTGATAGTGGCCCGTGGCGGCGCACTCCTGACTTGACTTGACTTGTAACTTGACTCGTATAATCAACTTGACACCGTGGGTGTTCCTACTTGCTTGCTTGTACAATCCACTTGTCTTGTATTGCATCATGTCTAGGACGTGACTTCCTGGGTACCACGGCCAGGGACTCATGCTAAATTGGATTAGGCTAATTATTAGATCAAACTAGAACATGGAGAATTCCCAGTCACAGGCAATCTCGTTATCTGGGCACTTTAATGGACTTGTAGCTTGCCGACGAGTAGAGCACATTTCTAGCACACTGTCATGTGTTGCATCCTCTAAGTCACCTAAGGGTACATTTGTCTCCCGGGCAATGTACCCACCTATAACTCTCAACCCGCGGAAGGATAACTGGATAGTCTGCAGGGCTTGGGACTGGGATTTTCTCACTTGCTTCTTGTTAGTAATTAGGCTTGTGATAACCCTAGTTAGTTAAAGTAGTAAGCTGTAGTACTTGCTTGGCCGATTGCGAATGGATGGTGTCCAGCCTTGTCTGAGTCTTGTCTAGCTCCAGTACATGCTATCTCCTGAGCATGTTTGTTTTACTTATCTTAACGATAAATGAGTAGAGACAGTGAGCTATTCAGACGAAGGGTTACAACCCCGGTCCTTGTCTGGTTTAAGGATTGTAACCTGGCTCCCGGAATGGTTCCGCGTCCCTAGTCATTTATCGCCCTGTGTACCTTACTACTTGTACTTTCTTTTATTCTTTATGTTCTGATATGCTGGCTTTTGTTCTTATTTGTGGCCTCCTTTGTGGCACTTGCTCTTTCTGGGGTTTGACCCAGCTGGTTTTGTGTGACCAGATTTCGGAGCAGCTCCCGAGGATCTATCGAGCTTCCAGCCCAATGGTGACAACTAGACGGAACCCGGGCCAAGAGTGGGTTTTTCTTTTTGTTTCATCCACTTATATGTAAATTTATTCTTTTGAGGCGTTTAGCCGACGAGCACCTGTTAGCTCGATGTACATTTACTTACTGTCTGCCTACGGGCTGTAAGCATGATTAACAAATCCTAGGGTTGATCATGTATGACTGAACTCTTGCTAGTCCCATCATTTTGTACGACTAGCTTCATGATCATCCAATATGTAATATTTGGGACGCCTTATATATATATATTTGATGCTCTAATATCTTGTAAACTCTGTTAATTGCTTGAGATTGAGACAATAGGCTTGACCTTAAGAGACTGCTGGCTTGTAGTAAACCCTCATATCTAGACAGCCGTGACCGTATAGTTGAGATGTATTCTATTTCAATATACGTAGCTGGCTATGTCTGCCCCCGCTCTCCAGTATTCTGGTTCTGGGGCGTGACAGTTTTTTTGAGATCCCATCGTACGATATCACCCGCAGAGTTGGAAGAAATTAAGTTATGAAGCAATCAGGGATGGAGACTGGACAGATATGGAATTTAATTGTCCAGAAGAAAGATGGCTGGGATAAGGTTGGATGGACGAGAAAGGATTTATACAACGCTCTAGCTCAAGATAGTAGAGCACTAGACGATGTTCATGCTACGACAACACTTATATTTCTTCAATCTAAGGAGGATAGTGACCCAGATTTCTTCTATGCGTACAAGGTAGACGAAGATTCCAGATTGACCCATCTCTTTTGGGCTGACGGTGCATGTCGATTCGATTATGAATTATTTAGAGATTCACTAGCATTCGATTCTACATATAAAACAAATAGAAGTCAAATGCCGTTGGTGGTTCTAGTGGGTACAAACAATTATGCGATGACTTGTGTGTTTGGGTTTGCAATGATCCATAATGATACTGCAGAGACATATTCTTGGGTTCTAGAAAAATTCCTAGAGTGTATGAATGGCAAATTACCAGTGACAGTTCTCACGGATGGTTGCAGATCCATGAATAAAGCAATTGAGAATTTAATGCCCAGCATAGTTCATCGAACGTGCTCATGGCATATCCTAAACAATGCTGCCAAACATGTACACCGAGTGGGTTTTCACAATAAACTGAGTCTTCTGATTAAAAGGTACATCGCACACTTGCTACTTTACTTTGAAGTATGTTGTTGTTACAATATCACAACTTTAGTTACTGTCCATGTTTTCTAAACAGGTACTATTCAGTCGAAGAATTTGAAAACCGTTGGCAGCAGATGCTAACAGATTATAATGTAGAGAACAATGAGTGGACCACTGCATTGTACAGAACGAGGGAGCGATGGGTGGACACATTCCTACGTGGAAATTATTTTGGCGGTTCTACTGCAACAAATAGATGTGAATCTATGAACGCATTTCTAAAAAGGTTTTTGAATGAGAAGCTGCCACTATGGAAGGCCCTTCAAAATTGTGACTACGGTTTGGCGGCCTTACGTTACGGCCAGATGGGTAAGCATGTCAATGATAAACTCTCAACACCAGTTGTGAATCAAACTAGCATGGCCGTAATAGAAGGTAAATTTGTTGCAATTTACACTAAAACGGTGTTTATAGATGTAAGGAAGAAAATCACACGTTCTGATGCATATACTGTTCTCCATCATCACATCATAAGAGAGGCAGAAGTTTGCACTGTCCAAAAGTATATGTCGCCAAACAGTGTCAACCGGAAGGTTACATTTGATCCGGCCGACAACATCATAAATTGTGAATGCTTGTGGATGGAGACCAAGGGGATTCCTTGTAGGCATATTTTTTCAGCAATGAAGAGATTGCAAATTGAAGATATTCCAAAGAACTTGATAAAATCTCGTTGGCTTAAGGATTACAAAGAGAGTTATCTCTCCGGACCTGGCTCAGAAAGAAGATTCATCCACCCAGACAGTATTGAGAGCAGAAGGTATGGTGCTATTAATGAACAAGTTAATCTGTTTACATACTATTGTAAAAAATCAAGCAAAATTCAAGAGAGGGGAACGGAGTTGATGTCGTCTGTTCTGATGGAGTTGAAAGAAATGGTGACCGATATTCGTGAAGAATAACAAATGGTAGCTGATGCAGTTCATAGAGTGCATGAAGCTTTAAAAGAGCCAAATCCGGTAGCAACAAAAGGAAGGCCTTCTCAAGTGAAAACAAGCCAGCCTACAGAAAGTCAGCCTATCCCGAAGCCTAGAGTATGTAGAGTTTGTAAAAAATTGGGTCATGATTTTCGTAATTGTAAAGTACGAAAGCGAAATAGCGACAAAGAGCAAATGGAATAAAATAAAACGTCGTTGACTTAAGACAATGTCTTTCTTATGTGGCAAGATGTCATTCACACGAGACAATTAGATAAAAAAATATTTTCTCCAATGCAAAAGTTTGAGAAGACAATTAGATAAAAATGGAGAATATCAAATTCCAAGTTCAAAACGGAGTATCAAAAATAGAGAAAATATGTTCTCCGTGCAGTTCAAAACGGAGAATATCATTCTCTGTTTCAAATTAAAACGGAGAATGAACATTCTAATATGTTTTTAACACTGGGAATCTTATTCTCCGTTTCAAATTAAACGGAGAATGCCGTTCTCCGTTCCAAATTAAACGGCGAATAGAATCCTCAATCGTTTTAATACTGGAAACGGCATTCTCCGTGCAGTTCAGAACGGAGAATATAATCTCCGTTACAAATGAAACGGAGAATATAATTCTCCGTTTCAAATTAAAACGGAGAATGAACATTCTAATGTGTTTTTAACACTGGGAATGCTATTCTCCGTGTAATTCAAAACGGAGAATTCTATTCTCCGTTTAATAAAACACGGAAAATGCTATTGTGGTGTCGTGGTTACAATGCTAGACTTGTATTTAAGAGGTCATTGGTTCAAATCTTGACTATAACAAAATTTTGTTTTATTTATACTTTTTTTTGTAAGTTATGTATGGGGCCCATTTAAAAGGAAAAAAACTTTGATACAGGAGAGAAACTTTGATACAGTAGGGGGTATCAAAGTTTTGATACCCCTATGTATGACATGTGGGCCATCTCAAAATTTATGTGTATATATATATGTTTATACGTTTTACAAAGCAGGAGGGGCCCACATGTCATACATAGGGGGTATCAAAACTTTGATACAGTAGGGGGTATCAAAGTTTTGATACCCCCTATGTATGACATGTGGGCCCTCTCAAAATTTATGTGTATATATATATGTGTACACATTTTATAAAGCAGGAAGGGCCCACATGTCATACATAGGGCGTATCAAAACTTTGATACCCCCTACTGTATCAAGAAAAAAACTTTGATACAGTAGGGGGTATCAAAGTTGGCAGAATTCGAAGGGGCAGATTCATTGATATTAATGGCATATAAATGGCAGTAGTTGGAAGAGTTTGTTCTAGTCTTACTTAGCTTTACTTGAGAAGGGGCAGATGCATTGGTATTGATGGAAATTAATTGAATTGAATTCGAAGTTGCTGCCACTTGGCGCATGAGTCCGAGTTGTTCCATGCCTATAAATGGCAGTAGTGTAGGAAGAGTTTGTTCTCATCTCACTTAGCTTTTCTTGTGGAGATGGACTCTACCGATCCTCCGCCTTGGCAAGACGCTTTCCTCTTGGTTGTCGATCTCTTTGTTCGAAGAAGCTTTGGTGGTGAAGTCCTTCAGAAGACTGAGATGTGCCTGGGTTTGGATTTATTGCCAACCCACGCTCTGTCGAAGCACCCGCACGTTGATTGGCTCGGACTATGCACGGTGTTCTTTTGCCGCCAGGAGTTCATTTCTTCAACGTGTTCCATTGGTCCGACGATGCACGGTGGTGAAGTCCTTCAGAAGACTGAGATGTGCATGGGTTTGGATTTATTATCGTTCCACGCTCTGTCGAAGCGCCCGCGCGTTGATTGGCTCAGACTATGCACGGTGTTCCTTTGTCGCAAGGAGTTCATTTCTTCGACGTGTTCCATGATGAAGAAGGATGCCTTTGCACGGTGCTCTGCCTCAAGGAATTTCTTTGCCTCAGTGAGTTCCTTTGCTCGGACGATGCACGATGAAGTGACTTGCCTCAAGGAGTCATCCAACGGTTCCTATGCTCTGATGATGCACGATGAAGAACATCTACCACGTGGACACGAACTGAAAGACGACGGAGAACAACACTCATCCTTCACAGTCGAAGCTTTCAATTGAATTCCTTGAGGCAAATCGCTTCATCGTGTTTCGTCAGAGCATAGGAACCTTTGGATGACTCCTTGAGGCAAATCACTTCATTGTGCATCGTCAGAGCAAGAGCAAGATGAATTCCTTGAGGTACAAGAACAGAAGCAAAGGAATTCCTTGAGAGCAAAGGACCTTGCAAAGGACCTTGCAAAGGAATTCCTTGAGGCAGAGCACCTTGCAAAGGCATCCTTCTTCATCCTGGAGATGCACTCTACCGATCCCCCACCTTGGCAAGACTCTTTCCTGTTGGTTACTGGAAGAGCCGCAGGGTTTTGGTTGAAGAAGCTTTGGTGGTGAAGTCCTTCAGAAGACTGAGATGTGCCTGGGTTTGGATTTATTGCCAACCCACACTCTGTCGAAGCGCTCGCACTTTGATTCGCTCTGACTATGCACGGAGTTCCTTTGTTCATGGAGTTCCATTGCTCTGACTATACACGGAGTTCCTTTGTTCAGGGAGTTCCATTGCTCTGACTATGCACGGAGTTCATTTGTTCAGGGAGTTCCATTGATCTGACGATGCACGATGAAGTGATTTGCCTCAAAGAATTCCTTTGCCTCAAGGGGTTCCATTGCTCTGCGATGCCCGCACGCAACTCACATTCAACTTTTTTCTTGATAGTAGGATTTTATGTAGTATTTCAGACTTTCATAATGTAAATGTAACTCAAAAAGTCAAACTTTTCGTGGTTTTCACAATGTAAATGTAACTCAAAAATGATTTTATTATAAAAGATAGCAAAGCAGACATTATAAAAGACAGAAGTTCTTTTGAAATCTAATTCTTAGCCCATACCAACCTCATCATTGTAGTCTTCTTAGCCCATACCAACCTCGTCATATTCTCATCAAGCTCATCTTCATTCTCCTTTTCAAACTAAACGGAGAATAACATTCTCCGTTTCAAAAGACACGGAGAACGTCATTCTCCGTTTAAAAAAAACGGAGAATGAACATTTTAATGTGTTTTACCACTGGGAATGTTATACTCCGTTTCAAGACAAACGGAGAATGTTATTATCCGTTCCGAAATAAACGGTAAATAGAATCCTCAAACGATTTAATTTAAACGGGAAAGTTATTCTCCGTTTCAAGATAAACGGAGAATAGAATCCTCAAACTTTTCTTGGTTTTGACAATGTAAATGTAATTCAAAAATGATTTTATTATAAAAGCAGAGCTTATAAAAGACAGTAGTTCCTTGTCCAATTACATCATAATTACATTGTTGTTTTACAATGTCATTGCTTGGTTCGTGTTACATATTTGCTTTTAAGCAACTTCTTAGCCCATACCAACCTCATCTTTGTAATCTTCTGGTGAGTTTCATCGTCATTTCCTTCCGGTATTTCGAAGGGAGTAGTCGTTAACATATACATATAATACGCCGTGTACAAGAGGCAGTTGGGTGCCAGTTGTTGTGGGCAATTTGGAGAACAATTCAGCACTTTGCTCTCATACTCCATCTTCGCCAGGCATCCCTCCCTCATCCTATCAACTTTTCTCCTGACGATAGGCTCTAAAGTGTTCTTCATTAATTCTGCATCCACCTTGCACTTTTCGTACGTGTTTTGCCTCAAGGAGTTGTAGTGTGTCCAGTCGTAGGAGATAAAGTTGAATGTGAGCAGAGTATAGTGTTTGATGGGTATATTAAAGAGTGGGATGAATAGCAACTCTATGTCGTCCTCCAAACCCATGACGAAGTCTACTACATCTGTTTGGAAGTTTTCAAGGGCGCCGAATTTTGCGTCTAGTTCATTGGCACGTTCAACGGTGTTCTATTTTCCAAAAACAAAACACAATATCATGAGTAATTTTTTCTGTCATTTTTCATCGGTGTACACATGAATATGGATTTTTCTGTTTGGATTCTTACCAATATGTGGGGCATCATGAATGTAGACCACTTATATGATTGGGGCACCGGCTTTTGCTTCTGGATCAATGGCACGTCCTTTGAACTAGACGGGGGACACTTTTTAATGCCTTGAATTTCTCTCAGCTTCCTTATTATTAGGTTCAGTATGCCAGCCTCCATGTCTTCATAGTTGAGTATGTCTTGCAGGTCTATTGCCACAAGCTCGACTGTGACTCCATTTTTACCCTCTTCCGGCGAAAATGAGTATACAATATCACTGCACATAAATTTAGTTTAAATTAAATTAATAAAGATATATTCTCATTACATAATTGTGAAAAAATTCTAGAAAAAACAAAAGAAAAAAAAGGGTTCTGATACATACTCTGGACACTTCTTTTTGGGAATTACGATGTCGATGTATTGCTTCTTCAGCTCTTCATCCGCATGTTTCCAAAGTAAGAGTTCATCGCATTCCCTTAGTATGACACGGTTCTTCTTTAATTCAGCCATTTTGGCGTCTCCTCGGGATTTCGGATCGGCATTAATCTTCCGCTTTTTATTAGCCACTCCAACTGTATTGCTTTTTATTAACCTCTTTCCCCCCGATCCTCCTCTTCTTTTGGCTTCTTTTGGAGTAGCAAGTTCAGCAGCTGCTTGAATCTCCTCACGCTGAAATGCTACAACCATGGCTTGGAGATCAACAATTTTCCCATCCTTTTCATTGGCTTCAATATTAAACGATTCAACTTTATTTTGAAGCTCTCTTTTCTCCTCAACGAGCCTTTCATTTGTTTTTCTGAGTTGCTCGGTTGTTCGCACTGAAATAAAACAAACAACAATGAAATGTATGATGTGAACCTAACACGAAGAATGACATTCTTCGTGTAATATAATACGGAGAATAGCATTCTCCGTTTGGAATTACACGGAGAATAACCTTTCCAGTATCGAAATGATAGAGAATAGCAATTATCCGTTTCAAATAACACGGATAATGACATTCTCCGTGTTATAATACACGGAGAATAGTCATTCTCCTGGAAGATTACAAATCAGAAATTTGAAATAGAAAAGATTTTACCTTGTGCATGTAGCTCTGATTTAAGAACAGAATTCTGCTTTCTCAAATCTTCCAGTTCATGCACAGAGCCCTCCATCACAACGTTGACTGCACGTTGTTGTGCTTCTTGTGCCTCGAGCTCTTTCAGCTTTTCTTTGAGTTTCTTATTCTCAAGGTTGGCTGCACGTAACTGCGCTCCTTGTGCCTCCATCTCTTTTAACTTTTCTTTGAGTTCTTCATTCTGCGCAAGAATATCAGAATGATGTCTTCTCAAATCCTCCAGTTCATGCACAGAGCCCTCCATCACAACATTGACTGCACGTTGTTGCGCTTCTTCGGCCTCGAGCTCTTTCAGCTTTTCTTTGAGTATGGCATTCTCAAAGTTGGCTGCACGTAACTGCGCTCCTTGTGCCTCCATCTCTTTTAACTTTTCTTTGAGTTCTTCATTCTGCGCAAGAATATCAGAATGATGTCTTCTCAAATCCTCCAATTCCTATGCTGAGTCGTCCATCACAGCGCCCATTTCATGATGCTGTGGTATCCGTTGTTCATCAAAATTATCCCCACCTGCTTCTTGGTGTTCTTCCTCTCCCTCCTTTTCAACTTCTTCTATAGGTGGCTCATCTTCTTTGTGCCCTTCTTCTTCCCCAACAGGTATAACCAGATCTTCCAATATCATCTTTGATCTCATTTTGTTGTGATATTCGACCTTGAGGAAGTTTGAGATTTCCTACCCATTTCATGTAAAAAATCTTGGGTAATCAGGAATTGGGACGAACTTCATTTCCACAAATTTACTATGTTCTGCAAACCAATAGAGGAAGTATATTGTGCAACCTTCCAATTTGTGGAAAGCCATTGAGTAATCCCCCTGTTCAATTTTGCTTCTACTCCTCTTTATGCTATCCATTACATATGCCAGGATTAACATTGGCCAGCATATACTGTTGATGACGTCCACACTGTCTACCAAGGCCAAGAATCTGTACGGCAAATTTGAACCGCCAGACTTTGTGAAGAATACTGTTTGGCACAAGTGAAAGATTATTAGCTTGGCCAAATTATCTGGATTAACAGCGTTATCTCCGCCACGAAGCCGTCGTAACAATTCAAAGAACTTGTCTCTCACTTCCTTATTCGTGACTTCTGAGTGTTTGTCCTTAGTATTAGCCAGCAATCTTGTGAAGTGATCTATACACAGGCTCAATGATGCTGGTGGTGTGGGCTGCTGTTGTTTTTTTCTTTATCAATCTTCTGTAAGAAACATCATCAACGCTTTCTTCATTCAGCGGTAGACCGAATATGACTGCCATATCCTCGACGCTTGGCGCGATTTTAACAGTGGTGCTTAATTCAAAGCACCCGACGCCATCTTCTTCTTCTGTGTAACTTGCAATTAAATTCTCAAGCCCTTTCGTTACCTTGGCCACTTCGGAGACGTGGACTCTGTTTTGGTAGAAAATCTCGACAAAATTCCAGAAACTGGTATTCTTCAAGGAACCAATAACTGGCTCAGGTAAACGGCCAACATCTCGATTGACCTCCTCCATAAGATTTAGCATTGGCTTGAAGGTAGAACGGAAAAGTCTTGAATCCTTATTCCTGACAGATTTTTTTCTACAAAACAAAAAAAACAAAAAATTAGGTCGGAGAATGGCCATTCTTATGGGTTTTAACACTGGGAACGGCATTCTCCGTTTCAAGTTAGACGGAGAATGCCATTCTCCGTTCTAAATTAAACGACGAATAGAATTTAACATTCAAATGTGTTTTATGACGGAGAATGTCATTTTTCTTGTAATATATACAGAATTTGCGAACATAAAATCAAAGTTATACCTTCTGTTTGCACTTCTTTTTGTTTAGCAACTTTTTCCTTTTTCCTTTGTGCAACTTTCTTAGAATAGGGTTTCGGTTGTTCTCCGTCTATCGCTTTTGGATTTTCTGTAACTGGTACATCTTCTCTAATTGGTGATGCTGCCGGTGATAATTCTGCCGCTGATGCCGACATGGTGTGAATGTTGCGAATGGAGAGGAAGGTTTGAAGATTTTGGAGGAGAATGACCTAGGTTTGAGTACAAAGTGGAGTATGGAAGAAGAGGAAGCTTCGAAACGGTTTTCTTTTTTCTTTTTTTTGTAATAAAAGGGTTTGGGGGTGTTTTGAATTAATTAGAAGGACAAAAATGTCATTCGATGGAAGGGCAAAAGACTCATTTTTGCTTAATTATATTAATTTGAAGGGCAAAAATGATTCTGCTTAATCAAAAAGAATCGAAGCCGTTTGGCAAAAATGTCATTACAACTCAACAAAACAAATGAACATAATACATTAGGGGTTTCCATACATTAGATATAAAAGAAGAAGAAGAAAAAAATCATCGTCTTCCATATTCAATACATCCGCTTTTGGACTTCTTTTAGCTCTTCATTGTGCTCTGAAGTTGTAATCCATTCAGCAGCTTTGCATCTTTCCTTTTCCGCATCAAACTGCATATAACAAACATAACATCAAAAATATTGCTCTAAAAAGTTGAAGTTTTTGACGACATATTTTCAGACTTACATCGAGAGAACGGTAGTCTAGACTACATCGGTCTTTCATGAATGATATTACAAAAATTCCACAATCAACAGAATTGCCTTGGCGGAGAACATAAGAAGGACGTTTTATTGCAAAAGTAGAAAAGCTGAACCTAGCATCTCTCAACTTCAAAATCTCTTCTTGGAGAAAGAGATCCAAATTTGAAAGCTACAATTACCAGAATACAATATGTATTAGTATACCG
>JANAVB010016197.1:1288065-1305565 GCA_029216955.1 Iris pallida | reverse complement strand
TTTTCTATTCTAGATTTTCTTAGGTTCCTATGAATTTTTGTTCTTATACTGGCTCAAAGATATGTTCCTATAAGATTTTCAATGGATGCTCGATCCAATTGTTCTATCCTTGTGTCTTCTTTGACTCATAAGAATAAGAAAACTCGTACCCAACAGCTATAATTAGATTAACGGTCATATGGTAAATTTGGACGCTTAAGCAGATTTAGATATGAACCAAAAAGTTAACCTTGACTCATATATGATGAAACCGAAAAACATGGAGATTCAACATAATATAATTTTGTCCCTTCAAGTAAAACACAACAACAATTTCAACCTTGAGACTTATATCCAATGAACATGATCAACATGAAGTTCAACATATTATGTTCTTATCGAGAGAAATATACAATCAAATTCGTATTATTTTCACGTCTAGATTATTTGGGTTCACCTTCACGGGATGACCTCATTACATACAACACATGCCAACATGCATCGTCCTACATGTACCATAATATTAATCCATGTCATTTGATACCACTAGTAAAACAAGGTTTGACTGAAAAAGAACGTTGAGGTATGATATCATATTTAGACCAAACAACTGAAAACTAAAATCAAGAAACAATCTCAAACGAAAACGTCTCATTTTCATACTATTTTATCCCACGTGAATTTTCATACCACACAACCACAACTAATATCTTCCAAGAATCTAAAATTCATGTCTACAACCAAATTAGCCACCACAAACACATTTAATGACGATGTGACCGAAAAGAAAGGGACATCGAACAAAGATCATATATCAAACCCTAAGATACATCCAAGGACTGTCAAAGGGTGGACGGGCTCCGAATTTGTATCAAATGCTTTATAGATATAACTCAACCAATAACACAACATATCTTTGCATTGTTACAACCTTGACTATCCTTTGGAATTGGGTATGGAAGCGTTACCTAAAGTCTCTTAAAGATTGTTGTAGTAATAAAGAACATATATCCTAACCCTAGAGTGGAAATCCAAAGGATTCATGAATAAACCACAGCAACCCAACATGAGCCTGGACCACCCAAACCAAACCAAATGGGAGGGGGTAATTAAGGGGTTGAACTTGTTGGACCTATTCAGAAACCCCTTCTTATTTGTAGGGGTGCAACTCGAGCCGGTTTGGTCGGACTTGAGCTCAATCCGAGCCCAACCGATGATAATAAGTCTAGTCCGAGTCCAAGTCCAACCCGACCTCGGATTCAACATATAAAGTCCTAGACCGAGCCTGGAGGAAGCTCGGTTGGGTTGGGTCCATCGAATTTATCGACTCTAATATGATATTAAAAATAATTTTAAACAAGATTAATATTAAACACATAATAAAATAATAATCAAACACCAATTATTACAACATATAAACTGACATGAGATTTAGAAAAAGTTAAAAAGTTTGGATTGAAAATTTTAGACTTTACATTTTTTATTTAAAAAATATAAATTAATGTATACATAAATATATATATATAAATTATATGTATGTCAGATTTTGAATTTTTTTGGACAATCGGACAGGTGAATTCGAGTCTAATCCAATTTTTGACTGGATTTAAATATTTTAATCTAAATTCAAATCGAAATCCAACTATCTTCAATCCTAATCTAACCTCTTAGAGCATCATTAGTAGTTGGGACTCTCCAATGCAATTTGGAGCCCAAAATTTCAAAAAAAAGGTAAATGTAGAATGGATTGGGTTTGTATGAGAATAGTAGAAAATGATAAAGTGAATTCCGGTCCCAAAAATTGTGTGGTCAAAAATTAATGTAGGAAAAAAATAATATAAAGTTTAGAATCTAGAAAGTTGGGCTCCAAATTGGAACTTACTATTCTACAGAACGAGTTTCTACAATCTAGAATCTAGAAATTGGTATGGCCCAACCCTTAGCACCCATGGATGAGTTAGGACCGAAATTGTAGAAATTGGGACTAGGAATAAGACTTATTATTCTTACAAAATGAGCTCCTATATTCTAAATCTAGAATCTAGAAAATGGGATGGGCCTTACTAATGATGCTCTTAACAGCTTATCCGATAGTACTCGGGTATAGTCCGTTTGCACCCCTACTTATTTGTCTTCACACCTCACGTGGTAACACCGCACTCGTTGTTCACTCTGGCTCTTGTTGCTTGTGGTGTTGTTGCTGGGAAAAAAAAAAGGTCGTGGTCAAAATTTCAGAATCTGTTCGTGGGTCCCACTGACCAAATGGTGGTAAGAACTTGAAAGCTTTCTGATATATATACACTTGGAATTTACTATAGGTGCACCCGGCTAAACCACACCAAAAGTTTTTAGTGTGAAACTTTGGTACAGACTACAGAAGGGTCAAAGTCTTGATATCCCCTGTTCCTTTTAAAAGTTATGTATATATTTATGTATATATGTTTTACAAAGAGAAAGGAGGCTAACCTGTTATACATATCCGATATTAAATCTTTAATACCGTCTTTTCTATCAAAGTTTTTTCAGAAACTTTGTGGGTATAAAAACAATTCTCGACATGCTTCCCCTGAAAAGGATTGCATTGGCAAACTCTTTTCATTTGACTGAGATTCTTAGTTAACAAATTAAAGAAGAAAATAAAATAAAATTCTATAAGGTCCTTAAACTTTTATACTGATGCTTTATTGAACTTTTAAATGTTGCATGGGTCCTTAAAGAAAGACAATTTTGGATTATAAATGTGTTTCTTTGTAAAGTACACACATTTCCGTAAATATTTATTTTATCTAATAAATAATAATAAATAAATTATCAAAATAAATTATATTTTTAATAAATTAAATCTATAAATAATAATAAACAAAAAACCTATACAATATAAATAATAATAAATAAATTATCGGAATCGGTTTTGTTGCCTTTCAAATTTTAATTAAGATTTTAATAAGGTTCCGATCTGAATTAAAATTTTCAGATTATAAATTAAAATAGACAACTTAAAAATATATCTGTCTAATAAATTATCGAACAAGTATTAACTAATTGTTGGAATAATTAAATAAGAGAAAAAGAGAGACATGGAGTTATAAATCATTGGATATACTTAGGTGTTTGACCATCCTTTAAATTTATCTTCTTCTTTTCAAAAAAAAAAATATCACTATTAAAATTTTACTATAATATAAATAAAATATTAAAATTATTAGTAGCAATTTATTTATTGGTAACGGGAACTAGTTTAAAGTCCAATATTGTTTTTAATTATGTTGTAGTAATTTTGTCACTCACAATATATTATCTTAGATGTCAAACACTATCTAAGTCTACAAGAGGACGACTATGAATAACCCACTTTTTAGAAATACAATTTTGGTTCAAAAGTCAAAACGATATGTGCCAGTTTACAAAAAGTTATATAACATCTATTGTTTTAAAAAACATAAATAATAAAAGTATTGTTTTTACTACACCAGAAACATTTACAATCATGATTAAAAGATATTGGAAAAGAGAATAAAAATAAGTATATCAAAATTTTCTTAAGTTATCTAATAGAAAAGATATTAGACTGGGCCTAAAGGTGAAAATCCTACTACAATCTGACATGTGGCCTACGATACTGTAGACTTTGAGTTGGATAGGACCTGGACTGGATCGAACTTGGACAAAATAAAATAAAATCAACCAATATAAAAAATATTTTCCACTATAACTTGAAATTCACTTCCTGCTATGTCTAGGTGATTAATTAGTTGTTATCAAACAAATAATAGTTTAACTTTAAAAAATAATTTTTTAGTATATCTAGATGATTAATTGACCAATATAAAAATAATTGTATTAGTCAATATAAAAAACCATTTTCACTATATATTTAAATGATTAATTAGTCAACTTGTAGTTTTGGACCGAAATGAACCTCTGATCGGGTCGGCTGAGACGGATTTTGACTTCAGGTCGAACCGAATCGGATATGAATTTTGGGTTGAGCCTCTCTTTTGGTTCAGTATATGAGTCCCAATACGTCGCGATACACTGGACGAAACTAGTCTAAATCTAAGATTAATCGAACACATGAACAAAATTTTCGGATCAAATTTGTGTCGGACCGGGCTGGTCCTACCCAACTAAGAGGTCTAAGACCATCTCCAATGGTGATTTCTAAAATTGAGTTCTTATCCTACTTGGCATTGTACTTTAAGGAGATTTCTATCCTAGTTGGAAGAGTTTCTACATAGAACTTGTACATATACAAAAAATGCTCTCCAATAGTTCTCCATTTCTATCCTATGTGTCACATAGTAAAAGGACTAATTTAATGGTGAGAATTTCTATGAGAGTTTCTACATGTAGAAATTCTCCTAGAAAGTTTTCATCCTACATCATTACCACCTAGGATAGAAATGGTGATAGAAACTACCATTGGGAGAAGTTTTTTCTAAAATAGATTTCTCTATTGGAAGATAGAAACCCCCATTGGAGATGGTCTAATAATATGTGATTGTCTTAAAAGAAAAAAAAAGCAACCCCCAAACCCACCAAGAATTTGCCATTTTTGTGTGCAAAAGTAATAATGTCAGGTATGTTTCCAAGAATTTACCATATGAACAAAGATTCTGAGAGAGAGAGAAAGGGTGGGTGCAGTAATAAAAGCCTGTACACTCTTTCCAAACAAGAGAGCACATAAATCTATTTGGGGTCCGCGAGGAAAACGCTTTGGCGGTAAACCCCTCTCCCTCTCCCTCCAACGTAAAACAAATCCGGCAACAGAAAAAGCAAGCCCCACTCCACTGACACTCCACTCCACTCCACTCCACTCCCTAAAAAAAAAAAAAAATTTAGGGTTAGGGTTTCGGTTAGGATTGGTGTTAGGGTTTTTCCTCTCCTCCTCTTCATCTTCCTCTTCTTACTCCTAGCAAACAAACTAACTGAGCTAGCTCTCCAATGGCGGATGGATAATTTTCTTGGTCCCTACACTCATTCAATGCCTAACCCTCCTAGCGGTGGCGTTGGTTCTGCATTTTAATGCTCAAATCCACCCTCCACTCATCAGTCAACATCAAACCACCACTACATCTCTGGCTAATTCCTTCCTTCCTTCCTCCCTTCTCCTAACAATGGAGTGGTCGAGTGGCCTCTTCGTCACGCTCCTCCTCTTCTCGGCGGCGACGCCGGCCTTCTCCCAGCTCCCCTCCTCGGAGATACTCTCCCTGTTGGCCTTCAAGAAGGGCGTCTCCCGCGACCCCTCCGGCTACGTCCTCGACTCCTGGAACGAGGAGTCCATCGACTTCGACGGCTGCCCCTCCTCCTGGAACGGCGTCGTCTGCGACGGCTCCTCCGTCGCCGCCGTCGTACTCGACGCCCGCGACATCTCCGGCGACGCCGACCTCTCCGCCCTCTCCAACCTCACCTCCCTCCTCAAGCTCTCCCTCGCCAACAACAACTTCACCTCCAAGCTCCCCGAGGACCTCGGAGCCTTCCGGGCCCTCAAGTTCCTCGACCTCTCCAACAATGCCTTCCACGGCGCCGTCCCCGCCAGCATCGGGAGCATCAGGAGCTTGCAGAACCTCTCCTTCTCCGGGAACAACTTCTCCGGACCGGTGCCGGAGTCCATCACCAAGCTCGGCTCTCTGCAGTCGCTCGACCTGAGCAGGAACGGCTTCTCCGGGAGAATCCCCGACGGGCTGGGCGATTTGGCCGCCCTCCAGTATCTGGACCTCAGCTGGAACAGGCTCGAGGGCGGCGTCGACTGGGGCTTCCTGACGCGCTCCGCCGCCGTCCACGTCGACCTGAGCGGGAACTTGCTGGAGAGCTCGGACCCGAAGGAGCTCAAGTTCCTCGCGGAGGTGTCGGAGACGGTCAAGTATCTCAACTTGAGCGCGAACAAGCTGACCGGGTCGCTCATCGATGGAGGGGAGATGTCGACGTTCGGGAATCTCAAGGTGTTGGACTTGAGCGACAATCGGCTGTCCGGGGAGCTGCCGGGCTTCGAGTATGTGTATGATCTCCAGGTGCTTAGGCTCGCCGGGAATGCGTTCGACGGGTTCTTGCCCAATGGGCTTCTCAAAGGGGAGACTTTGGTGCTCAGTGAATTGGATTTGAGTGCAAACAATCTTACAGGTATATATTAAGTATTTAGATTGTGGCATAAGTGCATTCTCATTTGTGCTTCTTATTGCATTACTGACATTTTTGGTATTTAAAGGAGCATTTTGTTAACTGTTTATTAGACAAACACAGCCTACAATGTACTTGTGCATTGCTGTCTAAGGAGAATTGAAACTTAGTCAAGCATGATGTGTTTAGTTAGTACTCAAAATTTCGGAGGCTATTGGTTATTTTGCAGGCCAATTCAGTAGTGTTCCAAAAATTAAGATCCTGAATTTAGCAGCATTAGGAACTTTGTAAAACAGCGTTGGGTAGCTATTTTTTCATGTATTTCTATGTTTCATAGTAGCATCGGCTTCGAATTAAACTACTAATGGTGTTACATGATATGCAGTTTTTGCTATGTGCTTGATCCGAAATAATCCAAACAGGTATGTAATCATGCAGACCTAATATCTGAAGGAATGCAATTTCGAGAGGTCATTAAACTGTTCGCTGTTGTTCTGTAGAGATGTTATATGTTTACTATTCTATGATTGTAGGAACTCTGGGGAAGGCTGCAATCTTCTTGATCCCGTCGAATTTACTTTAAAAAGTAACTTATGGGAAGGTATAGCAATGAGAGCTGCAAGTTGGAATCCTAGGGGAAGTTAACCAATGTGATTGGGCTATAGAGAGGCATTTGATTCAGCAAATTATAATAATTGAAAATTAAAGTGAAATTTTTTTCATTGAGAATAACCATACCCAGTTTACATAGCTTGTGCCTTTCCATTTTTGAAAGGGGTGACAAACCATGTTGTCGTGCTCCATATGGTTAATTCACACATTTTCTGGGGACCATTGTCATGAGTTACATGGTTTAATATGACAGTTGTGTTATGTCTGGTATAGTTTCAGGAGAAAGAAGCACTACAATGATGTGGAATCATTCCCATCATTCTGTGTTATTGAAGGCAGCACTTTTACACTGATGATCATTACTAACATTTTGAAAGAGTGCTATGAACTGTGATGTTTCTTGGATACTTGAGTGGGTAGTAGTAAGTGTGCACGTTAGGTGCATATTTCCACACAAGGGCCTTTCGTAAACTGGACGAGGACACGGATTCACTTTGTAGATGTACATGGAAAATACGTGTATGTATATGTTTATTGAGACTTACCATGTAACCAGTTACGTCCATGATTGCTTAAATAATTTGTAGGTGCCACCTACAGTCGCCAACTTCTTTTCACTGTTCCAAATGTAAAAGTGGAATTATGTTATAATCATAATATGTTGACTTGAAATGTTCTAGAGCTTCAAATGTTGAGTGTCTGTACGCCAGACCGTCTAGAAAGCATGAAAGAAGTGTTCAGTTAACACTTAAGAGTGATGAAGTGCAAGAAGTTCGCACAGTTACTCTGCCATATTATGAGTATATTGTTGGTGTTTTTGCCTTTGGACTAGAAAAGATAGTCCCACATCGGCTACACCAAATGGTGAGTATCTCAATATAATGCATTGCTTGTGTTGAGGTGTGCACATGAGGTGTAGTGGGGCACAAGTTTGTGCCATGTGGAAGTATTTCTCTAGAAGGAAAAAGGATTAAATCCAACAAGGATGAAAGTTAATTTTTGTTGTGCGGACTCGGACTCGGACACGGACTCCAGGATGTCTCGTGCATGCACGGGAGTGTTCGGGGGGTAGGCGTGGACTAGCACACTTCTATGCTGATTGTGGGATGATCTAAAATATCAAACTCTATTTTTGAGTATTGGTATTTTAGTCCCACATCGGATAGGAGAAGAGGTGAAGTCTCAACTCCACTCTATAAATAGAGCCCCTTGGCCTCCTTTGAAAGATGCACCAAGAAGAGAGAAAAGGGAGTCTGTAAAGTCCAAGAAGCTCGTTCAAGTCTCAAATATTGACTTACGAGCGTTCCAGAAGTTCTCCTGAACTTGCTGGTTCCTGGGAGCTTATCCGTACTGCGGGTATAGCTTTGAGCGCCGGTGTTCTACACCCCAGCGAGATCCGTTCTTCTTCTTCCTCCCTCTTTCTGTTGCCTTCGAGAATCTGAGACTCAACTGTTGTTGATCTTCTCTTGTTGCCTTCGAGAATACCGTCGCTTCTCTTTAGAAGTTACTCGGTTCGGTTGCCTTCGAGAATACCGTCGCTTCTCTTTAGAAGTTATACGGTTCTGTTGCCTTCTAGAAATATTACGAAATAATCTTTTTAGATTCTCGTAATACAACATCACCTTCTTTAGGGTGTTGTTGCCAGAAACATTGTCTTTACAATTGTTTCTGAATTCGTGTTTTTTCCATCGATTGTTCGTCAAGGTACTAACAATCTCAAAGCTATACGATTCGATGGAAAACACTCGTGCTTCGCTTGTCGATACCGGCTTTAACAAGTTGGAGAAATTCGACGGTGAACACTTCCAGATCTGGAAGCGAAAGGTGACTCTGAACCTTCAACTTGTGGATGTTGATCACGTGTTGGATGAGGAAGAACCAATCGTTCCAGTAACAGGATCTGCTGCTGTTCTAGCCGCTGCTACGAGCAAGCAGACGAAGTGGAAAAAGGATAACAGCATATGCAGGCTGCTGATCCTGAATTCCATGGAAGACTCTCTGGCCGAGTCCTACACAAAGAAGACTTCTGCCAAAGAGATCTGGGAGTCCGTGGGGAAGCTGTATGACGACGACGAGGCCCGGTCGAAGATGTTCATGGTTGAAAAATACCACAAATGGGTCTTTGAAGACGAGAAGACCATGTTGCCCCAAGTGAAAGAGTTCCTGAAGCTGCGCCAGAAACTGGAGGACGATAGCATGCCCCTCGTCGACAAGTTCGTCGTTGGAGGGATCGTGGCAAAACTTCCTCCAGGATGGAGCAACATCTATGCAAGGATGCATAGGAAGAAGATGGAGATTAGCCTGGATAATCTCCTCAGCGAGATTCATGTTGAGGACGAGATGCGCTCTCAACAGAAGTTGGACGCCCTATCCAAGCAACTAGCAACGGCGAATCTGGTTCAAGCCACCAGAGAGAACAAAGGGAAGCAGGCGGCTTCTCACCACAAGAAGAAGGACTTCTCGAATCTGAAAGTGAAGGGTCCAGGATTCAAGCAACAGAAGTCCAAGTCCCATGTGACTTGCTTCAACTGTGGCAAGAAGGGTCACTATAAAAGTGAATGCAAGTCCAAGCCCAAAGAGCAAGGTGAGCCTAACAAGGTTTCTTTGGTTACTAATCAGGTTGCCATGATAGCACAGGTTGCAACTGTGGGGGCAGACTTGGACTGGTGGATAGACACTGGCGCGACATGTCATGTCTGTTCAGACAAGGACTGGTTCGTCTCCTATGAGCCTACTTCCGAGAAAGTCATGATGGCGAACCAGGCACAAGCTGAAGTACTGGTGATCGGGACGGTGGAGCTGAAGCTTACATCGGGGAACATTCTGACGCTTCAAGGTGTGAAGCATGCAATCGCTAAGAACCTGATCTCTGGGAGCCTGCTCTGCAACGCAGGCTTGAGGATGGACATCAATGCTGGCCAAATGGTGATGTCCAAGAAGGGTACTTTCTTCGGGAAAGTTTTTCAGACTGAAGGAATGTACAAAATTCAGCTTGTTGTAACCCAGCATAATAATGTTAATGCTATCACTAGTTTGAATTACTCTCTTGAATTGTGGCATAATAGACTAGGACATGTTCATTGTAAGCGAATAAACAAAATGTCTAGTCTAGGACTTATCTCCAAGTGTGGGGGTAAGGTAGAGAAATGTGAGATATGTGCTCAGACGAAGATCACTAGGAAACCCTTTCACAGGGTCAATCGAAGCACAGATCTTCTGGAGTTGGTTCACTCAGATATCTGTGACTTCAAACAATTCTCTACAAAGGCCGGGATGAAGTATTTCATTACTTTCATAGACGACTTCTCCAAGTATGCCTTCGTCTATTTACTCAAATCTAAAGACGAAGCATTCGAGAAGTTCAAGGAGTTCAGGGCCGAGGCTGAACGGCAAACTGGACAACAACTCAAGAGGCTGAGGAGTGATCGAGGTGGGGAATATAGGTCTCACGAATTCTCATCATTCTGCAAAGAACATGGAATCATCAACGAGACGACGGCTCCGTATTCTCCACAATCCAACGGAGTAGCAGAAAGGAAGAACAGAACGTTGACAGAGATGATGAACTCTATGCTGTTGACTGCGGGTCTCCCAAAGTGTTACTGGGGAGAAGCTGCACTAACGGCAACGTTCATTCTGAACAGAGTGCCATATGCAACTTCCGACATAACTCCTCATGAACTCTGGTTCAAAGTCAGACCTAACTTGAATGTCATTCGAGTGTGGGGGTGTTTGGCTTATGTGAAGCTCCCGGATCTAAAGATTCAGAAGCTGGGGACAAGGACTACTAAGGCGATCTTCTTGGGGTATGCCGAGAAGAGTGATGCTCGGAGATTCCTTGATATCGAGTCAAATCATATCATCGAATCTCGCGATGCTGAATATTTTGAAGAAAAGTTTGCAAGGCACAAGAACATTGTTCTCGCGGACATTCCGGAGAATAATGAGGGTACGAAGCAGACAGAGGTCTTTATCAAACCAGTAGTCCAAGATGGAGCTGTTGTCGAGGAGACACCAGTTGAACCAGAACTCGCTGAGCCGTCAACTAAGCGAGCAAGGAGGCCGAAAGACTTTGGAGATGACTTCGTCACCTATCATGTGGAAGCAGATCCGCTTACCTATGATGAGGCGATGAAGACCAGAGATGCTATATTCTGGAAGGAGGCGATTGACAACGAGATTGACTCAATCACCTCCAATAACACATGGGTATTGGTCGACCTACCAGAAGGAGCAAGACCCATCGGATGCAAATGGATCTTCAAGAAGAAGATGAAAGCAGATGGAACCATTGACAAGTTCAAGGCCAGGCTAGTGGCCAAGGGGTTTGCTCAGAAGCAGGGGATCGACTACTTTGACACTTATGCTCCAGTAGCTCGGATGACAACTATCAGATTGTTAATTGCTTTAGCAGCAATACACAAGCTGGTGATACATCAGATGGATGTGAAAACGGCATTCCTTAATGGCGAGCTGACCGAAGAGATCTACATGCAACAACCAGAAGGTTTTGTCGTCAGAGGTCTGGAAGACAAAGTCTGCAAGTTGATGAAGTCTCTGTATGGTTTGAAGCAAGCTCCCAAAATGTGGCATGAGAAGTTTGACAAGGTGATAAGGTCAAATGGCTACAGGGTCAGTGAAACAGACAAGTGTGTCTATACGAAGTTTGCTGACGGAAGAGGAGTAATCGTTTGTCTATACGTGGACGACATGCTAATCCTAGGTACGGATTTAAGCTGCGTCACAGAGACAAAGAAATTCCTTTCGACCAAGTTCAGTATGAAGGACTTGGGGGATGCCGACGTAATCTTGGGGCTCAAGATCATCCGAACAGGCACTGGAATAGCGCTGTCACAGTCTCATTACATTGAGAAGATGCTCACTCGCTACGGGTATCAAGATCTTCCTATTATTGATACACCGTACAGGAGTGATCTGAAACTGGAGCCAAATTCGAAGGAGAGCGTCAGGCAGTTGGAGTACGCTAGCGTCATCGGAAGTTTGATGTACGCTACTACTGCCACAAGGCCTGACATAGCCTTTGCAGTGGGAATGCTGAGTCGATTTACGAGCAATCCAGGCGTAAAGCATTAGAAAGCTGTGAAGCGTGTTATGAGATATCTCAAGAAAACTCAGACATATGCACTATACTACAGCGGAGATCCGTCAGTAGTGGAAGGCTTCAGTGATGCTAGCTGGTGTTCAGAGGTGGAGAGCGAATATTCCACAGGTGGATATATGTTTGCCATGGGTGGAGCTGCTATATCGTGGAAGTCGAAGAAGCAGACTATGTTATCTCGCTCCTCCATGGAATCTGAATTCTTTGCATTAGACGCTGCTGCAGATGAAGCAGAGTGGCTTCGGGAGCTCATGTATGACCTTCTAATGGTTGGGGCTCAGATACCGGCGATTCCGATATACTGTGACAACCAGGCGGCAGCAGCGGTGGCATCAAATGAACTCTTCAACGGGAAGAAGAGGACTGTGCAGGTTGAAGCACAGAGCAGTGAACGATCTCATCAAAAGGGGCGTCATTGCAGTGATCGATGTTCGGAGTCAGGAAAACCTGGCGGATCCGTTCACGAAGGGTCTCAAGCGTCAGCTGGTCGAGGACACAGCAAGGAAGATGGGCTTGAAGACTTTCT
This sequence comes from Iris pallida, assembly GCA_029216955.1. NCBI lineage: Eukaryota > Viridiplantae > Streptophyta > Magnoliopsida > Asparagales > Iridaceae > Iris > Iris pallida. The sequence continues at coordinate 1,293,212 of JANAVB010016197.1, read as the reverse complement.
GATATTGTGTCATTGTAATCCTACCATAAAATTTATGTTATTGGTTCAAAGAGAAATCTACTAGACATTTAATTTTTGGTTCAAAGGAGGATCATTGACTAGAATAATATCAGTTAACAGTGGGTACTTGTTCTGCGGAACATGGAAGGGTTACGGACCCATAACCACTGTTGTCTACTATGTATTTTCTGCGGAAAATTGATCCTGTGGGAAGGTTGGCTTAAACGCCTTAATGAGTTCTCAGGCAGAGTGAATGCCTGGTGTGCTTTACAGGAAGCACGGTAGAGCAGCACTACAAGGAGTGAAACTCCATGCTACAGTGGGGTGACTCCACCATGAGGTTCCCAGGTAGGGATAATGCCTCGGCTTTGCAAGCTAAGTCACAGCGGAGTAGCACCGCAAATAGGCAGGTAGCCTAATGCTGTATGATAATCGTAATAAAGAGAGGTAGACAGCACTACAAAGAGGACGATGTCCTCATGTTACAGTGGCATGACACCACGAAGAGGTACCAGGTAGGGTAAAGCCTCGGCTTCGCAAGCCATGTCATAGCGGCGTAACACCGCACGGAAGCGCAAGGCTTCATGCTGGGTAGTTTGGCACTACAAAGGGGCTTGTGACCTCATGCTACAGTAGTATGACACTACGATGAGGTACCCAGGTGGGGTAAAGCCTCGGCTTTGTCAGCCATGTCATAGCGGCGTAGCACCGCAAAGAAGCACAATGCTTCATGCCAATGACTCTTTATAAAGAACTCACCTATAGTGTATGGAAAGAGATATCAGGCCGTCTCTTGAGGGTAAGCTTGTAGACGCCCAAAATTATACACTGAAACCAGGCTGGCACAAGGCCTTCAATGTGCAGCCAGAAGCACAGTTGATGTCATTATGTGAGTAGGAAGAATTGCAGTTATGATGCAGAATTCAAGGCTTAGTCCATTCTTGTATCATGCTGTTATTTAACCTATGCGGGAAGATTCAAGTCGTAGCGACATCTCTCCTAATGCATGATGGACAATCACTGTAGGGAACGCTCAACCCATATATTGAGATATGTGGGGGATTGTTGGTGTTTTTGCCTTTGGACTAGAAAAGATAGTCCCACATCGGCTACACCAAATGGTGAGTATCTCAATATAATGCATTGCTTGTGTTGAGGTGTGCACATGAGGTGTAGTGGGGCACAAGTTTGTGCCATGTGGAAGTATTTCTCTAGAAGGAAAAAGGATTAAATCCAACAAGGATGAAAGTTAATTTTTGTTGTGCGGACTCGGACTCGGACACGGACTCCAGGATGTCTCGTGCATGCACGGGAGTGTTCGGGGGGTAGGCGTGGACTAGCACACTTCTATGCTGATTGTGGGATGATCTAAAATATCAAACTCTATTTTTGAGTATTGGTATTTTAGTCCCACATCGGATAGGAGAAGAGGTGAAGTCTCAACTCCACTCTATAAATAGAGCCCCTTGGCCTCCTTTGAAAGATGCACCAAGAAGAGAGAAAAGGGAGTCTGTAAAGTCCAAGAAGCCCGTTCAAGTCTCAAATATTGACTTACGAGCGTTCCAGAAGTTCTCCTGAACTTGCTGGTTCCTGGGAGCTTATCCGTACTGCGGGTATAGCTTTGAGCGCCGGTGTTCTACACCCCAGCGAGATCCGTTCTTCTTCTTCCTCCCTCTTTCTGTTGCCTTCGAGAATCTGAGACTCAACTGTTGTTGATCTTCTCTTGTTGCCTTCGAGAATACCGTCGCTTCTCTTTAGAAGTTACACGGTTCGGTTGCCTTCGAGAATACCGTCGCTTCTCTTTAGAAGTTATACGGTTCTGTTGCCTTCTAGAAATATTACGAAATAATCTTTTTAGATTCTCGTAATACAACATCACCTTCTTTAGGGTGTTGTTGCCAGAAACATTGTCTTTACAATTGTTTCTGAATTCGTGTTTTTTCCATCGATTGTTCGTCAAGGTACTAACATATATCTCATACCAGAAGCCTGATGAATCTGCTGCAAAAATTCTTTTTGCAGCGTACCATTTCATAAGTTTTGGTCAGTGTGCTGTAAGAGGAAGGTGCAGAAATCAATTAGTATTTCATTTCATCCATGTAGAAAAACTTGTTTATCTCCGTCCAGATATTTCTGTTTGAACTGGTCCATTTGTTCATTTGATTAAATCCTTGGGTTTTTATTTCCACACTCACATGTTTTTGTGTTCATCTTGCAGGACATATTGGTTTGATTACATCAACAACTCTGCGACTCCTGAATCTCTCATCAAATGCCATCTCTGGTGAACTTCCATTGCTCACGGGAAGCTGTACGGTGTTAGACTTGTCAAATAACCAGCTCTCCGGGAATCTTTCAGTTATTACAAAATGGGGAAGTGACCTTGAATACATTGACCTTAGCAAGAATCAGTTGATGGGACCAATACCGGAAGTAACATCACAATTTTTACGCCTCAATTACCTCAACCTCTCCCTCAATTCTCTCTCAGGTACTCTTCCACAAGTTCTTGTGGAGTATCCCAAGCTCACTGTCCTTGATCTCAGTTCCAACAAATTCAGTGGCCCTGTACTTGTAGACTTGCTAACATCTCCCACACTGCAAGAACTTCGTCTAGAAAACAATTTGCTTTCCGGGGCAATCATGTTCTCTCCATCTTCACCCAAAAAGTCCAACCTTCAGGTTATTGATATATCTGGCAACCGCTTCAATGGAAGCTTTCCGGAGAATTTCACCTCCTTGATTCGCCTTCAGATGCTTGATGTCTCCGCAAATAATTTTTCTGGCCTCTTGCCCCCAGCTATTACCAATCTCACCTACCTCACTTACCTTGATATATCCCTCAACCAATTCACTGGACCCTTGCCTTCGACATTGCCTAACACTCTGACAGGCTTCAATGCATCTTATAATGATCTAACTGGACTTGTTCCAGCTAACCTGAGGAAATTTCCAGATTCCTCTTTCCATCCTGGAAATTCCAGGTTACTGTTTCCAAGTGGACCTCCTGGCACCGAGAACGCTCCATCAGGGAGTCCAACAAGCAAGCATATCCCTACTTCTATCAAAATAGCAATCATAGCAGCATGTGTTGTTGCTGTAGTGATACTAATCCTATTAGCCGTCTTTGTGCACTACAAGAAAATCTCAAGGAGATCTCACTCAGAAAGGGTCACAGACAAGAATCTGGCAAGAGGCTTACCTGAGGCTGCAAGAGTAAAAGGTCGGGACACTGGTGGGCCGTTGATGGTATCGGCTGAAGATTTGTTAGCTCCTAGGAAGGGTTCTACCTCTGAGGTACTTAGCCCGGAAGCAAAGATATCAGCGGCAGGCTTTTCGCCATCAAAGAACACCCGGTTCTCTTGGTCACCTGATTCCCAAGAAGGCCTGGCAAGGTTGGATGTGAGATCACCAGATCGGCTGGCAGGAGATCTGCATTTCTTGGATGAGACAATTACGCTAACACCTGAGGAGTTATCTAGGGCACCAGCAGAAGTATTAGGTCGGAGCAGCCATGGTACATCATATCGGGCAACACTAGATAATGGAGTGTTCTTGACTGTCAAGTGGTTGAGAGAAGGTGTGGCGAAGCAGAAGAAAGAATTTGCAAAGGAAGCAAAAAAGTTTGCAAATATCAGGCACCCGAATGTGGTGGGGTTGCGGGGGTACTACTGGGGACCTACACAGCATGAAAAGCTTATCCTGTCAGATTACATTGCTCCTGGAAGTCTTGCGAGCTTTCTATACGGTATGTACTTTCAAAACTCACTTTATTTTGTCAGCTTTTTATTATCAGTAATTTAGAGGCCGAGTTGTCTTTGGTGGTTTTGCTTAAATACTATGTTGAACTTTTAAGTCAATCTGCTACCCTAACAAAACCTACTAACCTTTGATTGATAAACCAAACTTCAAAAGGGTGACATCATTTTGTCCTAGTAGTATCTAGCAATAGCAACATTGTGTGGTCACCATGGAACAAAATACAGACTTTGTTGTTGCATATATTTATTTATGATGAAGCATGTATGCAATGCATGACTTAACTACGACTGAAAACTTGTTAGCTCTACTATCCCACTGTTGTTAGGTAGTTCTTGGCCAAACTCCCACTCCAATGCTCGTCTCTCACCCGTATCTGCCCTAAACTATATTGTCTGTTATTCCATAGCGAACTCTTGGTTATGGCTAAGAACATTGACAGGAAAAATACAGAAACAAATAGGTACGTTATTTGTCTTAGGCTATGTTGCTGGAGTATGGACACATTGATAAGGACACGATATAGGATACAAACGTTTTCAGATTGGTACAATACAGTCACCTATGTTGCACGTGTACGATCCATGTACGAACACCATTTTCCCTGTCCATGCAACATGTCTTAGGACTGTAATGCTGTCAAGATTTACGAGGCCAATGGATGACTGTTAGTGTTGAATCTTCTCCTTTTGAGTAAGGTTTGAGTTTATTGGGGCTGCAGCGGCTGCTCATGCTGCAATTTTCATTTTGAACAGTCATTTTGTTTGGTTCAAAGTTCAAACCTATAATGTACACAAGAAAACTTGATTTGATTAGTTTTGGTTTTGGTTTAGCATTATTCGTGAGCTCTAGTGGCTATATTTTTACATCTTGAATCTTTTCTGGCGAGTTGGTATCTCAGCTAATAAGCACACTACTACCAAACATGGCTTATTGACATAAATTCTTCTTTCACTTCCTAGATCGGCCTGGAAGGAAGGGTCCACCACTAACATGGGCACAACGTCTCAAGATTGCTGTTGATGTGGCACGTGGCCTTAACTACCTGCATTTTGATCGGGCTGTCCCTCATGGCAATCTCAAGGCAACAAACATACTGCTTGATGGCCTCGACCTCAACGCACGTGTCGCTGACTATTGCTTGCATCGCCTTATGACCCAGTCTGGCACTGTCGAGCAGATCCTGGACTCCGGAGTCCTGGGCTACCGGGCCCCCGAGTTGGCTTCATCGAAGAAGCCATCGCCATCCTTCAAGTCAGATGTCTATGCCTTTGGAGTCGTGCTGCTCGAGCTCCTGACGGGGAGGTGTGCAGGCGATGTGGTCTCCGGGGAGGAGGGTGGCGTTGATCTCACTGACTGGGTCAGGCTAAGGGTGGCTGAAGGCCGGG